>OX328128.1:38236786-38576786 GCA_946811695.1 Gonocerus acuteangulatus | reverse complement strand
CTCCTTTCAATGGGGGAGCGTTCCATGTATTAAAGAAAAATACAAATAAAATACATATTTTTTATACAGATAAAAATATAATAAAGGAGGAACAAGAGATTTTAGGAAACTTTAAAATGGCCTTAGTTACCGGAAAATCGTATCTAAATGTTTTGAATGGTCTTATTTTTCATATTAGAAAGTCACCTCCGTAATCTCCGATAGGAGTAACACACGATGATTGTAAAATAATCAAAGGATTATCTTTCCTAGACAAGTAAACTTAATGAGGTTTAACATTAAAGGGCACTCTCAAACGAATCCATAACAAATATATAGTGATTGTAAAGTATTACTATGGTTATTATTAAAAAAACTATGAAAACGAAAATATTCGCGATTCAGACAGTGATGAAAAAGCATTTTATTATATTAACAATCTTTTTGGTTGATAAAGGGACAATTTATTATATATCAGAACTAGTTTTAAAGTTATTTTAATAATGGAAATTTATTTTATTTTATACAACTTGCGTCAAGTGAAGTGTTTAAAATATATATATATATATATATATATATATATATATATATATATATATATATATATAATTTACAGAATATTACAATCTACAATTCGACTGTATTTTGCAATTTGATATTAGTTACTTGTCCACGCCTCAGGTGTCCCCAGTTTTCAGCCGAATACCTTGTAGGAAGGGTTCTAGGATGACCTGGAGTTACCTTACACCATCCAACCACTTCCTGCGACTAGCAGCAAGGATTGGAGGCGAATGAGACGAGGGTATTGAAGTCACGAGGAGAGAAAATATCCATCGATATCACTTATTATAATTTCACTGATTTTTCACTCCACGACGCTACACTACCTTAGTAGATCCCGGGGCCGCTTTCTATTAAGACGTCTTGGTGGAGAGGAAGGATGATTGATGGTGGATAAGGATTGGGCTATAGGATTAGGATGATTGATTAATTTGCTATGGAAGGATGAGAAGCGGCTAGGGATTTAAAATGAATACTGTTAAAGTTACGTTACGCTTAATTAGGTTGAAATGAAGCATGATGTGAAGTTTCACGAAAACTCGAGTTTGGGCACTAATTGCTCAGAATTACCATGCAATTTTTGAAAAGTTTGCTATTGAAGTTATTGTTCTGATAACGCTGATAGTTGCTTCGGCCACATCTGCCTCTTGTCATGTGATAAATTTGCTGAACGGTATTTCATGATCTGACTTTACCGAAGTTACTGGCAATATCATCAATATCCACGGAGGAATTTTTTCTCTATTTGCTATTTTTTATTCATTTTTTAAAAAGCAATTCTGCCCTTTGCCTAAAATACCTGGCCTGGGAGTCATTGAAGACCGAGCCTACTCTGTAGGCTGGCCTATACCTGCCTTGCGCGTGGCACTTAATTGCAGGTTTCTCTATCCCTAACCGCTCCGTCCCCTCAGGCCACTCCACGACCCATGTCATTCCACTAACTATAGACATCCTCTTCCTCGGGAGAAAATATTTTATGTTCCGAATTATTGAAAATATCCAAGATTCAATTAAACATAAATTAAGGTTAAATAAATGTATGTGTGTATATAAATATAAGGGTCTATCGTTATTGCTTTACTCGGCTTCGAGGTACACGTTTTTTAAGGAATTGGACGTGAGAAAATTAATGATACCATTTATAAGGTCATATTTATAACTCTTGTCGAGGAAAACGAGAAAAACTAGATTTTTCTTGGAATTTTAGGATATATTCTAATATATCTCGAAATCGGCAGGGAAATCGCAGTAAATGTACGGGTGCTCATACTCGATGAGGAATATCTCAGGATTTGAACTGCGCAGTCTAAATCTTGAGACAGCTTTATTTATTGATTTCAAGGGGCATTAAACGGCGGTAGGTGCCTTGAGACAGCCTTGAGGCCAGAGTTGAACTGCACTGTTCAGTCATCATCACACGTACCTTGGTCCTACCTCCTTGCCATGGAGATTCGGCAGCTACTTGTGAATGGGTGATGTTGCTGAGACATTGATACATTAGTGAAGATCCATATATTTGGAAGTAGGGTTGGTTGATGATTGAGTCCATCGAAGTAGAATGAAAACACCAATAGATTAAGGGTACAGACCAATAGACAAATAGATTAAGAGAACAGAGGACTGTGCAGGCCAAGCCTGCCGTGTATACTATAACTTTTCAAAACTTAACTATATACTATATATATACAGCTTACTAGATGACGAACATGTGTCATTTTTGACCGCAGGGAACCCCAAAATGGTTTCTATCGCACTAGTATTTCTAAAGTGACAAAACTAAAAATGAAACTAAACTGAAAATGTGTCACTCTTGCCTATGTAGGGGCCTTAGGTTTAAGACTGGAAGAGTGACACAAATGCCCTCTGGTGCACAAGCTCTGAAGCTAGGTACATACAGTTTTGATGGTTGATAAAGATATATTTACCACACACAGTCATAACTATGGCGGTGTGAATAAACCGATTTTTGAGTTATGCCACAAAAGTTTGCCGGAAATGGCATTTACGCAAAACCACAAGCTCTACGACATCTTCCCAGAAACCACTAAAAAAGACATTAGGAAACTGTGCTGGTTTTTGAACTTGACCTTAAGTTATAGGCAGAGTATTTTGTGCGAATTTCCATTAAAAACTATCCATGTTTGTTAAAACGAATTTACGACATCTTGCTTGAGTTCTTGCTCTGAAATGATCGCTTTAACAATAACTGCTATTTTTCTTACCATTGAATATTAAAGATATATCAATATCGTGTCAATTTAATGGCAGATAGTATTTACAGATGAAGAGAAAACATGTGTAGAGTAAATAAAATAACCTTGAGATATCTCACAAATGTTTATAATTTTCTTTAGTGATCAAAGATAGTTTTGTTGTATTATGGAGAAATGTTGGCAATCCTGCAAAATTGCATTTAATAAAACATGGAAGCGACTTCTTGTGAAGAAGAGCCTGCCAGACACGGAGAGCCGACTCGACAGATGCCTGACACGTTTCGATGCCTACTGCTTGTGCATGGGTGCAGTGGTGAGAAGTCTGTTCTGGGAGATTCCTATAGAAGTCGAAAGACAGGGTAATCATGTCATTTTCTCCACTGCATTTGCAGGAGTGTTCATAGCTGCAACAGCTGCAACATATTCAGAACTTTCGTCCTGTTTCCCTTCGGCCAGCGCTACCTACGACTTCACCTATCACTTCATGGGCGAACTCCCTGCATTTCTTGTGGGCTGGAGTATTGTATTCGACAGTGCAGTTAGACTGATATCTGTAACATCATTCTTCGGTGAAGCCCTTGAACATGCGCTTTTTAAAAGTCCGCCGACCCCAGCAAATTATTCATTCATGTTCGTCCATTATGGATCCAAGTGGTACTATGTAAAACCGAAATACGCAGCAGATTTTTACAGTTTGGGCTTGGTTGTGTGCTTCTCGTTGTTGGCCATTCTTGCTACGCGGATTTCGAAGAATTTCAACAATGTATTCGTCATATTCGGTTTTATTTCTGGAGGTATAGTTTTTTTGATTTTGTGGTTCAATGTCAACTGGTGGGAGGCACAATATAAACCATTCCAGAGCTTTCAGGATCTAAATCAGTTCTTCTTCGGGTGCTTCTTCATTTATTTCGGATTTCTGGACTTCGACGTTCTGTTATGTATTGGAGAGGAAATAAAACAACCCAGAGCTACCGTACCCAAACTCGTGATGACAGTTTTGAAACATGTGCTTATAATCTTCTTGGGATTTCTGATTGTGTGTTCTGCAGCCAAAGCATTGAGAGACAGCAAGCTGGACAACAGGTTACCAATTGTAACTATTCTTGCAGCATATGGAGCACCGCCAAAAAACCTTCTTCTTATAGGTGGCAGTTTTTGCACACTATTGTCCACCATCTATTCAAGGATATTTTTGATTTCAAGAGTGCTGTACACAATGTCAAAGGACGGACTCTTGATTAAATGGTTTTCCTACATCAATAATTACACGAGGACTCCTGTAGTTGCATGTGGGGTTATTTGCGTCATGACATTATTTATCACACTATTTTTAAAACCAACCCACCTCTTGATGAGAACATCTAAATGTGGTTACCTCTTTGTAAAAATAATGGCCACAATTTGTCTTCTCATATCCAGATACAAGTGTGATAAGAAAACTCGTCGACGAAGGACTAAGAGATGGGTTCTGATAAATGCCGGAAGATCTATCAATCATCCGACTCCATTAACTGAAGCACTAGCGATGAAATGCATATGGATATTAGTGCTGAGTGCACTACTCACTACTCTAATGGTGCACATTTCGGTGGAACACTTCAATAATCCCTTAACGCAAACTGCACTATTGTTCAGTATAATATTCATGATATGTTCTTCGCTGCTTTTGGACCGCCAGCCCGAACATAGACGCAAGGACGTAAGGAAGTTCTTGGTGGGTTCTCCCTATACTGCTTCCATTTCCCTCTTGTTCGACCTCATAATGCTCATGATAGCAGGTTTCCCGCCGGCCATCATGCAAATGCTATGGCTCAGTTTGGGCCTCATACATTATTTCTGTTATACGATTTTCTTTTCGGTCAGACGGAATGACAGCGCTATGGAGAGTCAAAGTAAAGAGTCTTCGGGAAAATCTCGATTCTCGGACGGCGAGGAAGACACAGAAGTTGGCGGTAGCTCGAAACAATCCATATATTAACGATTTATGCAAACAATTTCAAATGAGGTAACCTGCAATCTTAAAGTTCTGCCATTTAAAAATACACATGTTTACATTATGTTTTCATTTGTATTAAGTTTAAGGTGAACCATATTTTTTACTTCAAATAATGAAACATCCGTCACGCAGGAGCTGCTTAACCAAGCACATTCCTCAGCCAGGTGGTTATTTACGCCACATTTCTGAGAATATGAATAAACATGGAGGCCCGGTGACCGTGAGTGTTAAGGCACTTCGTGTGAGCACTTAACACTTCAAGGGTCGTGGGTACGATTCCCACTAGGGGTGGTGGCTTTTCTTAAAAAAAAAGAAAAGGCATCAACACTATCCTGGCGTGAAAAGGGTGGTGACCTATAAATAACCCGTCCAAAAATTCCGAGTTAATTGTAATGGATGTTAAGATTTAAATTACAGCAAGATTGCATTGACATGATTGTACATGAGGTGGGATGCTGCACAGTTGTAGTACCCACTAGACGGATATTTTTTTTTTTTTTATTTCACAGATATACATTTTCAGGAGTTGGAGGGGATGTGCTGGGAGGATAGAGAGTTTATTAAGGAGTTAGGATGGCCGTGTAGGGTCGAATGGAGTTTGTGGTAGAGAGATTTAAATAAAGGTTGGATAAAAGGGATATTAAAGTCATTATGGAGGATCAAATTAGAGACATAAATAGGAGCATAGGTTATTTTTCGAAGAATTTTAGACTGCATTTATTGGAAACATATGTACACGTTTAATAGATATGGCAAGTAACAAAAATAATTTTTTAAATGTATAAAATAAATAAATAGTAGGTTCGATTCCAGCTAGGAGGTTAAACCTTTTCGTTTTGTTGAAAAAAAGGCGTCACCCCCTACCTCAGTTAGAAAAGGGTGGTTACTTTTTAATAAAAATCCGAAACTCTGTTTTACGTATAAGTACAGGTTATAATGTAATTATATGTATTTATTTAAATTTTAGCGTCCAATTATACATAACAAAGAGATTTTTGGGACCAATCATCTACAAATTACCACCTTTTTTTAACAGGATAGGGCTAATGCCTTTTCTTTTATCGAAAGGTACGTCTTCACCCAAAGTGGGAACCCAACCTTAGGCAAGCTCCCAAACAGTCCCAGCCTTCAGGTCCTTGAAAAAGTAATAAGTAAGTATAAAAATAATAATAAATGTATAAGTAATAAAGTTACGAAAAGAGTTCGTAACTTGGGGGAAAACATTAGAAGGAGGAAACCTATTTGAGGTTTTGCATTCATACTTAATAGAAAACAAGCATGGACCAACCTGTGCTAATCGCTAAAGTTGCAAAGCTCAAAATAAAATAAATAATAATTGTATTGAGCGAATCGCCTTATATATATATATATATATATATATATATATATATATATATATACATAGCTCGTTAAACAACATCAGCTATTAAAAAAATGAGGAAAACGCTTTTTTGTAACGTTTTTTTTTTTCCAGTTTAGTCATCACTAAAGCATATTCATGCTAATATACAAAACCCGATCAAAGAAACGATACCGAGACATTTAACTTTTAAGCAACGATTTATCCTGGTGATATCGTTTAAATTTTAGCAAGCTTTCGAACAGCTAAGCTACCTTCTCCTGTAACAGGAGATTCTTGGCGGGAATGGGGAATGTTCTCTGGAGCATTTAAAAAAACGGACGGCTAAGAGTAGAATAGCAAGGAAGCGGTTGAGTGACGTGCCGACGTTGAGACCTGGTATTATAGCATTTAGCCATGACTCCAATAATTAGTGGGCTCAACTGCAGCTGCACGCCCAATTTCTGCAATATCACACTCTTCGCACGTCACTAGTCTTCTTTCTGCTCGTTTTGAAGGGTTCTCGGGCAAACTCTTCTTCTAAGATTTTGCGGTCTAGTGGACAAAAATGAAAAAAAAAAAAAATATCATCACAAGTTCCTAATATAAAGGTCTATTCAAACACAGGGTCTTTTTGCGAAGACCACAGCCATTTACTTCTCCAGATACTTGTAAAGTGTCTAGTGATTCAGCGTATGGGCATAACTCATTAGTTTGTGGTTATTGCTGGTAGTGAAGTAAACGTCGACACTCTAGTCGATCTAACTCGCTAAAATTAATATAATTCTATTAATTTTATCGATTGACTAGTGTTTTGATATCTTCTTGAGCGAGCGTAGCGAGAGGAAACGTATAGCATGTTTGCCCATAATGCGAAATAAATATAAAATAGAAATACGTAATAGATCCACCGGACAAAAATATCGGTGAGGAGGCCCCTAATCTTCACAATTACCATTAATTTTTATACTATTATTTATTTAAATTTTAACGTCCATTTATTATTAACTACGAATTTTAGGACGGGTTATCTATAGGTTACCACCCTTTTCTAGCCAGGATAGGGGTGATGCCTTTTCTTTTTTTCGAAAGAAAAGCCACCACCCCTAGTGGGAATCGAACCCACGACCTTTGGCACGGAGTGTTAAGTGCTCACGCCTTAACCCTCACGGCCATCGGGTCTCCTTTTATACTATTAACCTTTTTATTAATAAATATTGCTTGCTGGAACATATTCTGCTTATTTTCATTTATGGTTTACAAGCCTAAAAGTATTACTTACAAATGAAGGTTATCTAAGGGTTAGTTAGAAACCATATTATATAAATATAGTAGTAAAAAAAAGTTACTTTAAGTAGTGATTGCAGTGATTTTAAATACTTTTCATTATTATATTAACTTTTTATTACTATCAATCTAGGGTTTCTAACCTTAGATACTCTGTAAATAAGTAATAGATAACCTACAAAGAACCTGCGTGTGTGTGCTATACCCTACAGGCCAAACCTTCATTCCAAACTGTGCAGCCTTGAGATTTAAACTGAACGTGGTATGGCCACCAGTTTGGTTTGCACACAGTCTTATTATTCCATAATAGTATTACCTTCTATTCGTGTTTTTACCCCCTGACTATGAAATTTTGACCACCTGCTGTTGGCAACATAGAATAGTTGTTTTGAAGGATCTTAGTCTCAGTGGTCATCAAATGGCGCAGCCAGACTTCAGTAAATTACAACTTCAACATTCCTGAGTAACTAAATTAAATATTATCCCGTAACCCCTGACCTGTCGGGTGGTTTTCTCCCGGAAATTACCCAAATTCTCACGATCCCCCCCACCCTCTTCCCCCCAAAAGGAAGCACCGAGAGCAGGAGATAATGGTGCAGAGAATACGTCCTTCACGACCCTGTTAATTGCACGTCTAGAAGTGCAGCGTGTAATCTCTCTGTCCGCCTGTTTCACGACAGCGGACAACAGAAACAGTTTTCGGTTTCGGAAACACGGCACGTGACTCCGCCGCCGCGGCGTCGTGTGACAGCATCGGTTTTAACGGTACTCAGAAAGGTTGTAATTAATACAATTTAAGCAACCTTTTCTCTAACTATCATTGAGATGTAATTTAGCACAATTATTCGAATATTCAATAAGCTAAAAAAAAGTTATGTTACGCAGAAGCCGCATAACTAACCGAATACCTTAGGAAGGTGTATATTTACGACGTGTTCCTGAATGTGGTTAAAATAACCCACATAAATCGAAAATAAACGCGAATACTTTTTATTAAAATTCAATGACCAAACTTCCTCTGGATAATAGAATTTTATGGTTCGGACGCTGAAGATTTTTTAAACACAGCTGACAAGGGTTCGGGATATTATTACCTCACCAGGTATAGTGTAAACTCAATGAGGGACAAAGTCACAGTTTATTTCCAGTAATTAAAGGTCGTCCATCATAGTTGAAATGAATCGCAAATAAAAAAAAATTATGAAATAGATACAGTACGGTAACATCAGACCTGTTATCCGCCTAACAACGCATGCTTGCCTGCTCTAACCAACTAAAAATACAATCCCCTCTAAAAATACTTAAAAATTTGAATATAAAAAATCCTTTCTTAGCGAGCGTTTACGTCCTACAGGGAGTGTTCCTGCAACATTTCAAAATTGGTTTTGGCTGGGCGATGATATTTCAGTGAGTAAGTGATAATTGACAAATATATAGTAGATATGCTCTCACATAAAAACATTTTGGAGTTAGATATGTTCGGTGTTCGGTCAACCTTCGCAATGCCAACGGTCGACGATATCCTCTCAATGAAAAAAATATTTTATGTGCCTATTAGAGAGCATCGATCAATATTGGAAGGAATTCTTAAATAATTCTTTAATGAGTGCAACCTCAATAGCTACATTCTTTCGGAAATAACATCGGATTCTACTCATTGAAATGAACAATATGTTGTTGTTTTTTTTTACGGTTCTAGAAAAGGGTTACCCGAACACCCGGGTGGTCCTTGCTGAAGTTACCCAACGCTGTTATTAAGAAATTATCACACCCTTGTTTTCTGGAAGGTGTAGAGTGTGAACAACGAATAACCGATAATTAACAACAACACCTCCATAACTTAAACCCTTTTTATAAACACCAATTACGGTAAAACTCTATTGCTTTAATCTACTCTGATCATTTTGTTGCCTCTGGGTTGTTTTTTTTTTTCTTAAACATAGTTTTGAAAGGTAAAGAAGTTTGAGAATTCCTTATAATGTCTTTCTCAACTCGGAAAAGGTTCATACAAGTTTTATGTGTGTATATATATATATATATATACATATATATATATATATATATATATATATATATATATATATATATATATATATATATATAAATCTGTGCGACAAGGAATCAAACTTGTCAAAACAGCTTTAATAAGTTCGTGTACATTATAAACATGTAAGGCTTTCGCTATCAGATCAAAGTGCATAAGATTTTGAACCTTTCGACATCTTTGCATGACTAATGTGCTCGTCAGTCAACAATTTCGTAAACGTTGAACGCATATTAGGTCCCATAGAAAATTAATATCGATAATGAATATGACATTTTTATTTTACTGATGTGTTACATTTTATTTTGACATTTTTCACAAATTATTAAAATAATGTTGTTTGTTCCTATTCTAGGCTTTCCAAATGTCATTAGGAATAACGACGGAGCCGCGCTAAGATGATGCAGTTCCTTCGAGTCGGATTTTTTAATTAGATATTAATATGTAACAATTAATCACTTATGGGCACGGCACCCAATCAAAAAAATACACAATAAGTGCTGAACATTTTAACAAAATCAATCTAATACATATTAAGATACCTCCTCGGCATTTTTGAAAAAAAAAATAGCTTCTAGAACGAAAGGTTAACATTTACAATTACAATTTTTTTTTTTTTTTTTTTTTTCTGCAATGAGGGGAAAACCTACAAGGCCTTCAGGGTGCTTGCCTCGAGCAAACCCCCAGTGTGTGGGACTCTCACCCACCAAAAACCCCTCATTTCTGGTATTATTCCCTCTTGGAACAGCTGCTTTGGCCAATCTTCAAGAGGGTACCGTTTTTCCCCTATAGGGGACCCACTATGTTTTTATTGTGTATATGGAGGAATAGCTCTGTTTCCCTCGCTCTTCTTCTTTAGCAAGATCCTGCTTGTGAAAATGGATACAGCGCTCCACTTATCAGGGCCCCCTAGCATAATTCCTGCTATGGTTTCCGGCGAGACGGGGCCAATGTCCCTGCTTAGGCCTCTCCGCTCTTCTTCCCACCTGTTACACTGGAAAAATGTGTGGTAAACATCATCATAACGTGAATCCCCGTATTGACATTGCGGGCTATCTGCTTTTCCTATCTTCCAAAGGAAGCCTCGAAAGTTTCCATGGCCGGTAAGGAACTGGGTGAGGTGGTAATCCACCTCACCAAACTCCCTGCCTACCCATGCACTCAAGTCCCGGACAATCCGAGCAGTCCACCTCCCCCTGGTCTCGGCCTCCCACCGCTCCTGCCAAGCTTTTAAGGTTTCTCTCCGAGCTACTGTCCTATCGAGGATACCATCGTAGATAAGCTTCCTTTCTCTAGCTAGGAGGTCGATCGGTATAACCCCGGCCACCACCAATGCCGCCGGCTCCGAGACAGTCCTATAGGCCGAAGCTATACGGAGTGCTGCCCTTCTTTGAACTGTTGCTAACTTCGTGCGGTGGCATTCCCTCTGCAGGGCACTCGCCCAGACTTCACATCCATAGAGCAGGATCGACTGCACTACCGTCATAAGGACCCGACGCCTACTGGCCAGAGGGCCACCAACATTGGACATAAGCCTGCCAAGGTTGGCGGAAACTCCGGCTGCCTTCTCCGCTGCGAGGGTGATCTGATCTCGGTAGGTAAGCTTGTTATCTAACCTTAAACCTAGATACCTAAGAGCTCTCTTCGACCGTATGGTCACAGAGCCTACTCGAAAATCGAGAATGGTCTGAATTCTCTGTCCTGTTAGCAAGACGATTTCAGTCTTTTCCATCGCTAAACTTAGCCCATGCTTGTCCATCCAAAAGACAACTCTGCGCATTACTTGATTAAGCCTCATCTGGAGGTCCTCGAGTGGCGTTGCTACGATAACTGCAGCGATATCATCTGCGTATCCCACAAGGAAACACTCGTTCGGCATCTCTTCACAGAGCAGCTCATCATATAGTACGTTCCAGAGATCTGGGCCTAAAATCGAACCCTGTGCTACACCGGCCGTGATTTGAGTGGGGTCCATCCGCCGACTGGTATAGAAGCCACCTTCCACTAAGATAGCTTTCCAACAATCTAAGCAGGTACAGTGGGACCGAGAACCTTCTCAACGCCTTGAGTATGTCAATCCATCTAGCCGAGTTAAACGCATTCCTCACATCTAGAGTTACAAGCATAACTTTTCGACGGGAAGAAACTTTATCTTGGCGAGTCTCCATGACAGTTGAGGTCACCCTGTGGACTGCATCGACAGTCGACCACCCCGCTCGAAAGCCATATTGCCTATTAGAGAGCCCTCCAGCTGACTCCAATGCGGCTGCCAGTCTCGGCTTGATAAGTCTTTCAAGAAGCTTTCCAGACGTGTCCAGCATACAGAGAGGTCTGTATGCAGACGTGGTCTCAGGGTCTCCTTACAATAATAATATACATTTTACAGTGATTATATAAATAAAAATTGCCAACTTTTTAAAGTCTTCTCAATGATATAAACCTACTATGTATAAACAAATCAATGTTTTTAAACTCATTAAGTGGAACTGGATATTTTAAAACAATATTTTCTAAAAAAAAAAAAAAAATATTTTATCTTATAACAAACAAAAATAAAAATAATAATAAAAGAAGGGGTCTCCCGTGGTCTAATGGTTAGCTCATTGGATTCATAAGCGGGAGATGGTGGGTTCGATCCCCACCTCCGGCAGGAATTTTCTCATCTCAGGGCTCGTTGGGGAAATTCCTCGCTGCACCCTGGATGTCGGCGTAATGACCTAGAAGTAGATGCGCCGTAAAAAAAAAAAATAAAATAAAATAAAAAATAATAAAAGAAAAAAAAATTCAGATTGGCTCCTAGATTGTTGGAATCTATGGCTAAATTGGTTTCATATTAAGTTTAGTAAATGATTTTATTAGATTCACCACCTTCAATTACTTATTGAGCGTGTACCCGGAAGCCTAGTAACGCATAAATTATTTTTTCCGCCCGAATTACCCCTAAAAACCATGGTCTGGCTGGTTAATGAACATTTCAAATTAGTCAAATTTCCTCAAAAATTGACCATACAAATTTGATCCAGTTTCGAGACCTATATGGTAATTTCTGATCGGCATCTCTGGATTGAGTTTTAAGGTCGACGTTATACCGGGTTTCCTCCCAATGGAGGGAGAGAAAGAATTCGCTGAAAAGGCTTAAAAATGCGATTTAACCTGTTTAACCTTTTTACTTAGTGCGTAGGAACAAATCTTACCATACGAGATTAATTCAGGTTTAGCAGGCCCGATGGCCACCGAAATCCGTGTCTTTGGTTTGGGATCGAATCCCACAAGGTTTGCTGGCTTTTTTCCGAAACAAGAAAAGGAATCAGCCCTGACCTGACAAGAAAAGAGTTATAACATAAACAACGCCCATCCCAAAAAAAAAAAAAAAAAAAAAAACCCTTGATATCTATAAGTGGACGTTCAAATTAAAATAAATAATTCATATTTTTATGAAATATAAATATTTTTAATGGTTTCATTATATTGCTATCGGTATTGCTCAAAAAGTTAGAATTTTTGGGATCTCATAATAAAACATTCCAATACATAAATAAATTTATTTTCAAGACACAAATGACTTAATAATTCAGTGTTTCCCAATTTTATTGAACTCGCTTTACTTAGTGTTTACATGTTCTAAATTAAATGCAGTTTGAAGGAAAGTATTTTATTACTGATTTCTCCATAATTTTGTATTTCTTCGCTTTTATTCCTAAATGAAATTCGGATGTTATTGTAAGTGACATGTTTGATTTTTCCACAATAACTTCAAACTTGGTTCAATGCTAGAATTCTACTATAGAAGTTTCTACATTTGCTACTTAATGAACGCTGATACATCTCCTTTCTTTTAATGTCTAACGGATTTTTTTGTAAAGACTTACTCGATTAATTTTGTCAAGTTTACAACAAATATCCATTATTACCTAAGGCATAAAGAAGGCTTTTTTTTTAATTTCTTTTTGTTCTCTTCTCCGAAAAAAATACCTTAATTTTTATAGATATTTTTAAAATTTTAAAATGTATAACTTATGATCAAGGCACGCAATGAAAAAAAGCTTGCTCCGTGTCGTAGAAAATATTAGAAAGAATAAGCATTGTAGATTTAATCCAAATCAATGGAATATGGAGATATCTTGCACATCAGTTTGAACAAAACGTTGTTTCAAGAATAAACGTTTAAAATATTCGCAATGACAATAAGGATAATAAAAAATTTCCAATATGGTTTTATCTTAAACAAAACGTTTTCGGGGATTTAGTCCGAGACATTTTCCATGTCTTTTAACGCAACAAAATATAGTAAACGACGTAGTGAACGTAAAATAATAAACGAGGTGTAATTTAAAAGTTATATTTCACATTACTTTAAAACAAAACCTACAATATTCAAACTATTCTTCAAAGTTTAAATCAAGTTCATATTTTTGAATGCTGGTGGTTAAGTGGAATCAACAGTAGGATTTAGGAAAAATCTAAGGCCTTTTTCTTATAGTTTTATTGATAAGGAAAAGTCGTTTTCCTTATCAATAAAGCACAGGTTTGTCCGATGCTGGAAGATGATTTCCGAAACTGGCTTTTCAATATTAATTTATCACCTAAGGCAAAAATCAACGTTTTTTTAAATCACTAAATGGCGAAGCCTAGCCTCGATAAAAGTAAAGAAATAAATCAATTCATCTCCATATTTACCTAGGATACACCACAACTGAAGAAAAAAAAAGAAAGCATTTGCTCCCTTCTTGCACTATGTTCTTCCATATTGTGTAAAAAGCATCATCTCACAAAGCTGCCAATGAGAAGTAAAAAAACTAAAATTGCTTTTAGTCTTGTATAAATTTTACTAACATTTTCCAGCGAAAATGATATTTCAAGGCAATCTTCGCCTTCATTAAATTCAAAACAAAATAGGATATCAAGGGGATGAAGTTTAGTAAAACGAAAATCTTAAAATAAAAATTCATTTATTAACAAAATTTACAAAAGGCTTAATCAACCTACTTAAATTATTATTTTACATATCACAGAAAATCTAAAACTAAGATAATACAATTGGAAAACCAGTTGAATTTTTTATATTTCATAATAATAAAAAACAACTAATTCCAGTCTATAATACAATTACTATACACTTTAATAATATCTATCAGTAACTAGAACACTCTTTGAATTGAATCATCAAGTTCAAATTAGGAATTAAACACCTTTAGGTTAATACATGGTTCTCCTTTATTACATGACTATTAATTTTATCTTTTCTTTTGAGGTAGAAAATTCCATTGACTAAGAAAATTTATACTTTTTTTTCCTAAATCTATAAATATAGCATTATACTGTCAGTTCACTCTTAAAGATTACAATTTCGTTTTCAAGAAATAACGCAAATAATCCTAAACATTTTTAATTTTTAAAATGTATCTTTTTTCCTGATGGAACGGACATGAGCCAAAATATAAGACAGCAATTTTTAAAAAGAAAAACGAAATTCACTAAAATCCCCTTAACTAATTGGAAATTGTTTAATTAGAAAATTAATAACATTAAGTACTTGTATATTGGCAAATTTAATATTGGTAAATCTTACTTATCTGCTATGTTAATAATATTTTAATTTTACCAGTCTCTAGCATAACATTATTTTCATGTGAAGACACTGCATAGAAAGTAATTTTCAGAATCTCTCAGGAAAAATGAATGATTCTAGTGGTAACTTAAAATATAAATATTACTGTGCACAAAATATTTTCCTTGGACGATAATTTTTAGTGTTTTTTTTTTTTTTTAAATACATACAATTTATTTTCTATTGGATAATCTAAAAATATATTTGCTTGAAATATATTCGGAATTTTTAAAACAAATTGTCTGAGATTTCTCATTAATAAAATTTACAAATATTTTAGTTCCTCTTAATATCATAAATTCAACTATCACATCAATAGTTTTATTACAAAATATCTTTACTTTAGAAAAATACAATTATGTCAATCTTACAATTATTTTACATCTGAAAAATTCGTTTGATTACTCCAAAATTTGACTTATTTTAACAATGTTATAAAAAAATGATTTTACACTTCCTTTTTTCGTGTCAATAATTGTAAAAATGGAATCAAAATATTGTAATTTCGCTATTATAACAATGAAAATGATGAATTGTGCCATATCAAAAATTATTTTAGACCTGTTAGCCTCTTACTTCTTATACGATTCTTAGAAATGGTGTAGAACAATCTGAAGCATTTAGTTATTGCAATTCATAAGGAAAAACTTTATGACAATTTTTGTTTTCGATACAGGCTTTGAATGCGATAAAAAAGATGATTGTTATGTTCCTACATCATTCGGAGACAAGGTTTTTTTGTCGGGATGAAGTCAAATTGGAAATACAGAAAAAACTTTTGAAAAGAAATAACATCATAAAGTAAGGCAAAATTTGGAATTTAGTTACATTATATTCAAATATCGGTATTCCACGATCTATTTTATTAGTCTTTTTACTGGCCAAACAAATTACTAAAACATTTGGGGTGTAAATTTGTGGAATCATAATTAATCATAGTATACGCTAAATACTGAAATTAATACTCTTCTTAATAAAATAATAATGACTTTTCGACGAATACAAAAATATTAAAAAAATACTATCAAAACATACAAATTAGTTTCATTAAGTCTTGAACATATCTAAGTCTTCTTGAAATTTGTTTGTTGCCTCAAATTTCGCCTTGAGAAGCTAAAATCACAAGTTTTGAAATTTCGCTGAAGAAGACTTTTGAGAAGTTGTTTTTCTTAGTTCAAAAAGATTTGGATGTGAATGATACAAGTGTAAATGCGATCAGAGTAAGATGTTATGACAAATTTGATAAGAAGCCAAAGAAGAGACTAGAAACGCGGTGAAATAAACAAAGAAAAATGTTTTATTTTACCAAGAAGCCTTAGAGATATTATTGTTTGATGTTGGTTACTCCATCCTCAACAGAGTTTTATACTTCTTAAGTGAAACCCCTCTCCACTTTGATGTTGTTCCTCTTGAGAAACATCAAAGAAACTATGAGAACGTCAAGTTTTTGAGAGGAACTGCTGAACCGATTTCTGGATACCCATCGTATAGTGAAACATTATAGAAATCTATTAACATACAGTTACTCTGTTCGGTTATATATGGCAACATATATATAGAGAACATTAAGTCATCGAGTACAAATCAGACAAGATGTATCGTTAGTTTTGGCGCCAAGTCCGTGGCGTGTTTGGAAAATACTATGAAGTGCTACCTTAGCAAGTCGTAGAGAGCATTGATGTATGTCTGTGCCATCTGGAGCGTCTCGAACTTGGATAGCTGCCTGTCGTTGCCGATCTGTGGGAGTACGGTCCTCAGCCTGTCAAAAGCCTGGTTGAGGTTCTGCATCCTACGCCTCTCCCGAGCATTCGCCGCAAGCCTTCGCTTCTTCATGACCACAGCTGGCACGCCCTTCTTCCTCTTCTCCTCCTCCGAGGAACTCCCCTGTGGCGACTCTATGTAATAGTGTACCGGCGAGTCGTCGTCCATGAGGACGGGACTCGTCGAGTAGTGTACGATGAAGGACTCGGCGAGGGCTGCCATGTCGACTGGTGGCTCCCCTCCTGACGAGGGGCTTATGTAGTCCTCTCCCACTCTTCTTCGGCACCCCTCCTTTCCGCGGACAAAAACTCCAGAGGGGCGGAGCCGGAGTAAGCCGCCCAAAATTATAGCTAATTGCAGACTTCTAGGCTCGTGGAACAGCAAAAATAACAGGTGTAGACATTTTTCAAGAAACATTGAAATCCATAAAATTATTTCGGTGATGACTTAGTAATGTTTGCTTAAAATGTAGAAACCGTAAAAATACAAAAACAAATTTTAACAGAAACAGAACAAAAATCAAGTGGTTAGATTGTGCAATTTTCTTGATGTCTTAACTATTGTAATGATAACGATACAAAATAAACATAATGAGATGAACATAGTAGCCGTTGAGGTGATAAGAGTGACAAGGAATGGTCTAACAGAGAACGTCAGATTTTCAGAAGTGTCTATATTTCGTACGTTTCTGCATGTTCTTTGGCAGCCTTCTTTAGCTAAAAAAAAAAAAAAAAAAAAAAAAAAAACAAGAACAAACAAATATACACAATAACCAAAAATAATAATAAAAAACAGGGGTCTCCCGTGGTCTAATGGCTAGCGCCTTGGATTCATAAGCGGGAGACGGTGGGTTCGATTCCCAACCTCCGGCAGGAATTTTATCATCCCATGGCTCGCTGGTAAAATTCCTCGCTGCACCCTGGATGTTGGCGCTAATGACCTAGATGTAGAGATGCGCCGTAAAAAAAAAAAATAAATAAATAAAATAAAAAACAATACGTTTGATCGACACATAAACATCGCTTATAAAAAGTGTGTCTAATAAGTTGAGAACGGATGTTTTTGTATTTACATATTTTATTCTGATTCGTAAATCGTAAGTTTCGTTGTAATTCTGCACGTTTTAAGTGGTTTTAAAGCATTTAAACAGTTTTTTATTTTACATATTTTGCCAAATACATATTTTAACATTTTCTGCCATAAATACATATTTTTACTACATATTTTGATATTCTTTTTATTTTTTAATTGAAGAAATAAAGGGAAACCGAGAAAGAAAATAACTTTACCCATTGAGTCTAGTTGACTGTTTCTTTTCTATTTGCAAGAAGCAAAGGTGGCTGTATATATAATATATGAAGTCTAGGTACAAAAATCATGTTGTTAGTACATAGCATTGCAATCATACAGGGAGTAATAGACAAAATCCAGGTTTTTGGGTAAAACTGGGAATAAATTAAAAAGAATTTTAAAAGGACTGTCCAGAGAAAAAACCCTGGGTGGAAAGCTATCCAGATTATTGGGGACATCGACAGTGGAAAAAAAGCAAGTAGTTTTTTAATAGTTGAGTTGAATCCCATGGAGATTGCAGCCTTCAAAAAAATATCAGTGACTTAGGAAAATCTTGAAAGATCATTCAGTCAATTCAAACATTTACTGAGATCAGACCGGTGTCATTTCATGTTTGACAATTTAAAAATGCATGTTGTTGCAAACAATTTTCCAAAATAATTTTCATATGTAGACATTTTTAACTTCTTTTTTTCCACTTTTATAAGCATTCTTTTTCTATATGTCAACAAAATATGTTAGTCATTTTGTTCTATACATTTTCAACTTTTGTTCTTTCCATTTATTATTACAGAGTTCCTGCTTATTATTTATGCTTTTCTCTTCAATGTTTTATGGTGTTTCAGATATTTGTTTACTAAATATTTTCAATTTTGTATTACATGCTTCATCGTATATAGTTAAAAATATATGTTCATAATTATTACTCAACTTACCCTTTTCTTAATCTTGGTATTTTCGTGCTGGGCGGAAGGTCAAATAATAAAAACTGGGGAAAAAGTTACGAATATAAAATTTACAGCCTCAACCTGAGGAGGATAACGTTCCACCATTAAGGCTACGTCTAGACTGATCATGATCTGAAAGAATCCAACAAGGAGAAATATAATCAGCTGATCGATAATCGATATGTCATACGATACAGTTAATTTCCAGAAGAAGATTATTTGACAAAAAATAAAAAATATGTTTTAATTAGAGGGTGGGAAGATGGTTTTAATTTTTAAGACTATATTTCTTCTGGAAATTAATTTTAAACGTATGACATATCGATTATGGATCAGCTGGTTATATTTCGCCATGTTGGATTCTTTCAGACCATGATCAGTCTAGACGTGGCAGTACTGGTGGAATGTTATCCTCCTCAGATTGAGGCTGTAAGTTTTATATTAGTAACTTTTTCCCCTGAAGAGGCACCAAAAGGTGTGAAACATGTAGGGACGTAATAAAGTTGGTGAAACTGTGTGGTGAAGTTTTTATTATTTGACCTTCCGCCTAGCAAGAAAATACGTAAATATGTTCATATTTTTAATTTTATTTTACACGAACATCCGTTTCCGCGTTATGAATATAGACAAATTCTCAAAACAACAAGGTAAAATTACACAAGTGCAGATAAACATAGAAAAAAATGTTGATAATTTATCCACATTCATAATTAAGTTTTATGAAAAACTATTGTTCACTTGCCTTTTTGTAATGGTTTTTTATCTTTTTGAAGGGTGTATTCAACCGCGTTATGGGCACTGTAATGTTTAGTTACATTACAAAACATTGGTAAAACCCTTTCAAGGAAAGAGCAAACTCGAAATTTCGAGAGTCCGACACTTTAAAGAATGTCCAAAGCCAAATAAGTTCATGTATAACAAAGAAGTGTTTTCCGGCTCAAAATGTATAAATGCATTAAAATTAACATTAATTATTCGCCGCTTCGTGCAGTACCTGGTATTAGCAGTGAACCAAAGGGAGTTGGCTTCCTTTGATATAATTATAATTTATTAATATATAAAAGTCTCGTGTCACACTGTTTGTAACAAAACTCCTCCGAAACGGCATGGCCGTTTTTTATGATTTTTTGTGTGTATATTCCGTTTGAGAATAGGATGTAAACTATTTTTCACACCCCTACGTGACAAGGGTGGTCCACCCCAAAAAAGTTTTTCTTTTATTTTCTGAACAGTTTTTTTTTATTTGTATGATTTGGCATTAGAAAATTACATGCAACCCATGCAATCTCCTTTTTTTAATAGCGATATTAGTACTTTAATAATTTTCAACACTGCATGTGTCGATAACTGAATTATCACCCGATTAGTTATTCCCATCAGGCGTCTACCGGTGTCACTTCTGACCCAGTAAACAGCACGGAGTAAGGATGAGAACGAATCCTGTCTTCTGTCTTTCTCACACAATAAGCTTTCTCTCACTCTCTACGCAGTTTTTGGTCATTATTATTACCGCAGATGTGTTTAATAAGTATACAAAGTTTCATAAAAATCGGCTCCAGACACTTGGGGATGTTCTTTTGTTAGATTCGGGCGCACTTTGTTTTTTTACACGGACAATGCGAGCCATGTTATCAGGTGGGAGAAACCATTCAGTTTGATTGTTTTGGCTAAACATGATCTAACCAAAAATATCGGACACTTCATTGCACAAGGAATTTGATATTGTTTTTGGCCGTTAATTAGTGATAGAGATATTATTTTATTTATTTATTTTATTTTATTTTATTTTTTTGAGATAATGCAATAGTCATTTATATGGTTAGAAAAAGGAGCCTTTCTTCTTTTGAAAGATTTCAATGACGTAAAAATCGGATTACCTCAAGGGGAGATATTGAATTTCAAAACGTCATGTTACTTTTTCGCTTACAAAGTTTTAGTCCCTTTCAGATTAGGAAAATCATTATTTTTTGTTTTCAATGATATTTACCACATTTGAGTTTTTTGGTGTGCTGATTCTAAATCTGCTATTATTTTTGGTGTAAAAAAAAAATTTATAATACTAGTTTACTTGAAAACGTGAGCATATTTTTGAATTTATTTGACGAAATATCAATTATTGTTTAACGATTATATTTTTCCTTTAATCTACTCTATGAAACAAATGAATTGGTGAAAGAATCATGTCGAAATCATTTTCTAAACTCGATATAAAAAATAAAGCACTTTCAACCTATTTTATTTTATTTCTCGGCTCCTAAGGCCCATTGGACGGAACGTTCGGACACATGTCGACTATTTTTCGATGCAGAATCACCAGAAGAAAAAAAAAAAATGGTCCAGATCGGTGACCCCACCGCTGTATACTTCCCTTGTTAGTTATTTTTTATTTGACTACTAAAATAATCACTAGAAATAATTTATACGGCAAAAAAACATTTGCAGGGCCAGTGTAAATATGTAAATTTGAACATCACTATTTTCGTGATTTATGAGTATTGAAATGTGTAATTTTTCTAGTCGGCACTTCCGGATCGACGTCATAAGGAGGTTTTCTCATTATGCAGGAAACACGCAATGAATGTTCATCCGTAACTGAGGAGGGCAAACACATGACGACTACTGTTGCAAAAGTGGTTGTGCGTTGCAATGACATAGTAGGGCGCTGACGACCGTGAGGTTTTTCGCCCCATATTTTCTAAACAAACAAACAAACACATGACGAATTTTAGACGTCATACGTAAGTGAAGCAGAAGAAGTTCATTACGAGTCGCAGTAGTCAAATCTATCCAAGTGCTTGACAGGCAATTTGAGTTTTAGCGGGACGTAGGATTCTGAGCAACGCCGCAAGATTGTGTTAGCTGACAAGATGTTGAAAGTCCTGAAAACTTCTTTCTCAGGCATCGCACTTAAGTATTGAGTGTTCTTCTGAAATCTTTGCTCAAACCAAAATATTAATCTGCCATTTATGGAAATGATTTATGCTTCTTTGCAAGGAAAATGGCGAAATAACTTAATGAATAAGACATTGTTAAAATAAAAAAAGAAAAAGATTTTCATTAAAATTCATTTGAATTTCTTATAATCATTGAGTTCATATCATCCCTACCATATCAATCTATCGAATATGAAAAATATCGTTCTTCAAATTCGATATATTGCTCTTGGATTGAGGAGGATAAGGCTTGTCACAAATTGTGGCAACTCTAACCGCTTCAGAATAGCCTTTAATTCCTTAAATAAAGTATCAAATAAGACCATTTTTCAATGTATTTCTTCCTCAATGGATAGAATATGTTCGTTCCCTAGTTTGCTCCAATTTTCATATTCGATAATTCGACATGGTAGGGACGATATTATATCAAGCTAGAGACAAAATACCCATTTTATGATTTACTTAAATCATTCATAACGTTCATTTGGCAATACAGGATTAATGTGGCTTGTAGACAAATAAAGCAAGACTCTTCAGGCATGGAAATAACTAATGTTTTGGAAATTTAGTTTTGATGGTTTTGGACTTATAAAATCTTTTTGAATAATGATTATGTAATGGAAGGGAAAACAATAAAATTAATAAACAATGTATTATAATTTATATTAGATCATAAGAGTCATTTATAAACTTCAATATAAAAATACACCATAGCATTAATAAAAATAACATTTATAGAAGTAAGAAATGTCCTGAATAAACAAAAACTACAAACCAAATAAGCACAATTTCAAGAAGCTTTCGAGAAAAAATATGTAGAAATCTAGCTTAATTTATCAGTCATACTGTGTAGCAACTCATATTATTACAATCCAAGTTATAAAATTGAAGTTTCAAGTTTATAATAACGATTTAAAAATACACCTCTTTACAATAATAACACTGTACAAACATAACAATCACTGCACAAAACATATTCTAAGGTGTATGAATAACAAAAACATCTAAAAAGCTGCTTCTTGAAGAATTTTCTTTTTTTCCGTCATTGCTGATGGGCTATGACTTGGAACTTCTGGAAGGGCGACATCTGGAACTAAAAATACATTTTTAAAATGTTTCCTAAAAATAGATTGATTAGAAAGTGAAATATATGATGTAAAGCTTACCTTTCATTTCTTCCTGCTTGTCACTTTCAAGAATGGCTTTCAGTTCATCATCCAGTTCACTATCGCACATTGCAGACACTGGTTCGGCTAAGGCATTTTGAATTTCTTCGTGCATTTCATTAATCTGGAACAAGAAAAGAACAAAAAATCTTAGTAAGTTTTATTTCATAATTAACTTTTTTCTTTAAAAATTAATCATTCCCCCCCCCCCCCAGATTTTGTATAAATTTTGATATAAGATAATTATTGGGAGTTGAGTTTATTTTTCAAATCTTGTAATGCTTTAAAGTAAAAAAAATAAATACATAACTGTAATTATATTAATAATATACAAGAGTTGCTGGCATCTTATTTAGAATGAACCCAATTTTTAATGTTTTTCTGTTTCATACATTAGACACAATATCTACCCTTAAAAAATGTCTGTCTTCACGTCCGAGATTTTGTCAGCTATAGGATAGCTGTGGCTAAAGATAAATCTTTCTAATCGACAGAATTTCTTAGCATTCTTGACTTATAACAAGGTTCAAATGAAAATAAAATATTATGTAGAACCAACGTCATCTAGGCTTGTTGGGGTCTCTCGTAGTCTAGTGGCTAGCGCGCTGGATTCATAAGCGGGAGATGGTGGGTTCGATCCCCACCGGCGCCAGAAATTTTCTCATCTCAGGGCTCGCTGAGAAAATTCCTGGTTGCACCCTGGATGTCGGCGCTAATAGCCACGATTTGTTGATGCGCCGGAAAAAAAAATCTAGGCTTGTTTTGAAATGACAAACAGTTATAGTAAACTCCAGTTACGAAGGAGTGAGGATAGAAAACACAGCGTGGCAAACAGCTGGAAGGCTGATTTTATATTAGCAGCTAAACCCATTTCTACAATACAGAACATTTCATATATATACATGGATATTCTCTGTTAAATATTACATTACATTATACTTCGGCATGCCAATTTTAAAAAAGACGCCTTGTATTTTAGAGGAGAAAATTTGTAACCTTTTTGGTGCTGGTCAGATTGTACCTGATCTGATCCTCCAATCTTAAGAAATTTCTATATCAAGAAAAAACATTTCAAATTTTCTTTATATGACCATAAATGACAGATGTGTCAGCTGGTTCACAATATTTTTTTTTTATTTAGAATTGAAAGAGAAGAATTTTCTTATAAACTCATTAAAAAATGTGAACTAGAATTAATTGAAATTAAGACGAGAATAATACAACTATTCAATAGGAAGAATTAAGTAAAATAAATAGATATTATAAAAATAATTATAATTTAAATAAAGCCAATGAAAATTACCTCTTGTAAATCTGTGACTGTTTTAATAACTTCTTCTTCTGAAAGTCCATTTTCTTTAAAAGATGCCTTGAGAGCATTAAGGCCAATTTTGTAACAATCCAGTACCTGCGAATTTCCGATAACAGTTATTTAACAGTCAAGTTTATTTTAATATTATGTACATTTTACCCATTTTATTTTTAAAAATAATAGATATGTTAAATGTGTATGCTCAGAATTTGTTAAGATGATAGAGCATTTTACTACCAGTCAAGTAGTTTTGGTCCATTATTTATATACATAAATTTAAATGAACAGCTTCTTTATTTTTTCATTACCTATGGATTTTAAGTGCAATGGTTGTCAATTTTATTTTATTACATCAAAATTTTGCATTCACCGAAATTACTGATAGGAATGGCTTTTGAAAATAACAGAAAATCGGGTACTTAGGAAAGGGGGCTTATTCCAAGTCCGAATAATGATATTGATGTGCCCCTAATAGGAGAAGGTCATAAAAAAATCAGTTATAAAAAAATAGAAAGATTGAAACTGATAATTGAAGGGTATGGATGGATGACAGTATATTGCATTTTTATAATATCAAATTTTTTCTGAATAAATTTCGAAGTATCAGGCTGTACGGTATGAAATTTCAGTTTTGTTTACTTTGCGATTTAATCCTTTCCCTTTTTTATTTCATTATTTACAAACATCATTGTTATTCATATAGAATTAAAGCTCTTTTATTCCTATTATTTAATCAGTAACTTGCATACTGTGTTGTGAGAACGATCCTCTGAGAAAAAAATATAACTTAAATTATGACTTCAACGGAAATCCGTATTATTTTTCGTTATGAATTTAAGCTCGGCCATAGCGCTGCTGAGGCGTGTATGAACATTAACACGGCGTTTGGGGAGGGAACGGTGAATGAACGAACTGTTTACCGGTGGTTTTCCAGGTTTCGAAGTGGAAATTTTGACCTTGACAACGAGGAGCGAGGAAGGCCAGAAACCAAGCTTGACAATGACCACCTGAAAGAAAGGGTTGAAGCTTGTCCCTCAAAAAGCACTAGGGAATATGCCAAAGAACTCGGAGTAGGAGCCATGACAGTTTCAAGACATTTGAAGAAAATCGGAAAGTCCAAAACTGACATTTCATATGGTACAGCCTGATAGCTTCCAATATTTCTTTCAAGTGTAAATTAATTCAGAAGCCACTGCCATAAGAGTTTAGTTGACACAATGGTAATGTTACTCAAAAGAAAAAGATGTTAGGCGCTGACTTTGACTGATCTCCTGTAAATTTAAATCATTATTCGGCCGTACCCTTTATCTACCATAATGGGTTTTATATTAATTTATTTATGAAAGAGACCCCTTGAGTTCCTGCTCGCAGCTGAGGTAATTGAATAACTAATCAATAATAGTGGGGATTCCCCACTATTCTATCTTATTTAGAGCCAGGTCTTTCATACCCAAAGATAATATCACCCCTAAATGTCAAACTATCGAATATGAAAATAGGAGAAAACTAGCGAATGAACATAAACAATATATTGACAAAGTAATATATTCAAAAATGGTGTTATTCGATACTTTATTTGAGGCATTTTCGGCTATTCTAAAGGGGTTAGAGTTGCGACAATTTTCAACAAGCCATATTGTCCACAATCCAAGAGCAAAGTCTCGAATCTGAAAAACGAGACTTTTCATATTCGATAGTTTGGCATGGTTGGGACGATATGTTAGCATGTCATTTGTCCTTCATGTTTTTATTAGCTTCATGAGGAATATAAGAAAAATATACGAATATGTAATTCTAAATATTATTAAGAGTCATACAAAAACAAACATGCCTTTGAATCAGAGGATGATTCATGGATTCTAGATATTAGAATTTCCATATTCTCCAAAGCAGTCACTCTCTTAGCTATTGTCTTTTCCACTTCTTTCTTTCGTCTTAGATAAGTTTTTGCCTAAAACAAAGAAAAAAAAAAAAAAAAGAAAGTATTTACATACCAATAAAAATTGTATTTAAGGGGTTGCACCACCTAGATACCTCAGTGGTCAAGGGGTCTAAATAACAAACTCAATGTTTTGAGGAAAATTGAGTCAAAGTTGAACATATCTGGTTATAGCAAAACTAGATTTTTACACTTCCAATCATACTAGACGAATCTTCAGGTCCTTAGCTCTTTATTATCGATGGTACATAATCCGGTACCTGATCCAGTTTATGATTAATATGCAAAAGAACTGGAGAATCCGCATATAGACCTCTTAATTTCCTTCTGGACTTAATATTACAAAAGTTAAAATACTCAAGAGAACACAAGCTAGGTTGCAGCAACTATTAAGAAAATCACTTGGATCTCGTTAACACCCATAAGATTACGGTGTTCACAACCCATTCCTGTATTTAACTCATTTTTTTCAAAATTGTCACTTAGACCCCTTGACTTCTTGGGCCCTCATATAATCTAAGATGAGACAATGGATGTTATGCCCCCCCCCCCAGTTCATCAGCTCTTGCAACAACTTATCTAGCCAAACATTTTTTTTAATTTCTCAAGTTGGTGTAACCTATTAAGCATAACAAAAAAAAAATAATCAAATTTGTAATTACAGTATCTCTCAAGCCTCTCTTCAAATAATTTTTGGCAGTTGAAACAAGTTCTGCTTTTTCTTCTTCCAGTGCTTGAATTGCTTTTTCAAAGCTCAATTTATTTTTCTCTAAAACATATAGTGATAAATCTACATCGGAAATTTGAATATCCTTGCTCTGTTTGAACTTTATCAAAATGTCATTATCCAGCTTTTTTGTCACGACGACTTTGTTAATCTGTAGCCATCGCAGAAGTAGATCAAAACTTTCTTGAGAAATTTCAACGCCATCCACAGTCGTGAGCATGGCTTTAATATCCGCTTGGTTGTACAATTCTTGACGTTTTTCTGTTTTTGTGAGAAGTTCTTCTGTCTTTTTCTACATATAAAAAATTAATTATTAATACCTTAATGAATACCACTACTACTAATAATAATAGCAAAATGAAAAATTTAATTAAATACTTTTAAAAATTCTATGCATATGTACTCCACAATTTTGTCATCAATTTCCATCAGAGCCATTTTGAGTTTAGAAAAAGACCAAACTACTGGAACTTTCACGAGTGATTTTACTGCCCAACCGGTCCACGTTTCCTCAGGATCAATGTTCAGGAATTCTTCTTTCAATTTCAGCTGACCATCTCTATAAATTAAAAAAATCAATTTTTAAAATTTTCAGACACATGTGTATTAACCTGCCAATTAAAAACTGTTCGCTAGCTGTACAGTTTAATTTTATTGTTTTAAGTTATTTATTTAAATTTTAACGTCCATTTATACATAGCACAGATTTTTGGGGAGTTTTATTTTTATCTGGTTGAAATGTATTACATTTAGGATTCAAAGCATGAGAAAATGAATTTTATTTAAATTTTAATATCCAATCATTATTGACACAGAATTTTATGACACGTTATCACCTTTTCCAGCCAGGATAGGGCTGAGGCCTTTTCTTCACCACCCCTAGTGGGAATCGAACCCACGACCCTTGGCATAGAGTGTTGTGCTCACGCCGTAACACTCACGGCCACCGTGTCTCCAGTGATTTAATGAGAAAATTAAATCTACTATTTTGATTATATTCATACCAAATCTTTCTCATTAGCTCTGGATTTTAATTTAATAAGTTATTCTGTGGTTTTAAAAAGACCTTCACTCCTAATAAACTGATTTTCTTGGTTAATTCACTGATTTTGTTACTTTCTCTCTTTTTTTAAGGCTCGGTCAAAAATTTATGTATTAGTGTGAGTTAAATTATAAGATTGATGTTAGACAAATTATTTTTATAATACTCCATGCATTACATTAAATTTATAAGAAATTATAATACTTTTGATTTGTTATTTCTTTGATCCTATATATGTAATATGGATGCGATTCCAATTAGATTTAGAAGTACAGCACTAATAATTTAAGCAATAAGGATATAATAAAAGAACATTTTTAATTGTCACTTATTTCTTCTAATTTTCATATATTTTGTATCCACTAAAGTCTCGACAGGATGATAACATCACTTAAAAATATGTATGTAGCTTTATTGTGGGTTTATTTGTTATGGCTAATATTTGGTTTGACTAATATTTGGTTTGACTAATATTTGATATGACTAATATTGACGCCTGACTGTAACAGCTGAGGCTTAGCCACCTAAATAACTAAAAGTTATGGCGTGGCCATTAAGTTAGAAAGTTTATTTTCATTAGTTCCAAATGATTAGAAGCTCCTGAGGAGGTAAAATGAAACTGGCTAATGAAACTCGTAGATTATTTTTAACAACTTATATAACTATTTGAAATATTTATTTTCTTTAATATCATTCAGGAGGCCTGGCGTCCATGAGGTGTGGTGGTGTGTGCACTCCATGCTTAAGGCCGTGAGTTCGATTCTCACTAGGGGTGATGGATATATATATATATATATATATATATATATATATATATTTTTTTTTATTTATTTTTTTTTTTTTTAAAGAAAAGAAAAAGAAACGGCACCAGCTCTATCCTGGCTAGAAAAGGGTGGTAACCAGTAGAAAACCCATCCCAATATTCATTGTCATGTATAAGTGGATGTTAAAATTTAAATAATAATAATATCACTCAAGATGCGTCTCCCCAAATTATTAACAATAAATTGAACATAAATAAGTTAATTCATTTCTTTTCAATCCACATTTTTACTCTGGGTTTTATTTCATCAGCAGGGGAGAAGGACGAATCCAGACTCCTAAGTTAACAGTTAAGAATAAATATTGTGAGAAGACATAATATTCCTTTTATTTTATTTTTATTTCAGTTGAATGTTTTACTTTTATTAAAATATAATTTTGGCTGAGGTCAAAGAACGCAGTATAAACAAAACAGTTTACAATGTTTTTCCTTTGTTTATAAATATTTTTACTTATGTTTAGAAATTTAAAAAAAACAACACTCTTAGATGGCTAGAAAACGTAGAGTAATTTTAATAAAATGATGTAAAATTTGTGATATGCTATGTTCTTTGACCTCTGCAAAAACAATATAATATAGACATTATGAAAAAATTATGTCAGTTGATAAAATTCCTGAACCAAAAATGTTAATAAAATAAAAAAAAGAACATACATATTTTATTGTTTATATGTTCTTTTTTCTCTACCAAAGAACCTTCCAGAATTGTCTGGCAACTAGCGAATTAATCAACATTTTTAAATAAAATACCTTTTTACCTGACCTTTCAAGGTTCCCCATAACAGTTCCTAAACCTAAGGGTATTTTTTCTTTCCGTCTGAATTCTTCTTGGAGTTTTTTTATTGTTAATACACAATCATTCCTTTCCATGCACAAATCAATAATAACATTTTGCCAGAACTTCATTTTAGAATCATAGTCTACAGGATTAATTTCTCTTGCCCTGAAAGGAGCATATAAAGCTGTCATCCTTTTATCATTTTCCCAGCATGACGGGACTTTCTTAATTGGACTTTTAACTTCAGTGAGACTCATGTTTGATTATTTGTGTTATTAATATGTCAAAAATGATTAATTTTAGTGCAATCTTTCAGGCACACAACTTTTATTTCGCTTGTAGATAACGACGTAATATTACTTCGATGAACAGTCATTTTTTCCGCATAAAACAATATTTTTTCTTGAATTAACAAACTGTAATGACTTTTCAATTGGAATTTATGTATCAAACGATTTGAAGGACAGACATTCGAATTTTGCCAAGTAAAAAGAGGTTACACTGGGGTTATACATTTTTCTGTTTATAGCTGCAATTTATATCACGTGATCAGCTGACACCCTAATCATGGCTGATGGGGAGGCGATTGCTGTTCATGGCTGACGTATTTGATAAACGATTATGACATTTTGCTGTTTTACTTATATCTGCGTGTAATTTTTTTCTTATGCTAAAGCGTCGATAGTCTCCTTTTTTTTAAATATATTTTTGACAAGTTGATATATTCGATGAAATTATCTTCTATCGTGTAAATATTATAATTTTCCATATTCATTTATAATTCTTTACTATATTTGATTATACTTATAAGTTTTTCCTAACAAGCAGGCTCATTATGAGGTTAGACTTTCAAGAAGTGAAAATGACTCCATCAGGAGGAAAGTGTAAGTGGCATACCTTATTTTCAATTATCATTATTTCTTAGATTTTATTTTATTTTACTGTAATAATAGACATTTAAGAACATATATGTATTAATTACATGATTACAGAATATTCTTCCTGTATTCATGCGCTCATATCTTCTCCTTTGGAATATCTTTCCTTAGGAAACATCTATTATAAAATTTGTTGGGATAACTTGTACTTATTAATTCTCACATTTGTGTTCTTCATGTTCCATGGCCATAGCAGGTAGTTAGAATGTGTTTTTCGAAGTCTTATCTGTGTTTCTTTCTGGAAGGACATGATTGAAATTTATCTAAGCCAGACTGGTTTGACCTTGTGAGCAGAGTAGTGGCAGCAACAGCTCTTATGTATAGCAGTTAGTCTGCAGTGAGTCCTCGAGGGATCACTATTATGCTCCTAGTGTTTTCCTCTTATTTGACATTACCTCTGTCGCATTGACTGATTTCTTTTTGATTTATGCGATTCTTGTTAATTCAGAATATTTAACTAACCATTGTAATCGCCTCATTATCATACAATCATTCTCAGATTGACTTAGGCCTGTAGTGGAATTAGATCTTTTAAGTAGGCTAGCATTCGTTCATACTTTATTTTTTTTTTTCTTTCTTTTATTTCCTCTAACGATTCTTGTTCTTCTTTTCTATTTCTACTTCACCAAGAGTAAGTACACACTATTCTTCTGTTTTCTTTTTTTTTTTCAGCAATTCAAATCTATTAAAATAGAGCATTATTACCATAATGATAATATCTTCTCGTGCATTGATTAAAAAAAAATAATTATTTCTTTCTACTCTCTTCTATGTACTTATCAAGTTTGCATCCCGCTGTTAATTCCAAATGATTTTTTTTTGCCACGCATTTACCTATTCGTATAAACATTGCGTAGGTTACAAAGACACCTAATTAACAATAATACACTAATGATTTGTAATTCAAAAGGTTGACCAATTATATGTAAAATATTTGCCCAGTAGTCCCTCTGAATTGTTTGGTTCAAGATTTATTTCTTAGGAAATAAACTTTAGGTTTTCAGATTAATAATGTTTATTTTTTCCAAATTGCATACTTAATATAATATATAACTCAATCATTTTTAGATAAATTGCAAGTATTTATATTAAATGCTTATTTTCTAGATGGCTCCTAGATGCTGTAAAGTGTGTGTACGCTTGAGAATGGCTACTGGTAGTATTCCAAACGGACGGAGTATATCTGAGTCTTCAGATTACCCCTGTAAGATCTGAATCCTCTTAGCTAACCATTTTATATTCCCTTATAATTTCTTTTAAATACAAAATTCCTTTTCTTTTTAGGTATGCCATGGTTTGGCATGGATATTGGGGGAAGTTTAACAAAACTTGTTTACTTCGAACCTAAAGACATCACACAAGATGAGGAAAATGAAGAGGTTGAAGTGCTGAAAAATATCCGAAGATATTTAACCAAAAATTCGGCTTATGGCAAAACTGGGCACAGAGATATTCATCTCCAGGTTTGTATAAACATTCAGTTATTATTTTCATATAAATTATTTCCTGCTGTAGAATATTTATTATTCAACTTAAGATAATAAGATAAGCGTCTGCGATATTTTCACTTTCTGGAATCATGCTTTTGTTGAAATTATTATGTTTTTCCTCTGGCGTAAAAAAAGTTGGTTTATTCATTAGCCTGAAGAAGAAGAAAATATTTTGATATTTCAAGATGTACCAGTTTTGTTAAAATTTACGAAATATATTCTGTATAATATAACCTAAAGCATACTGAACGGTATTTTTTTAAAAGAAAAAATAACTCTAATAAAACTCAGAAAAAAAAAGTTTATGTCAATATTTTGAGTTCAAAAAATTGTTGACATATGAACATGGCATCCAATCTAAAAAATATACCTACATTACATCTTAAATTATATGTGAATAAAAACAACAAAATTGATTTTAACAAAATCGGTTGAGAAGATTTTGAGATTTCTGCTTGAAAAAAGTGGTTTTGATTATATGCGTTTAAAAAATTCTTCAGGGAAGCCCTCCAATGGTTACGAGGTTTAAGGCTTAAAAACTCTGCCCCTAAGATTGTAACAGGCGGAAGATACAAAAATAACACGAGAATTAATAAATGTGATTATATGATGATCTACTTGTTTCATCAGGAACATTTTTTAAACCTACTTACCACCTAAACAGGAAAGTACTCCTTACACTATCAGGGAAATGTCATGACAAAACTAAGAAAAATTACACCGACCAGTCAGCTAATTTTAATCAATAATGTCTTTCACCAAAAATTTATATTATCATAATTAAAACAAATATTGCAGTTTGATTAATTATAGTTATGACAGGACAATTCTTTTAGGACAAAAAAAACATATTCTGCTAATTATTTTTATGTATTGATTTCATCACCTGAGTGGCATATTAAATGATAAATCCAACACAAATTTGTAAGTGGACGAAGAATCAAAAGATATAATCAGTGACCTACCAGAACGTCCCAAATAGGCCTCTCTCAGCTGTTCAGTCGCCTACAGGCTGGAGTGGATGAAGTATCTCTTAATGTACTTTCACCAGGAAGCAAACCTTGGACTTAGGAGGAGAGAGATAAGAGATACTATCCCATGTTAAACCAAACTGTCTGAACAGCTGACAGTGGCTCTTCCTAGATAGGTTATTTTATCTATGGATTTTCCCGTATAAAAAAATATACTCCATAAATATAATATACCACCCATAGGCGGCTCTAGACAAACATTTCTGGGGGGAGGGGCTAATTTTGAATGGGCTTTCCGCCATGCCTCGGGGTGTAGAACCAAATTTTTATAACCAGGCATCTGGAAAGCATTAAGGAAGTATAAACTAAGAACATACATTAATTAGAAGTTATTACTATTAATTTGCCTAAACAATTTATTTTTATAAATTAATAAAAAAATATTGTGAATTTTCATTCTGGGAGGCTAAGCCCCCACTGATACCATCTCATAGTGTTTTGCTCATCCTCAAAGAGGCAAAACTATATATATAGCAGAATATTGTGCTGTGTTAATAGGTAAACATCGTAAATATGTAAACATTTTATATATACAAAATATTTTTAACCCATATAGGGTTGAAACAAAAAATTAAGTAGAGTAGAACGCCGATTATTGGAACACCAATTATCCGAATCGACTCCCTAAAGCCCAAACGGGTAACATTCAACTAGAATATTGCTTTTTCAGTTTAAGTCTGTATGTCTCTAATTTTTTTTTATTGTGGTCTATGTCATAATGACATTTTTGCTGTTCAACTAAGATAAAACATGTACCATTAGTTCATTTTTATAACTGATCTAGAGGTAAAGATAAGTCATTTTTTAGTTTGTATAATTTTTTTCATGGCGCTAATGGCCTAGATGCAGATGCGCCATTATATAAAAAAAAATAAAAAAATTTCAGTAATGTATTAATTTGTTTGTGTTGAAAGTACTTTGGAACTTTAATAAATAATATTTTACAACGTAATATTATAGTTTCTTTTTTATTACAATTAAATGTTCAATTATCAGAATTTTCGATTATCCGAAGCACAAACCCCCTGGTCCCAATTAATTTGGATAATCGGCATTCTACTGTTTTTACTGAAGATGTACATATGCAGCATATGTTGCTACACGCAGGCCTCTAGCAAGGGATGGCGGTCTAACTTCCCGAGAGAACAAAGCTTACTGGGAAGTTGATTTCGCTATATATACTTAACATGTCTTGTAAATTCATCATTTTCAATTGACTTTACTTTTCAGGACTTTTGATACAATTTTGGTATATATTAAAAATATATACAAATTATTTATTACTTCTCACAATGTTTTGATTCAAGGTTCAGAAAGCCATTGTTTTTAATGTCCCATTCTTTAAAAGAAGATACGATTTCCTGTTAAATTTAGAATTACATCAAAATAAGTTACCTGTGCATTGCGTCATCTGGGGTTATTATTATACCTTTGGTTGCACGCACATAAATAATACTATTACTACATAAACATTAGATTGCATAACCGATTCTCTAAGTGGCACAGGTGTGAAATATTCTCTGTTCTTTATTGATATAATATAAATATACAAATAATTCATAGAACACACTTATTATAATATTTTGTTATGTCACGTTTAAATAATTTTTATACAACAAAATCCTCAGCGACATTGGAGCCTTAATTCAGCCCCATCCCATTTGAATTTGTTCAAGAATAAATTCAATTGCTTAATATTTTCTTGGAAAAGAATGTATGCTTATAAATAGTTTACCTTGACAAACTAATTGGGAAATATATGGACATTTATCTTTTATCTTTAGACCAGTTGAACTATTAGTTTGGCCAATCAGTTAATTTAGTTTCTGATCTACTTTGTTACTCCTTGATCTCTATAAATGACAAACAATTTAATTTTTTTGTTTATAATTTCTTTTAAAATACTATAAACCAAAGTAACTAAATATTTAGATAAACTTGACATCAATTCCGCTGGACGGAGCTGGTCCAAACACCAGGTCTTCTGCACAAATATTCATTCTTTTATCATAGAGTCTGAAGCTTCTAAGTGCATCGAGTAGATAAAAAATAGTTAAATAATTAATAACAACAAAAAAAGTTTAAAAAGTTGTAAAAATGGAAATTACTTTTTGTTAAAAATCAATAATACTCATAAAATGATTATATTATATAATTTAAACCTCTGTTTTAGCTGTTAATTTTAAGTCTCAACATGGCCTCACTAGTGGGTCATCAAGTTGAGGCTGTAAATTTTTGCATTTATGACATTTCTCTGAAGAGGCACTGAAAGGGTGTGAAACAAGTAGCGAAGAGAGAAAATAAATTTAGTTAAAGTTTTATAGTATAGTGAAGTTTTGCTAAAGGCCTTGACAGCCGATGCACAATGTGTGCAGCCAATTAGAAAGCTTTGTAAGGATTACTGGTGTTAGGTTTTACCTGTAAATAGAAAAACTTTAACATTTATTATGTATCTCTCAAATCATTATTTCTTGAAATGTCAATACCGCTTTCGTTATTAAAGGACTGATGATTACTCGACACAAAAACTTTTATGTTGGTCAACATGTCGCAAGCATTTGATGCACGTTTTCAGGGGTTATATAAAGAAATTCACAAGTCTCCCATATTATTATGAGCGGATTATAAGTATCATCCATGAGGAACTGTGATTACAGATGATGAGGAAAAAGTTTGTGTTTCAATTACTTTTCCTGTTCATATTCATAGAATCATATTTTCCATTAATCTGTTATTAGCAGAGCGCTAAGGAAGGAAAACCAAGTTTTGTGAACTATTAAAGAAATCATTCGTGACTAACTTCTTTGTTCGTAGAATTGTGAAATGAATGGTAAATTAAATTACTTCTTTCCGCAATATCTTCTGATCATCCATATGGATTTTATTTTATTTTTGTTGTAATATATTATGTAGGATTTTTTTAAAAAATTGTTTATCTTTTAATAGTGAATGAATTCCCAAGTATATAGTCCAAAATGTTAATAATTTTAAATTTTTTAGTTTTTTAGTGGAGGCCCGGTGGCTGTGAGTGCTAAGGCACTCTGTGACTATGGTCGTGGGTTCGATTCCCAATAGCGGTGATGGCTTTTCTTTAGAAAAAAGAAAATGCATCAGCCCTATCCTGGCGACAAAAGAGCGGAACCTATGGATAACCTGTCCTAAAATTTGTTCTCAATAATAAATGGACATTAAAATTTAAATAAATATTTATTTAGTTTATTTCTTCTTTAGAAATTACAATAACTAACTTTCAACTAAAGAATGCCCAAGTTTTTATTATAATTAATTAAAATTAACTTCAGATTTTTATAAATATAATATATATATATATATATATATATATATATATATATATATATATATATATATTAATTTATATATTTTGAGTTGCCATGTAATGACTACTCTAAACACTGCTGAAAATACTATTATGAATGGTGAGCTCCTGCTCATAAAATGCTAACTCATTTACTTTAATAATACATGCTCTCAAAAAGAGAATGTTATTAAGAATAATGAGTTTTAAAAATTCTTTATTCTCAGAGAACCTAATATTAGCTCCTACTTTTTTAAAAACGTTGCCCTGTACAAAGCTTTCCGATATAAAATATTTCTAAAAATCTCCCTATTCTTCCTAAACTTTTTTGTTCTAAAAAAAATTCGAATACAAAATGTGTTTTCTCAAAGGAGTTAAATTTTTTTTTGCTAAAGTAAAACCTGATTTAAGAAGTTTTTAAAATATTAAAATCTTGGTAAAGCCATTGTAAAAATACTAAACACTAATTACGTTCCAGAAAGGATTTTTAAGAATTGATATCTACATTATTTTTTTATTTAAATTTTAATGTCCATTTATAATTAACTAAGAATTTTAGAATCGGTTATCTACAGGTTACCGCCGTTTTCTAGCCAGGATAGGGTTGATGCCCCTTTTTTTTTTTTTTCTTTTTTTTTTTCTTTCGAGGGGGAATCGAACCCACTACCTTAGGTACGCAAAGCATTCGCCTTACCACTCACGGCCACCGGGCCTCCATATCTGGATTATTAAAACTGAATCAAAATAGAAATACTAATAATAATTAAACATTATTATTAATACATAAATAAATAATTTACACGCATCTAAGTCCTGAAAATAACATATTTGAAAGTAATCTAGTACGGTATCTTAATATCTTGCAGAATGAGTTAAAGAGATGAGAAAAAAAATTGAGGATGATGTTAGAAAATTATTTGATTGGTTATTGTTCTTAATAGGAAATTCTCAGATCCTATTAAAAACTCTTAATGCTCCTAATTGTATATATTTCCCTCCCATTAATTAAAAAAAAAAAAAAAAATGTTTCTACGTCTGCTAAACCACAGTCGGGATTTCCCAATTGTATCCTAACCTGTTGAGATATTTAAGGTCATGATCCGGTTTGCTAAAATTATGTACATTTTTTGTGCTCCAAACGCTAAGAAGTAATAAATTCTCATTTTCTGTTTTGCTCTTGTTTATTTAGTTTTCTTTATAAATTAAAATTTATTAAAAATTAAATATTATAATATATGCTCTTTTGAAATACTAGAAAACATTTTGCAATTTGCTTGGATTATACTTATCAGAGTTTTCAGTAAGTTCGTTTTGTCTGGTCCTATGTGGAAAAAATGAATTAATTATGTCATTAAAGGTAATAAATCTCCCTCATAGATGATGGTACATTTATTTAACCCATTGCTTACCCCCAAAGAAATAAATTTAAAAGTTAAACAGTAGAGTATTGAAATAAATTATTAACGTTTTCATGTATTTACTCTGGAAAACAAAGAGAGGTATTGATGTGTTTATTTGATACATTTAGATCACAAACGTAAATATTGGTATTTAAATGGTTTAAGAACACCATGATTAAGTTGAATGTTTAGTGGCTGCTTTGGTACAAACTATTTTAGTCACATTACTTATTTTAAGACCAGATTTGTAACTGCATAAATGTGTGTGTGTAGGGGGCGATGTTAGCTCAGTGGTAGAGCACTGGACTGGTATGCTGGAGGAACTGAGTTAAATCTGAATACATACTAAAGATATTTATCTTCTTGTGTCTGTGTTTGTGGGTTCGTTTCGGCCACCCTGACCATCCCTAGACCAACTCAGCCTTTATTTCATTTATTAACGGGTACCTGCACAGGGGAAAATCAGGCGGCCGGAGCCTATTACTGACCACATTATCTCCCTGGCGTGTTGTATGGTCATGAATCAAATATCTCTACAGAATCTGCTCCTGTGGGCCCTAGTCGCTTGTTACAGGACTAATTATATATATATAATTATTATTTTATTATATATATATATATATATATATATATATATATATATATATATATATATATATATATGATATATGATGGAGCATTCAGAAATTACATTCCCATGGCTACTACATTGCCAAAAACCTATAAGAAAAAAAAAAGCAATTTGCATTATTAAATTATTCTTAGAATATTGGAAACAAAATTTATCTTTTAATTAATGTTAGAGGGTCTTTTTTTCAGCCATTAGGAAGCTGGAAGTCTATCCTTCCTCACCTTGAATTCAATATCCTGTTTTTACTTCCTCATGGATTGGTTTAATATAATTTTCCAATGTTCCATTCATCATTTTTTTTCTTCTCTAAAATGACAAATATTCATGGGCGTATATAGAAAATAATTTCAATTTTTTTTTGGGGGGGGGGGGAGGCAGGGAGCATTTGGAGGGTATGGAATACTATCAATCTAGAACTTGGAATATTTAATAAACTAAAATGCTAATACATCCAAAAAAAATATCCTTCTTGGACTAATTGATCATATTTATTTTATTTTTAAGGTTTTTATGATAAATTCTTAGCTGAAATAAAAATTTCAGGAGGAGAGCTGCTGCCCCTCAGCCCCCCTTAAATACGCCCATCCAAATATTATCTTTCTTTTTTAAAGTTGAATTTTTTATAGGTTTTTGTTGAATATATTCTGTGGAATAGTATCACTGAACCATTCGTTATATTCCTTATGATTATTTGTTTGTAAATGATTTATTTATTTATAATAATTCTCAAAGTAGAAATAGTTTAGTATTAATAAAATAAGTAGCCAAAAAAAAAGGATATTAATAAACTGGAGTTGTTTTGGTAATTCTCGTTTTTGGGAAAACTGAGCAGTTTGTTCAAATTTTCGAATGTTAAGAATATATTTATCTTATTTTTAATGAAAACACCTTATTTTGATAATTACCTCAGGCCATAAATATTTAATTTCTTTATTTCACCTCCATTTCATATAACGTTTCGGCCTTCAGGCCATTTCCAAATTCTAGAAGAAAAATAAAGTATGTGTTACTTCACAATAAACTCTCTTATTCCATAATTTCTATTAATATAAACCCTATGTCAATATTTTATATAATTTAAAACTTATTTTACCCTAAAAACATGATTCTCTTTATTAAATCTTGCATTCTAGGCCTTGTCATCCTGGCATATTTCTCAAACAACTAAACATTAAACCTTAAAGGTACTATTATATATATTATTATTATCAATTTATTCTAATTCTACATTATTTTATTTATTTTATTGGTATAAATCCAGTCCTTAAGCACAGCCATTCCATTTTCTTTACTATCCCCAACATTGACAAGAATATTTCATGAACTAAAATACTTATCTATGCCTATCATAAATATAAATAACATTCAATACAATTTTAAAAATAAAAATAATAAAACCCAAATCCATAAAACATTCATATATTTTTTTTTATTTTATTTTTTTTGTATACATAATAACACAATTTTTTAAGAAACATTCATAATTTTTTTTTATTGTCAATATGAGGGTTCGATCCCCACCGGCGGCAGGAATTTTCTCATCTCAGGGCTCGTTGAGAAAATTCCTGGCTGCACCCTCGATGTCTGCGCTAGTGGCCCAGATTTGTCGATGCGCCGTTAAAAAAAAAAAAAAAAAAAAATCAATAAAGCATGTATTTTTAAATATCAATATATTAACTATCCATAACAACTACCTATTTCCTGTTTTCCACGTTGGAGTAACCCTCCATCGTGGGCGTTTATTTGAAATTATTTGTGCCATCCTTTCTGGATACTCACGTATTTTGATTACGTACATATACATATTGGTCATTTTGATTTAATAATTAATATAATATTGAAGAAGAAGAAGAAAAGCTTTATTCAATAAAGATTGCTGCCCAAGTCTATTGGGTTGCTATACACACAGCCTGCTAATCATTCTTTCGAAAATTTATTGAATTGAATTTGGGAATGTCTGTTAATTTATTTTTGAGTGTGGAGGGAAAGAAAAGGAAATTTGGTAAGATTATATTTAAAAATGAATCTATAAGTAAACCTTTTTTTTTTAGGGTGAATTTGGATTTTTTTTAATAATTTACAAGGTGAACAAAAAATAATCTTCGAAAGAATGATTAGCAGCTGTTCAGCTAATTGTTAATAAAAACAATTACCTATTTATTACCTTTATTTTTTAATTCTATTTAAAATTTCAGCATAATGTTTATACATTTTTTGAGTTTCTGTTTTAAAATTAATAGCGTACTCATTACTAGTAATGCTTCTAAAATCCTTCTCCTCATATTGCTTTCATTATGGAGAATTCTTGACCAAATCATTTTTGGAGAAAAGAAGAATATAATAAGAAAATTGAATATTTTTATTCTTATTTTAATTGTAATGCACATTTATTAACACCTCAGATTTTTTTTGTAGGCGGGGGAAAACAAAAACAAAACATAAATACTCCAAAAGTAGCTTTATCTCATTGGCATATGGTGGTGACGCACAATCTTATCCAATGTCACAGGAATTTTTTATACTCTTTTGCAAAGAAGAGTGAAAAAAAAACACTTAAAAGTATAAAGTACCATGTACTTTTAAAAAAAGAAAAGAAAAAGAAAGAACAACAGAATTTTAAAACCCTTTTTCTCATTATCATGTAGCTCATTAAAAGAAAAAAATAACTTAAAGTAATAAACTTAGGGAAATGAAATGGTTCCCCTTCCTTGATAATAAACAACATAAAGGCCAAATCATTTCTACTTGTTTCTTGTAAAAAAACATTGAAAATAAGTTTGTCTTGGATTTATTTACTTACGAACAAGAATATTTTTAGTTTAGTCGTAGTGTAAAGAAAGGAAATCATCAATTTTGCCATGAAATGAGGTTGCCAACTATAAGATAAGAATTAGTGTGTTACTTTTAATGAGTTCTGTTCTGTTATTTAATGATTCTTCTTTTCTTACAAATTTTGTAAAAAAAACATTGATTAATTACTAAATTTAACTTATAAATTTACGAAAACGCGAATATATTTTTTTAATTTCTCTTATTTTGAAAATATACCTAATATAAAAAATTTGACTTTTTGTAACATGTTTAAGTACAAACTAATTTATTTTAAAAAAAACTATATTTATTTACTATGATTTTTGAATTTTTATATAAAATTAGGAATTTTGAAATATTAACAAAATATTTAAACCTTTTTAATTAAGAATTTCTCTTCATTTTCATTTGTCTATTGTAATTGCTTTCGGGGATATCTCTTCTCAAATTCCAGTAGTAGCCCACAAACATTGACGCATTCCATCGACCCTGGAATCTCTTTTCCATTGTCGAGATATAGGTGGAATCGCCATGCTCGTCACTTACATCACCGTAGTTAGAAGGAAAAAATCAAGATGAGAATAAGAAAATTAATTTTTAGGGAGATATTGCAACCCAACTGTTGATACTAATGAAGGAGATTGTTAATAAGTTCAATAAAATTTTCATTACTCTTAAAAAAAAAACATGAACTACTGCTCTAAGAGATTCCAATGCTTCTTTTTCAAATCCCTGTATAACGATTTTTTTTTTTTTTTTTTTTTTTTGCGTTTAACGGCGTATGAATAATTTGGCTATTAACACCGGGCTGTCTACAGGTTGCCAACCTTTTATAATGCCAACGGCACGTGGTCGGTCACCCATTCAGGTACTGGGCACGCGTACTGTATAAAGATTGTCTGCACTATTGACACATTTACGTGCCATAATGGTTTCACTAATGTCAAAAAAAACAAAAAAAAACAAAAAAAAAAAAAAACAATTTTACATTTTAACTGGTAAACGAAACACAATCAGCATTAGACACAACAAGAAAATAGCAAATAATAAAATTTCCCGTATTATATTAAATATGGCACAAATGAACAATAAGAGCTTGGTTACATTTTGAGTATAGAAAGTGTTACAACAAAAAAATAGGATAATTGAATTGGCGCTTGAAATGTTGCAAGCTTTGGCTTTGCAAAATTTTAGGTGAAAGATACATGATTTCTATTCTAAGCTTGGAAACAAGCTTCTTTCGAAAAATGCAAGATGTTCTTGTGAGTCTGGTTTTTTTTTTCATTCCATATCGTCTTAATGAAATTTTAAATAAAAAGATAGTATAAAAACCCGTATACTATTATAATTGCAGGAAAAATTTTATACAAGAATATTTCTACAAAATATTAATAGGTAAAATATAGTTTTAATTTTTAATACACTGGTGTTAATATAGCTTTTACTCAATAGGCTTATATTCTAATTTTCTAGAATTATAGCCACTTCATTGTTTTTCATTCTCATATCTGTATTTTTTAATTTTTTAAGATGGATGATATTAAAATTGGAGGAAGGAGAGGGTCTGTTCACTTCATTAGATTTCCAACTTCCGAAATGCCAAATTTCTTAGCATTAGCAAAAAGCAAAGGTATGGCTACTTTAATTACGACAGTCTGTGCTACAGGTGGCGGAGCCTACAAATTCGAGGAAAGTTTTGCACGTGTAGGTAAAAAGCAGATTGTTAATTTTTATTAAATTTATCATACTATTTTTTATTCAGTTGATTATTTTGATAATTTAATTGGTCGCATTTCTTCCTTTAGGAAGTAAATATGAAACTAGCCAAGTACGATGAATTGGATTCTTTGATTCATGGAATGCTTTTTATCGAATTGAATAACCCCAGGGAATGCTATTATTGGGCGAATCCTACAGACATGGACAAATGTACAAAGGAAAGTTATGACTTCAGTGATCCGTATCCGTTCATAGTGAGTGAATACAGTTTGTATATTTATATTTTATGGCTGGCTGATGTACTCTTTGTTGGCTGGTGTTTAAAGGAAATCTGAGGAGACAAAAAAATGTGTACACTCTAGCCAACTTGATGGTTATAACATTATTAGTTGGCACATGAGGCATAGCGGGCAAATTAAACATGTGTACACTCTAGCCACTTGTTGGTTGAAAACATTATTTATTGGCAAATGAGTTGACAAATTAAAGCTTCTGCGCTCTAGCCAAGTTAAAGAAAGAGAAAAAACACTCTTAATTAGTTTGTATCATTCATTTATAAGCTCATTTATACAAGTGGAAGGTAAACATTAATAGATTGATCGTTAGAAGAGTTAAGCTTTGTCCACATCTGCACATATCGTCTGTACCATGTCAAACTATCGAATATGCAAATCAGAGCAAACTAGAGAACGTATATATTCTACCCATTGATGAAGTAATATATTAAAAAAATGGTCTTATTCGATACTTTATTTAAGGCATTAAAGGCTATTCTAAAGGGGTTAGAATTGTACAATTTGCGACAAGCCGTATCGTCCACAATCCAAGACCAAGTCTCGAATCTGAAAAACAAGATTTTGCATATTCGATAGTTTGACATGGTAGGGACAATATAGTCAAGGAATTGTCTGTAGACATGTATCTGTAAAATGCTCTGTTCTTCATAATTTGCTAAATATGGCTGACAAGAGAACATACCCAAGCGTCTGGAGCCGATTCTTAAGAAACTTTGTATATTAAACATGTGAAAATAATTGATACGTATTTTTTCATATCAGCCCAATCGCACGTTTAAGGGGTGAACGCACCCTTCCAAAGTACACTTCCAATATTCTAACAGGGTGAGTATACAGTGGTGTGGTCACCGATTTGGTCCATTTTTTTTCTTGTGAATCACCATCGAAAAATAGTCTACACATGTCCGAGTGTTCTGCCCAATTCGCCTTAGGAGCTAAGAAATAAAACAAAATAGGTTGAAAATGCTTTATTTTATATATCGAGTTTAGAAAATGATATCGACATGATTCTTTCATCAGTTCATTTGTTTTAGAGAGTAGATTAAAGAACAAATACAATCGTTGAACAATTTCTATTCAATAATGAATTATAATAATTTGATGGAATAATTTATATTCCATCAAATAAATTTAAAAATATGCTTATGCTTGAAGTAAACGAGCATAATACATTTTTTTTACACCAAAAATAATAGAAGATTTAAAATCAGCACCCCAAGAAACCCTAATGAGGTAAATGTCATTGAAAACTAATAATAATAATAATACTTTTTTCCTCTCCGGAAGAGACAAGTAGTCTCCGGTATCTCTCGGTATTGGAGGATATATTCTAATATTTTAAAAGTTAGTTACAATGTGCTATTAAAGTGAACATATTGTTATATTTTACACTATATTATAGTTATTTCTTTACAATATTCATAATTAACTAAACTGATTTTTTTTTTTTTTTTTTTAAGATTGTTAATATTGGCTCTGGTGTTAGTGTTTTAGCAGTTTATGGACCTAAAAGCTACAAAAGAATATCAGGAACTAGGTTAGTTTTCTTTATTTTTTTTTTCTTTAGATTGTTAAATATTTTTTATATATTTATTAATACTTCTCACCTGATCTTAAAAGTAGATTTTTTTAAAGCTCGAAAACCCTATTGTGAGTAAATAATGGTAATAGTATTGTATGTATAAACTAAATATTCTGGCTCAATCGATTTGGTTTAATTTAGTAGACAATTAATTTCATGTGAGGCAAGGAAAACGTATATTTACATCTGGGATAACCACTGAGAGTTGAATTGAATTAACCTGGGTCAAAATAAATTATTAACTAATAACCAAGAAAATGTAATTTTTTCTGTACTTGTGGGAATATCAGAACTATTAATGTATTAAATTTGAAAACTTCACAACATTCATGAATCTATAAATTTGCTTTCCAGCTTAGGTGGTGGTACATTCCTTGGACTTTGTTGTCTCTTGACTGGTTGCAAGACGTTTGAAGAAGCCATCGATCTTGCGACTGGTGGTGATAATACAAAAGTAGATAAACTTGTCAAAGACATTTATGGAGGTGATTATGCTAGATTTGGCCTGCCTGGTGAACTCGTTGCTAGCAGGTAAGAAGGTTTTTCATTTTCTATTAAATGTTCTTGCTCTATAAATTAGACATTGCATTTTACTCATTTTCAATATTATTTATTTATTTATTAAATTTTAACGTCCATTAGTTATTAACTACAAATTTTAGGACAGGTTATCTATAGATTACCACCCTTTTCTAGCCAGAATAGGGCTGATTCCTTTTCCTTTTTGTTAAAGAAAAGCCACCACCCCTAGTGGGAATTTTCCACGTAATATTTTCAATATTATATTAACAATAAAACACATACTCCTGAGTTTTATTTTAATCTATCATTGTCAAACTTCCAGTGCCCAACCCACCAAATAAATGAGGCTCAACTAAAGACTTATACTCATATAGATTTCTTGATTAGTTGGTGTTCTTCTCAGACTTGTGATCACAAGGGAACATCTCCAAGTGTCCAGAGCCGATTTTCATGAAACTCTGTATATTTATTAAGCAAGTGAAAATAATCTATATGTATTTTTTTTATATCGGCCCTATCACATGTTTAAGGGGTGAAACCACCCTTCCAAAGTACACCTCAAATATTCTAACAAGACAGTGTAACAGTGATGGGGTCACCGATTTGGTCCATTTTTTTTTTTTCTTTTTTTTTTTCTAGTGATTCTACATCGAAAAATAGTAGACCCGTGCCCGAGCATTCCGTCCAATACGCGCTAGGAACTTAGAAATAAAATAAAATAGTTTGAAAATGCTTTATTTTATATACCGAGTTTAGAAAATGATATGGACATGATTCTTTCACCAATTCATTTGTTTTAGATAGTAGATTAAAAAACAAATTGTTCAAGAGTAATTTATATTTCGTCAAATAAATTCAAAAATATGCTTACGTTTGAAGTAAACTAGCTTTTAAATTTTTTTACACCAAAAATTATAGCAGATTTGATATTAGCACACCAAGAAACTCTAATAAGGTAAATATCATCGAAAACAAAAAATAATAATTTTTTCCTCTCCTGAGGAAAAAAATAATTATTTTTTTTCGATGCTACAAACCTCCAGGCTGGTTTATTCATTCCTTCGTCCTCTCAGGGAGTGTTTCAAGTGCCTTATTCTGGAATCATAATGGGCTCAGACCTTTCGGTGAATTTCTGCTGGAGTTTCTTCACCACATGTGTGTCCTGCTAAAAAAAATGTTTCTGATGGAAATAATCCTTCAGATAAGTTATGTTTTCACATCAAGAAAACAAAGTAAATCATAAAATTAAAAAAAAAAAAAAAAAAAAATGCAAACTTTGGGTGATTTGGAGTTTACCGCTCCGGCCGTCAAAGTTTTAAAAGAAATTAAAATTAACTGATTATTACCCTCAAACAGAATCAATTGAAATTCAAGAAATTCCTCAGAATTTTCTTATCAAGAGAAGCGATTGTAATTATTGGGTAATTAAATTAAAATGAGCCTCTTTACTTGTAGAGCTTTTGTCGACCCAGGCCCTCTAGTGTTTGTTTATCAAATTTGTTAAAAAACAAACTTATATCCTGTTTTTTCGTTTCAGTTTTGGACAAATGAATTCTGAATCGAAAAGGAATAGTGTGAGCAGGGAAGACTTAGCTCGGGCGACTCTTGTTACTATTACTAACAACATTGGATCAATCGCTCGAATGTGTGCATTGAATGAAAAAATCAATAGGGTAATAAATTAATTATATTTTATTTAAAAGTCATTTGAATACTGGTTTTCATTGTGATTAGATTAATTAATGATTACTACTTGAATTGATAGATATTTTATTTATTTCAGGTTGTGTTTGTTGGAAATTTCTTGAGAGTAAACCCAATTTCCATGAAGTTATTAGCTTATGCCATGGATTACTGGTCAAAAGGAACCTTAAAGGCTCTCTTCCTTGAACATGAGGTAATATCTTTCTGTATCATGAAATATTATAATTTTTATATTCTTATTTGCATCTTAAGTGCACCCTAGTTGCTATGAGGTGGGAGGGGGGTCTTCACCGTAGTCATAACTTCATAATGTCTTAAATGTAATCTTTCATTGTCAATCTTTACTAATTTCTGCTGGACTTATGTACGGCAAATTCTTGAATCTTAGATCACTCTATTAAAGGGAAAGTATTCCACTATCAAAAGTTCAAATCTGCCGAATATTTGACTGTCCAAAAAAAAGTTATGAATAAATGCTTTTCCACTCTGAAAAATGGTAATTTTCACATTTGATACTTTGTATTTGTAGCGATGACCCCCAGAAGGCTAAATATTTGTATGACTGAGTGTATTTAGGTTACCTTTCAAATGGTCAAACTCCGAAATCCATATCGCTGGGGGCACTTTTCACCATCTTACTATAGCATTTATTGTTGACGTATAATAAACTAAAAATAAGATTTTCATCAGTGTGAATATATATTTCAATGATAATTTGTTAACCCCATTATTTTTTTAGGGTTATTTTGGAGCTGTTGGCTGCCTACTAGCTTTTAATGAATTTAGCTGAAAATGTTTGGAGCTTTCTGTACTTCATATACGTACAAGAACAGTGGTTCTCGTAGCATTATTTTACATAGAATAGCTTCCGAAGGAGGGATATGTTATTGTTTTTAGCATAATTATTTATTGTTATATTTATTATTTTATTAGGAAGTTATTAACTTTCTTAATTTTATCATGACAGTATAAGTTTTTTTTTTTTATTATTAGTCTGCCCTATAGTCTTTCATATATTTTTTACTTATTTAATCCTTTGTTTCATTATAAATTGTTTACTTTTAAACGGTGTTCAATTCAGAACGAACTAGAAATGTGTTTTTTGTTTTTGTTTCCTCATGAAATAATTAATTGATTTATTATGAAAAGGTTTATGAATTTCATGTTTTAAACATTTTATAATTTTTAAAAACATTTTTTTTTTTTACATTTCATATTGCTTAGCTTCATTAAATGGATGATACTTGTCCCAATAATATATCAATTACAAGAATATATCACATAAAATGTGATAAATTCAATTTTTTTTTGTAAGCTTTTTCTATTTTCTTTTTTTCTCTTTCTTGTGGTGCCTTTTTAGTTAATATATGTTGTTAGTATATCATAATTTACCACAAAACATGATCAAATTTGAGAACAATTATTTAAGAATATATTTGTTGAGTACAAAATAAATTTAAGATTACTAATATATTTGTTACGCCAAAGAAATGTGATATTTGGTTCATGAGAAGTTGTATGTCTTGGTAATAGTTTTTTGCCATAATAATTTGAATTTTGTTGACTGGTTGTAATATAAAATAATAAAAAATGTGTTATTTTTACGAGGGTTCAACTAAATAGTCTGGATTTTTATGGGCATCTCCTTTATTCGTCTGTTTGTTCCCAGCGCTAAACTTTTTATTCAATTAATTTACTACAAAAATTTAAAATTTTTTAAATCCCAAATCTAATTTTTATATTTACTGGGTTTTTAAACATTTTCCTTAATTAATACAATGCCCCCCCCTCTCTGGTAACACACAAATTCATTTTTGGAAATGAAGTGCTTTTTAAAATTCTACTCTTAAAAAATATTTGATAGAACAAAATTTTAGGTATATTTATCAATTATTTATTGTTCTTTAACCCTTTCATTGCTGACGAATGAAGGGATTCGCAGCACCCGGTCCGCTCGATGCTTATCCGTCTAGCTTCCCTCGTAGGCTCGCCAATCTCTCCTCATCTCTACCTCACTACTGTTCGACTCTTTCGCCTCTCTCAGCATCCTCTTGTTATATATTTGGAATTATTAACTTATAATTTCAAATATATTTTACATTCGTAATATTATACTAAACTAAAAAACATTTTCTATCATGGAAAAGAAATTGACTGAGATAAGAAATTATGATATAATTACTTGATTGATATCATGTATAGTATATAATAATATAAGGAGCATATTTATACCGACCGTACTAAACAAGATCTAAATTGTGACTGAAAGATTTAAACAGCAACAATATGCCTAGAGAGACAAATTAAAGTACTACCCTGCAAATAGGCGGCGAGGCGTGCCAGCTTCAACCTCCAACAAATTTTATAACAATGTCGATTGTAGGACTTTACATTTTTTGTATTTTTTATATAGATCATAATAGACTTGCTAAATGTTTAATTTCAATTAATATACGAAGAAGATCTGATAAGGTCCAACTGATTTTATACAAGTTAATAGCACTAGGCTGGAGAAGCGACATACAGGGCTAACAGGACCACGAGTTATCTCGTGTGGAGCGTCTGGAGCCCTGCTAGTCGAACACGACTTACCTCGAAACGAAAGGGTTAAAGTACTTACGGTAAGAAATGTTAATATTTTTTGGTTTGTTGGTAGATACAAATTGTTTATATTTTTAAATAAAATAACATTGTATTAGATACATTTACTTGAAGCAAATAAACAAACAGTATATATCAATTTTTAAAATTCTGTCCACTTGAAATTCTTCCATTTCCCAAGCCAATTTTGTCATAACTTCTATTTTAACCTTGGTGCTAGGAGTACTTATTCTTGTTCAATATGAGGGTTGTCTCCTCTCGAGGGGTTCAATATTGAGAAACCCTCGAACGGACCAGTTCCTTTGCACTGATCATAAATGTGAAGTTCCAAAAGTGAGCTCTGGAGAGTACAGGAATCTATTATTTGGCCGTAGAATTAACGATACCCTTTATAAAGTACATTAGAACTTGAAAATTAATAAATCAATTATCATTAGAAAATTAATCCTTAACACGTTCAGGCCCAGCTTCGTGGCGTATGCGACATCAGATAGCTTGGCTTTCATTCTATCCCCACTACTCTGGGCCTTGTCCTATACCCTTCCTATTTAGTATGGGACCTTAATACGTTATTCCTGGTTAGGTATGAGAGTCTGGTATTGTATAATCACGAATCTGCCAGAACAATTTCTTCAGCAGGCCCGATGTCGTTTTTTTTTATATGTTTGCCAAAATAGCTATACAAAAGGAAGACTTGGGCCCCATGGAAATTTTTTTTCGATGCTATCGGCCCTGAAGGTGTTAACAAGATATTACTAATATTTGTGTCATGTACTTAAAAATAAATTCAAATACCTAGACGTGCAACCTAAATACTTAAAAATAAATGTATAGAGGTTTTGAAGTTGAACGTATGAATAACATATTTTTTCACTTCTTTTGAATATACACCTCCATGGTTTTGTATTTTTAATTCATGTAAAATTCAATTTTTTTCCAGATTTATTTATCTTTGCAAAGACAACTAATTTTTGAAACACTGCTAGCACCTCAGTTTTAAGTAGTGTAGCTAGATCCCCATTATTTTGGGGAGCTCCAATTTTATTTAATTTAAAAAAGTGTTATATTTATATGTATGAATTTACATAGGTGTGATTATTTCTTTTCAAACTGAGCACAAATTCTTTCTGCATTTTTTTTAAGTTCATGTAATTATGTTCAATTTACTATTTTATTATTTATTTTGATATTAGATTACTTCTTTAGTTTTATACCATTCCATATGTGCAAGTTCCTTGTTTCATAATTCCATAATTCAATTGCTTTGTTTAAGGGCGGGGGAAAAAATTAAATGACTTTTCCTTTTTTTTAATAACTTAAAATAAGGTATAACTAATTAAGTACTTATAATAGTATAATCAAAAATGTATTATTCCCATTATCAAAATAATATTAAATGCTATTCTAGCTTGTAAGTATAAGTGAAATATTATTGTTATATCATCATATGTGATAGTTGTAATGAGCTGCATTTTACACACACTTCTAATTAAAAAATCCCTTTTTCTTAAAAATATTTTTGGGGAATTGCTGAAAGTAAATTTAAACTAATAGATTTATTCATAGCAAATTTGTTTTAAATGTACGTTTTGATCCTTGAACCATGATAAAAATGCAGCGATTTAAGGAATTTGAACTGAACATTCTTTTGTAAAAAGCGGAACATTCGTTTTGTACGGACAAAATTGTATCGGCATTTGATTGATTCAAAATCAGCATCTATAACCTTTTTATTGAATCTGTTTCTATGTTCTAAATACTTTTTTGGGGGTGGAGGGAACTTGTTATTTTTTGTACAGTGAAAGCACTAAGGAGGGCAAAATGCTCATCACCAGCAATGCGGAGCATAAATAAATGAATGGTCTTTACGTCAATAGCACATTTTATCCGCACAACGGTTTCTCTAAACCGCCAATAATTTGTAAATCTAAATTTAAAAGAAATAAATGACTGCCAATTTTATTGTAAAAAATAATAATTACGTTAAAATCGTGAGGATTCTTCCTAAAATATGTCTTTGGAACTTCTTGACTTGGGCATTTCTTTGACCTTAGCCCATGGTGTGTATAAAGTGTCTGACTGAGACTAGGGAAATTTGAGTGAATATGTTGGCAGCAGTGAGAATCTAGATGCTCACTGCTGCCAACATACTTCACGGAAATTTCCCTTATGTCTGTCAGAGACAGACCAAGGGTTAAAGATGAGAATTTCTTCCTTCCTATTTTTATTCTTCCCCTATCTATCAGTGTTTTTGTAAAAAGCTAATTTCAACGAGCTTTTTCTTTTCAATTACTAAACTTTAATTAATGTTAGCTTTTTGTCTATATTTTGAAATTCAAACCTTTTTAAATTGAAAACGGTTCAAAATGAATTAAAAATTGTCACTGCAGCTCACTACTTCCTAAATAAATATTTCTAATTCTATTCTATTTACAGTAAATGGTTATATTCAATATAAGATAATATAAATCTGATGATAGATTTTTCTGTTTTTAAATTGAGAAGTATAAATGTTAAATCTTTCTCCCATGTTCTTTTGAGAATTAAAATTAAATTTTATGAGAATTAAAGATGTTTTATTATTTGTTCTTTATAATTCAATATATAAAAATAACGAAATTAATCCATATTTTAATTAATAATAATAAAATATTTTCAAACGACTGTGAAAGTATGAATAGAAAAATTTTAAAAATGAGATAATTCTTGTAGAAAATCTTGTTTTGATTACAAAAATTCCATATTATATTCCTGAATTTAATATGGCAATTTCCCCCTAATCCGTTTGTATTCTAGCCATTTTTGACCTATACAATTTAAAATGTTTATACCTAATCTGACATTCAGTATTATTTTAATATTCAATTGAATATTGAATTAATTAACACAATAAAAAAACATTCTTACAAAGAAGGATTGAGAAGTCCTTGATTTCCAATGGATGTAGAGAATATCTTGAAGAATATTTCTTTATTTTGAAATGAAAATGGAAATATAGTTAAGTTTTTATATTTTAGGGAATTGTTTTTAAATATATTTGTTTTTAAAGTAAATTTTGGATTTAAATTACTAAAATAAGCCCCACATTGCCTTTACTAACACTATTTGAAATAAAATTGTAATGGAAATACTAAAAAAAAAAAAAAAATTGTATTTGAACTCTTTATTTAAATTCCAATTACTGAAGCACATATTATGTAAAAAAAAATATATTGCACATGTATTTATTTATGCTGGTATTTTAAAGATTAGGTATATTTCCCATTTATAACTAAGACTTTGTTATGGAATATACCTCAGTTTGTTTTTTGTTACCCTTTTAAACATGAAGAGCATCATTATCTTTTTTTTATAACTGCTTTGTCATAAATTGTACTTGTTAATGATTGATGGATGTTTTATTATTAAATGAACTTTTTTCTGTCCTTAACATATATTTATTATTCTTGTCATAAATGTTATCTTGTTAATTATTTTTTATTATCGCTATTATAAGAATTTTTCACTTTTAATTTTCTTTTAAATATTTTAAGTTCTTGAATAAAGTTTTTAGTCTATAAATTGTTAGCCTTAGACATAATCAGAAATTCTACAATTCATTATATTTACCAAAAATGGTATCTCTCTTACTCTTATAAGCATTGTGATTACAGATTGTTATTAATTTGTTAAAACACAAATTTTATTCCTTTCATTTTGAACTATTGTTGGTGCCCTATTAGTTTATATCCTTTTTTAATAATGAACTCTTATTTTTTTATTTTAATATTTAATTTTGGTAATGGTTCTTTGCACATTTAAGATGTGGTTCTGGTTAAAATAATATAATTGTAATTTATACACAAGTCTTGTTATTAAGTAAATATTTATTTGAAATTGGTTCCAATAAAATTATTCTATTTAATGATATTGCTTATTTTTTCCCCAGAGTGTGACAAATTTTTATTTTAGGACCAAGATTCTCCGAACTGTGTCTGAAGTTCTAAAATTTCTGAAGGATTTCTTGTAAAATTACTGTAAAATATTGATATATGGACATCTGTCACATTACGTGGGTATGGTCTATACCAAGTTTTGATGCGAGGAACCTTAAATTGTTACAGCCATGGGCAATGATTTATTTGATATTTTTACGTAAACTCAAATAATAATGACCGATTTTGCTGGTTAATGAAATTGTTGAGACGTTTGTTATGGGAAAGCTGTATACGAAGTTTTTTTGGCAAACACAAATTTTGGCCATTATGGTATTAACAGACACACACACAACATTATATATATATGTACTTCGGTGGAGCACTCAATTAATTTTCTGTAGTACCTGATTTAGAAACTTGGACCCGCGCTAAAGATTATATCTTCTAGTGACTTCATTTGAGGGTTGGATTTGGCGTCTCAGATAAGCTAAGCTCACCTTTAATAGGGCCTGCTAAGGGGAAAATCTGGCGACTGGAGCATAGTACTACCATGCCATCTCCCAATCAGATACCTCTAGAGCAGGGGTTCCTAAATTTCAATAGTCTGAGGACCCCCTCCTGATAAAAATTCTTTTTTGCGGACCTCCTCTCTCGCCCAGTCATTTTTAGCAAACAATCATATAGGATTAGCAATATAATAAATATTCGTGCACATTTATAGAGAACATTTTCATTAGAATTCAAACTACAAGAAACATAATTGTTTTACTTTTGGACCCCTGATAATGGCTACACAGGCCCTAGTTTATAACACTATTCTAGAGTATCTGAGCCCTATATATATATATATATATATATATATATATATACATATATATATATATATATATATATATACTAGCTGAATACCCGTGCTTCGTCACGGCAGATAAGTAGTTATTTAATTGCGTTAAATAATGATTCATTAAAATTACGTTACTACACAATTCTGTGCAGTTTATTATAGCACGGTTCCCGTCATACTATATTTTATTCAATGGGCGTTAAAATTTAAAAGTTTATGTTTCCAAGGGGCGAGGTTAGCTCAGTGGTAGAGCACTGGACTAATAAGCTAGAGGCCTTAGTTCAAATCCCGAGCAAGCACTAAAGATTTTTTCTTCTAGTGTCTTTGTTCATGGGTTGAATTCGGCCTTTCTGACCGTCCCTAGGTCAACCCAGCCTTTAATTAATTTAATAATGGGTACCTTGGTTGGTGCTAATGACTCTAGCAGTCGAAGCAGCCAAGGGGAAAATCAGGCGGCCGGAGCATAGTACTGACCACACTATCTCCCTAGTGTGCCGTATGGTCATGAATCAGATACCTCTCTATAGTATCTGCCCCTCAGGGCCCTCGTGGCCTGTTACGGGACTGATTTTTGATTATGTTTCCAAGAAGTCATATGGTAACACCCAATATATTTACGAGTATTACCAAGGTTATAGGCGAGAAGGCCTTGCAAGGGTACCGGATATTATTACCTCACCTGGAAAACCTAAGGATATGCGATACATAGTTGCCATCATAGTTGAAATTAACCTCAATTAGAAATAAAACTATGAGATAGATAATGTAAGGAAACAGCTGTTCTTTATCGTCCTAGCAACGCAGGCTGCCTAGGCTTGCCTTCTCTAACCAACTCAAACTTTAAACCCCCCTAAAAATGCTTAAAAATACGAATATCAAAAAATCCTTTCTTAGCGAGCGCCTACGTTATATAGGGAGTGTCCATGCAAAATTTCAAAATTTTCTGTCGAGCGGTTTGGGCTGGGCGTTGATAGATGAGTGAGTGAGTGAGTGAGTGAGTGAGTGAGTGAGTGAGTGGTATTTGACAAATATATAGTAGATATGTAAAAGAGTGTCGCAGAAAACTTATGGGATACAATTTAAATGAAATATACATTAAATCTATCAAATTTATTTAATGTTATTTACATACTGTACACTGTACAAAATCTTTATAGATTGAATAACCAGAAATTATAATATTTATATGAGACTCAATTCATGAGCTAAATAGATGCATAAAATTATCACGTATATTTTTCATAAGATCAGCCTTTAATTAATACTAAATTGGTGAATTTATTGACAAGAAATAGAAATACTTTAGGAAAATTTCAGATTTACTTCTCCTTGACTAATATCGCTCCAAATATTCTATTTTGGGTGATGTTTAACAATTGTTTCTTCTTTCTTGAAATTATATATTAAAATATTTACATACATCTTTGGAAAGAACAATAATTTAAAAGTATAAAGATAATGATATATAAAGAAAGTTTTTACAAACAATAAACCATTTTTATGAATCATTAAATTTTGCAAATCTAAAAATTCAAATTTTTGTTGTTGTCTTGAAACAGAGAGAATGATATTACTTGTGATACTATTTACTAGTTCTCTGTTTCTTCCGTAATCATTGGTTCGTCATAGATATCGTTGCTCATTCTTTTCTCATATTTTGCTGTCACTGAAACAAAATGTAGTATGATAAATATTTGGGTTTTTATTAATTTTAGTATTAGTTTTTAAGAAATTAATTGTTGAAAAAATAACTTGCCAGGGAGAATTTGAGCCAGTTTCTTGACTCAATGGCTGCCGTTTGTCACACCTCAGCATGGCAAGTTATTAGGGGACTTAGCTTGCCATGCTGTGGCCAGAGTTGGGCACAATCATAATCATTATTACGATTATAATCACAGGCTTTTGAGATGTGATAATGATTATAATCACAGACCATGGAGACATGATTACTATTATAATCTTAATTACAAGAGTGATTACAATGACACTTGCAAACACACCTTTGATTATAATTACACTCTCAATTACAATATTTTTCTGTAATTACTACTGTAATCACAGCTTTTCCTGTGATTATGACTGTAATTACAACTATTTTTTCTGTGATTATAACTTTAATCACAATTTGTTTAGTATTTACAACTGTAATCACAAACAGGAAATAGGTGCTTTCCTGCCATGCAGAAATCTACATTTGGGTATTTCTTAGAACAGCCCTGCCAGTGATTTTATCTAGTTACTATTACTAGGTGATAAATATTTTATTAGAAACTCAAAATAAAACTCAACTGAAAATGTGTCACTCTTACCTGTGAAGGGGCTTAGGATTAAGACAGGAAGGGTGACACACGTGCCCTCTGGTGTACAGGCTCTAAATCTAGGTGCATATAGTTTTGATGGTTGGTAAAGAGATATTGACCATGTTCATAGACATAAATATGACAAGTGTGAATAAAAATGATTTTTGAGTTGTGTCACTTTAGAAATACTAGTACGATATGTTACTAAATTTATTAAATGTTTCATTTTTATCAATATTTACCAGATTGATCTTAGAATCTTTTACCAAAGCAGAAATGTGATATAATTTGTTCCTCAAGCTTTGTTGTGATATTTAATTAGTTATTTAGTGTGTGTGTGTGTGTATATATATATATATGGGGCGAGGTTAGCTCAGTGGTAGAGCGCTCGACTAATGAACTGGAGGACCAGGTTCAAAACCCGAGCGCGCACTAAAGATTTTTTCTTCTAGTGCTGCCGTTCGAGGGTTGGATTTGGGGTCCCAGATCATCCCTAGGCTCACCCAGCCTTTAATTAATTTAATTAATAATGGGTATCTTGGGTGCTAATGACTCTAGCAGTCGTAGCTGCCAAGGGGAAAATCAGGCGGCCGGAGCATAGTATTGACCACACTATCTCCCTAGTGTGCTGTATGGTCAAGAATCAGATACCTCTACAGTATCTGCCCCTCTGGGCCCTTGTGGCCTGTTACGGGACTGATTTATATATATATATTTATATATCGGAAAAACACTTAAAATATATGTTACAAACTAAGACTATACAAACTTGGGAAAACCGCTGGACAAATACTAACAAAGGGACACACTTAAAACTATTCATACTGCAAATTCAATATATTTAACAAAAAACAATCTATGACTGATTTTTACACAACACAACTTGTGACAGGACATGGATCAATAAACTCATACTTACACCGTTTCAAAATCACAAACAGATACACTTGCCCATGCGACTTTCTTACGGAACAAACTTACCAACACTTAATATACGACTGCCGACTACTAATACAGGAACGGACAAAATTAAAAACAACAATTATGAAACAAAACGGAGTCTGGCCTTCACCAGAACAAACTCTGTTTCTGTGCCATAATAAGGCATTAAGAGAATTTGCTGAGCAGCTTTGCATGGCAATGGGAAGATTGAATACCTATTACAAATAAAATGTGATATTAAGCATTTTATGTGGTAATACTAAAATTGAATTTTTTCTACTTTTATCATCATCAGTTGATCATTTATTTATTCTTTATTATTAATGTTTTTTTTTACTTCATTTTATATTTTGTTCTTCTGTTAATTTGTCTCCACTTGTTGTATTTTGTATAGTTTTAATTTGTAAACTTTTAAATTTTAACTAAAACTAATAATATGTTAAAAAAACAAAACAAAATATGTTAATATACAAATGCAAGTGGTATGCTGGTTTTCTTTTATGAATTGTCTTTTATGTTTATAAGTTTATAGTATTCACCTAATATTTGAAAATAAATGAGTAAATCTCAATAACTTATTTCATTCCTGCCCCAAAATTGGCTCTCTTAAAGGAGGTCGGGTAGAGGTCGGATAAGACACAACGTTTATGTATGAGTGTCAAGCTTGAACGTTTATAGAGGAGGGTTAAAATAGATATTTTTATATATCTGGAATCAGTATAGATTAGTGTAAAGTTTAAATAAATTTTACCATAAGTTCCCATGTATATAAATGTACTAAGTTTAATTGTATAATGGTGTACCAGGGATTTTTAAAATAAAATATCGTCTTAAGATGATACTTTAGATTGATGTTAGCGCTCCTAGTAGAGGTAGGCGTCACTATTTCCTTCTGTTAACAGGACGATGTATCTTATTTAATATTACTTAGATAAATATAATTAATAAAATCGAGTAGTATAAATATTATTCAATATGAATGTTCAACTCGAATGTTGTCGTTCTTTGGTAAAACAATGAATTATTGTTAAGACAATATATTTATAAATTTTCAGGCCAATTTGATAATTGGAACATCACTTCCTGACTGGGAGGTTTGGCACCCTCCTGTAATCCAGCTACATGGAGGTTGGGTATTCTGGATGAATTTGGGGATAAAGAGCACTTCAAATGCCGCGCTGATCAAATGCACCGCATGGTGCCCGCACCCTTTCAGGGAACATGGATCAGTCGACCATTGGGTGAGTTCACCCCCCTAATCGCGCCTGATTTCGGCAGCGCACAATCGCGGGTGCACCAGGTGGGAAGCCTTTCACGTTTCCTGCCAGGGGTTCACTCCCCTAACTGCCTCTCCAGCTGCGACTTGTTCTTTATATTCAGACAAATACCTTTTTTGCTGTGATATATTAGGAAATTTAATCGTCACCAATTTTGAATAATTCTCTGTTTTTTTTTTTTTTTTTTTTTTTTTTTTTTTTTTTTTTTTTTCTTCTTTTTTTTAAAAAGGGGTCTGTTTGCGAAGACCACATCCAAGTTACTTTGAAGTATCCGTTGGTGATTTTGGTACTTACAGATTAGTTTACAGGTTCTTTGCAGTTATCTAAGGTTAGAAACCATATTATATAAATATAGTAATGAAAAGTATTTTAAATCACTGCTAAAAGTAACTTTTTTTGACTACTATATTTATATAATATGGTTTCTAAGTAACCGTTAGATAGCTTGTATCTAACGGGCTTTGTTAAGCTCCGTTTCCCCTGCATTATGTTAATCTGCCCAGCAACATGTCGCCGCAACAAATCGCAGAATGGAAACTATTTGCAACAAGTCGCTGCAACAAAAATGTCGCAGACGACCGTGCGACAAAACATGTTGCCGAGACTCGTTCCACTTTTAGGCACGTAAACCATAAATGAAAATAAGTAGAATACATTTCAGCAAGCAATATTTATTTATAAAAAGGTTAATATTATAAAAATCAGGGGCCTTCTAATCGATTTTACAATAAAGTATAACCTTCTTATATTGTATATTTTCCAATATCGTTTGCGATTTTTTTCCTCTGCCTTTTCTAGGAATTAAAAAGTTTTTGATCTGATTCCGAATTAAAAAGGGTAGGACCTTTTTAATTCAAAGAAAAGACGGAGTTCGGGAATTACAGATGAATTTTGGCGATATTTAGCAGAGTTCGGGTCTCCCGTGGTCTAGTGCTAGCGCGCTAGATTCATAAGCGGGAGATGGTGGGTTTGATCCCCACCGGCGACAGGAATTTTCTCATCTCACATGGGCATATATAGAAAATAATTTCGGAGGGGGCTGGGAAAATTTCGGGGGGGGGGCTGAGACCATTTCCGGTGTATGGAATACTAACAATTTAGATCTTGGAAGAGTTTTAGCCAACTTAAACGCTATTACACCCAAAATAGAATATGTTTTATGAACTAAATGATCTTATTTAATTTATTTTTAAGGGTTTTATGAAATTTTTACCGATCAAATCAAAATTTCGGGGGGGAGGGGTGGCTGCACACGGCTCGCTGAGAAAATTCCTGGCTGCACCCTGGATATCGGCGCTAATGGCCAAGATTTGTCGATGCGCCGTAAAAAAAAGCAGAGTTGATCCGCTGCTAAAAAGAAGGTCGTTGATTAGTATACTAGTTGTATAAAGCTTAATCATCGTATTTTTTAATATATTTTATTAGGAAATAAAGTGACCTTGACTATAATTTAAAAAAAAAGTCCGTCTCGCAGGACTGCATCATCTTAGCGCGGTTCCGTTCATATCCCTAGTCTAATTTGGAAAGATTAAAATAGAAGCAGTTATTATTTTGGTTCCACCAGTCTTTTTTTTTTAAATTAATTATTATAATGGCGTGTCAACCCTTAAGGTCACTAACGCCATTCCTGTGAGTAGTAAAGTCTTGAAAGGTCATGATTTACAATCTTACCTGGAAGGGTCCGCTACACTAGAAACAGACCCGCCAGTGACAAGGTCTTGGAAATCTATATTTCTAACAATAAATTGTTTTTGTTATTTTACTTAACAAGTTTTATTGTCAAATACATTATCCAACTATAAGCAATTAAAAAATAACAAGAAATAAAACAGACAAAAAGAACCATTGGAATAAACGAAATCAATTAATTTAAAGCTTTAAGCACTTTTTTCTCCGATTGACATCGCCTAATTAAAACTTTCTTCAGAACCTTTTTTGTAGAGCATTTAGTAAGCTTCCGAATGGTAATCTTCCGCTAGCGCCTTGGATTCATAAGCGGGAGATGGTGGGTTCGATTCCCAACCTCCGGCAGGAATTTTATCATCCCACGGCTCGCTGGTAAAATTCCTCGCTGCACCCTGGATGTCGGCGCTAATGACCTAGATGTAGATGCGCCGTAAAAAAAAAAAAAAAAAAAAAAAAAAAAAAAAAAAAAAAAAAAAAAACTAACGAAATTATACAAAGTTACCAAAACTTTTTTTGTCTGTTAATAAAATATTTTATTCTAACCCTTCCTTTACTCTAAACGTAACGTTTCAAATACATTATCCAACAATAAGCAATTAAAAAATAACAAGGAATAAAAAACAGACAAAAAGAACAGTTCGAATAAGCGAAATCAATTACTTTAAAGTTTTAAGCTCTTATTTCTCCGATTGACATCGCCTAATCAAAACTTTCATTAGAACCTTTTTTTTAGAGCATTTAATAAGCTTTCTAATGGTATTCTTCCGTTTACCAAGATTTTCAACCTTTTTCGAGATATTAAGGAAAGTAAACAAAGTTACTAAAACTTTTTATGTCTGTTAATAAAATATTTTATTCTAACCTTTCCTTAACTCCAAACGTAACCAAAATTTCAACATAATAGTTTTGATGAAATTAGAACATGCAGAAAATGTTTCAACTGAATCCCATGATTCTAAGTACCCAAACCAAAAACGGTATTCAAAACATATTTTTCCAATTTTCTCGAAAACGGTTAAAGCTATCGCCTTGAAAATGGTTTCATTCGTTTTCCTAGCCCAGGAATCATATAAAACGAGTACTTAGAAGCTTATGAACTCAAAAACGTAAGCGTTACGATTTTTTTTGCGCGAATTTCGCCCCAAACGCCATGTTCCAGTAGGCGGATTTTGCTGGTTAACGAACTTGACCTTTCAAATTGGACGAAGGATTTTTGTACCAAATTTCATCAAAATCGGACCATTCGTCTTCTATCTAGACAGAAGAACAGACAAATATATATATATATATATATATATATATATATATATATATATATATATATATACAAATTTGAACCACCGTTATTTTCGGTCTCTAGGGGTTCTGAAACGCGAAATTTTCTAGTCGGCACTTCCGGATTGTTTCATTGTATCAACCCTATAAGCGGGGTTCCTCCCTATGGGGGAGGGAGGAACCGTGCTAAAAGAAGAAAACTCGCATATCTGGACGTAAAATTTTCCGTTCTTTCAGAATCTGCAGACAAACATGCTTTTAGCGCGGTTCCTCCCTCCCCCATAGGGAGGAACCCCGCTTATAGGGTTGATATAATGAAACAATCCGGAAGTGCCGACTAGAAAATTTCGCGTTTCAGAACCCCTAGAGACCGAAAATAACGGTGGTTCAAATTTGTATATATATATGTATATATTTATATATATATATATATTTATATATATATATATATATATATATATATATATATATATATATATTTGTCTGTTCGCTCTCTAGATAAAAGACGAATGGTCCGATTTTGATGAAATTTGTAAAATAACAAAAACAATTTATTGTTAGAAATATAGATTTCCAAGATTCCAAGACCTTGTCACTAGCGGGTCTGTTTCTAGTGTAGCGGACCCTTCCAGGTAAGATTGTAAATCATGACCTTTATGACTTTAATACTCACAGGAATGGCGTTAGTGACCTTAAGGGTTGACACGCCATTATAATAATTAATTTAAAAAAAAAGACTGGTGGAACCAAAATAATAACTGCTTCTATTTTAATCTTTCCAAATTAGACTAGGGATATGAACGGAACCGCGCTAAGATGATGCAGTCCTGCGAGACGGACTTTTTCTTTTCTTTTTAAACAAACAGGGAATAGTTGGGATTCGGCTAAAAAAACCTCAATACGATTTTTGTAAAAAATCTATATTCAGCACGATTCGGCTACTCTTTGGTAGCCTTCGTCAGCAATGAAAGTGCCGGGAGGCAGAGGAAGACCAAAGTTAACACCTAAGTAACCATAGTGAAAGTATATGTATATATCACATACTTTCACTGTGGTTACTTAAGTGTTTGTCTGTTTATGGTTACTTAAGTGTCTTTGGTAGCCGAAACGTCCTGAATATAGATTTTTTACAAAAATCGTACTGAGTTTTTTTTTTAGCCGAATCCCAACTATTCCCTGTTTGCTTATCACCTCGACGGCTAACTATCTAATCCTCATGATTTTTTTTTTGTTGCAAAATAAGCATATTTTCCCTTGAAATGACCTTCATTCAGCGACCTTCAAAACCTTGGCAGCTCTAGTTATTTCTTCTTCATTCGAAATTTGACCTTCAACCTGACGTGTGCTGGGGTCAATCGGATTCTGATTCAGCATGTCGAAATACATAAGAATAGACCACTTATTTTTGCCTGTGTGAACAATCATTGTTATAAGGTCAAATCAAAGAAATCATTAAAATGAAAATCAAATTTTCAAAGATAACGAAAAAGGCATTCGTCTGAATTTATGTTTAGAGCGAATATTGATTAATCAATAGATGTCTGAAAAGATTTTTCTGAAGAGATCCTCCCTTCTGTTGCGCAGCCTCCACAGGAAATCACACAAATAAGAATCGATCAGTGTTATATATTATTATAATATATAAGGGTTTTCTAATTTTTCGTCAATTTTAATCTCTTCAATGCAAACATAATCAGACATAAGTGTGAAGACATTGGGAAAATTGTAAGGAAGTACGACATAAAAATTAAAAATAATTATAATCACTTTAAAGATAAATTAAAATTAAAGGGGTCTAAATACAATATTTAATAAATTAATTTCAATAGATTCTACATGAGAAAATCAGAACACTTACTTTGATACAGAATAAAACAACGCCAGAAGAATATTGATAATAGAAGAAATAAAAAAAAACTGTTGGTTCATCCTGCTTTAAAATATGAGCATACTTTCATGTAAAATTAGAATTTTAAGAAAAGAAACAAATAAAATAAATTTAAAATTTAAAGAAAACATGCAAACCATTAAAATAGAAAGAGAGTTTTAAATAAAAAGTTTTTTTTAGCTTATTTAATAATGTAATAAAGAAACACAATTTATTAGGTTTACCAACTCCAGAAATAATATATTATAGCTCCTAAATTTCAAAAGAGTGAATTCAAATTATAGACAACTCCTTTCAATTTTTCACTTTCATGAAAAGCTGAATATGTTCTACTTATCAAATAGGAAAACCAAAACCAGTTATGCATCACAATTATTTATTCAAAAACGCTCTTTCTTCAGTGCATCTAGAACTTTAGTGTTGGAGGTTCGTTTTAGTTTTCCTGTATCATGTAAAACTACCACCGCCCAGCCAAATCAATGTCAACTTCTACTTATGTCCAAATTTATTAATTGTTTAAAAATAATATGCAAAGATTCTTTATTATTAGCTTAAATCAACAGCCTATAATTAACTGATTATTTAATGATAAGCTTGCAAAAATTATTTTCTTAGCAATAAGAATATTTAAAAAAAAATACTAAAAGAATAAAAGACAACTTACCCAAATACTCATGCAGTTTCCCCCTATTAAAAATAACAAACAGGCTTGTTAGGAGTACAATTATTCCTGCTGCCAGCCCAGCTATTACGATATACATCATGTAATCTGAAAGCATAAAATATATAATATGTTTCAAAAATTAGATTAATTGCCAACCAATTTCCTCTTTGTGTGTCGGAATTCTTCGGTCGGACCCTATTTATAAATATTAATAAACAACACGAATAATATATTTATAGGTAGGAGAAGAGAAATTTCAAACAAAACACTCACTTTCTTCACTACTCCTTCATTCTGCTCTACATGTTTCTCGTCTGTATGACGCCTCTTCAGGGGCACTTAAAGTAATATATAGTTACAGCCCACACCGCCACTTTCAACGATTTTTGAATGGCATCCAAGGTACAATTTTGCAATCGCTCTAAGTACATGATGGATTCGTTCCATATAATAAGTATGCTACCTCTTACACAAAAATTATGCGATATGGTCAATAAGGTGGTGTTTTCTATTCGCAATCCAGGAATATTCTCCCATTACTTCGCGCCACAAGCTTTCCATATGCTTGTAGCGACAGCTACACAATTATATTTCAATCACTTGCTGTTTGGCGCCTCCAACCCACATCCATCAAGATACATCAGTGCTGGCGAGATTATTGTATTGTGATCTGCTCAGCTAACGGCTTAGTTTTTGCTCCAGTAATACTCACAAAATCATATAACAGAGTGTGGGAAGTGTTTTCAGGTAGTTCAACCCTTGGAAATTGGACAATAATGTTTCCAATGGAATAAATAACTCATGAGTTTATTATTCATCTCATTAAATGTTGCTGTACATACTAGTAACCTGTAGACAGTTGTTTTCCGGATACTCTTCCAGGGAGGTTATAGCTCCTACCCCAAGGAGACTACAGACATTCAATAGTTAGTGATGTCAATGAACATTTTAATTTTAGTCAAAATTTCATTTATTCAAAATTGCAATTATGAAAAAAGAAATTGATGTATTATAAGTGAACATTATATTTTATTTCTTTACTTGAACACGCGTTGTTAAGTCCTTCCACCCTACTTAACAATTAACAATTTAAAATAAAACTTAGCATGCTGATTATGGGCACCGGCATCGGGATCCAGGGCCGCCACATGGGGGGGGGGGGGGGACAGCCGGGTACAGTTGTCCCGGGCCCGGGAGCCGTGGGGGCCCGGGCCGGGCCTCTCTATTTGGAAAAAAATGTATAGATTATGAGCTTGTAAAAAGAATGGGGCTTAGAAATATAGACGAGCGTAGCCTATATTTATTGGAATGGGATCTATATTTTTTTAATGTACATAAACGACAAAACAAGTGCAGTCCCAGAATAGTATATTTCATTAGGAGTCGTAATAAAACTGCAAGTACCGAAAGTAACCTTAGCTGCACCGATTGTCGGCTTTTATTCTCATTTCGCTCAAAACTCAAGATGTAAATAATTTTAAAATGTCTAAAGTCCTATAGCAAAGTACTAGAATTTTCAGTCTGGCTCTGAGAAGTAGGGGCCCGGATCGTAGAAGTGGGGGCCCGTGATGTGGTTCCGGGCCCGGCTCAGAGGTGTGGCCTGTCGGAATCAACAAAGTTGTAGGAATGAATAACAGTTAGATGTAAAAACCCTGGTGATTTACTCATCAAGTTACTTGCGAGAGGTGTGTATCAATGAGATCATGGATCCAAGCGTCCCCTACGAGGCCGTGACAAAGTTGTCGAAATCGACGAAGCTATGATTGGACGAAGAAAATATAATCGCGGACGTGTTATAGAAGGTTCTTGGGTTTTTCAGGTTGAGATGAGTAAACCACCAGGGTTTTTACATCTAACTGTGTAATCATTCGTACAATGTCCCTAACTTTTAATCATTCCAAGAATTTTCTTGGTCTCGAAACTGGTGCCCATAATCAGCATATAGAACGCCTGTGGCACGAAGTGCGATGGAATATTCCTGGATATGGGAATAGAAAACACCACCTTATTGGCCATATCGCATAATTTTTGTTTAAGAAGAAACCTCCTGATTATCTATGGCACGAATCCATCATATTCATAGAGCGATTGCAAAATTGTGCCCTGGATCCCATCAAAAAAGTTTTAGCCTATTTTTTAAAAATAAAAATTGTATTTTATACTAGTTGTATCTAACAATGAAACATGGAAAAAATACTGTTAAGGTGCTTTGTGAGGTTTAAATGAATCATTATGTTAAGTTTTACGAAAATTGCAGTTGGGGCACTAACTCCTCAGAATTACTGGACTTTTGTAGCCTCCCCATTTAACTTATTAAAGTGAAAATAAGTTATTTTATTACACTCTTTGCCCAAGATATTTAATTTTAATGAATAAAAATACTTTTGCATTCATGCAAACAAGTCTTAGTTTGCCTAATTGACATTAAAAAAAAATATTACCTCTTGGCTTTTGTAGTTCTTCCTTTTCTCCTGGAGGGCAAGGGAAGAGCTGGAAATTCAGTTTATTATCATCAGTCCATCTGAAATTAAAAAAGGCTGATTCAATCATTCATTTTTTTTTCTGGCAAATTTCTCAATTTACCGTTTTTTTATAAGGGGGGGGGGCAAAGTATGCCTATTAGTTTTATAATTCTGCAGAGCTTATTTAGAGTGTCTGGAGCTCTCAGAGATCTGGATCATGACCTGGTCAAAGATCTGGATCATCAGCCCAGGCGTTAATTGAATTTTTGCCAATATGGCGACGGGATTATCAACGATTTGGGTTGACTAAAGTTTCGATATAACCTTGAGGAAACTTGTAGTTCTTGCTATGCGTTTCCGTTCGCTCAAGGTTAAATCAAAACTCTAGTCAATCCAACTCGTTGATAATATAAATCACTGGTTTTTCATTGGAAAACGGGCCAATATGCAATTTAGCGTTTCTTTCAGTTGTAGGTAAATGCCATTTTCCTAGCAGAAACAAGAACAGCACAAAGGACACAAACGACACTAAGAACTCAAACAATGAATAGAAATATCGTTAAAAACACAAATCTACAAGTGAATTGCGCTGAAAACAGAAAGTAAACAAGACGGTTACTACAAAGGCCAATAGAATTGCCCATAGAAATGCAAATGAATTATGCGTCTGCGCTGATGATCCAGATCTCTGATTGAGACCCACATCTCTAACCTGTGCTGAAGTTAGTACCAAATGTCTTCATGTTTTACACAATTTTAGGTGCCTCTATCTTTAGGAGCCAAAAAACCCTATTGTACAAGGGCGAACATTCCTTTACTATGGTCAAGTGAGATTTCTACATATGGTTTAAATCAGTTATAATAGAATCGATCAGGCAAAAAAAAAAAAATCTATAGATACCCAGAAATTTTGTGATTGAAAATAAAATAAAGTTTATTGATGTTGTAATTGATTAAAATAATAAAAATAATCATTTTTGTCTAACGAATTTAAAAAAAAGAAAGAAAAAGATAGTATTTTCTTTCTTCCTTATATTGTCACTGTTTAATCGCCTGAGTTGTGATAAACTATTAATAAAACGAAACTAAACTAAATGAATAATCTTCTCCTGGGTTATATATCAGGACCTTGGAAGAGAAAGGGCTAATTCCGGATATTAGGAAATCGAAGTCAAAGTTCTGAAAATGATTCAAGATAGCAAAGGCGAATGTTTACTCTATGGACTGCTGATTCATAAACCTGATTGAAAAAGTATGCAATTGAAATTCAATGTTTTAATTATAATTTATTCGAATGATTTATGGTGTAACAAAATGCTCGGAGGGGGAGTTTTCGACCCAGGATTCGCCCTTGAAATAGGATATTGAATTACTCATAGATGATGCTGCTATTCACTTTAACTTCAAACTGTGAGAGAACTAAAGGCGAACCAGCGAGACAAGGAGAAGCGTTGTGTTACCTACATCTTTTTTACTCAGAACATAAAATTTTAAAAAAACGTTGAGTTTTAAGATTTGTCTTTTCTCTTCCAAGGTCCTGATTTGTAATTTTATTCGATTGACTAACAGCTAATTGACACCAAAGTAGCTAATCTAGCTTGGTCAACGTATAAGTTTCCCCTTTGGACAATTATCTATCAGCGGTGTAAGTGAGTTTTCCGGCACCTGGTGAGGTTTCTAAAATGGTGTGAAACATGTAGGCCTGATTTTAGTAAACTAATTGATTTTGTTAATTCTATTTTTATTGATCTCCCGCCTGGAATACATGGGTGGTTAGACAAATTTAGGTCACTTTAAAATATTTATTAAAAAATTACATACCTGAAATCAGAAGAGCAAGAACAAAGTTCACAATTTGCTCCTTTGACAGTGAGAAACTTAGGAAACAAGACAGTCATTGCTACTTCTTTGTTATGATTTACTGATTCATTCAGATTCCCATCGTAGAATACATCAGTTATTGCATCTTCATAAATTGAATTATATGTTGAGTACGAAATATTACCGTAATGTGATGTTTCTTCCCAAAGACAGATGAGTTTAAATTTATTCTTGATGTTTTTCACAGCAGTGCATTCAAGGTGTATCCCAGAGCAGTTACTTTTACTACATGAATCAAAATCACAGGTCAAATTTTTATCCCTGTAAAGCTCTGTGCAATTTACTTTTAAATGGAGGCGTAGAAGTGAACTTCTTTCAAAAAGATCTTGTCCTATAAAAATGCTAGTCTTTTCGGTTGTAAGACAATCGTCCTCTGGTGAAGTGCTATTTATGCTTCCGCACACCGGGAAGCATATGTTTTCATCGATCTTTTCAATTTCTTCTGCGCAAGAACAGTTATTTGGTGCTGAACATATTCCATTTGCACATCCAGAATCGCAAACTGGTTCGCAAGTATCTTCGCCGTAAGCTTCATTATTACGATAACCGGGTAAGCACGAACAAACTTCAGGTTCTGTACAAAGCCCATTGACACAATTCGAACAACGTGGAATGCATACAGTATCATTTAGTTTCTTGAAACCGTCAAGGCATTCGCACGTGTGAGGGGATGTGCACGTGGAATTTATGCAATTATCACAAACAGGAATGCAATCGCCATCGTGAAGGGTATAGTTTTCGTAGCACACGCATACATTCGGTTCGATACAAAAGCCATAAGTGCAGTTGCAGTCGGGTATACACACATTCCGAGATGTATTCACTAAGTGATATCCTTGTTTACAGGTGCAAATATCCGGAGCAGTACAGTCGCCATTTATACACTCCAGGTTACAAAATGGAGAACACACGTTAGGTTGGAGTTTGTTAGCTTTAAAGTGGCCTTTCAAGCAGACGCACTCATTTATATTTTCGCAGGTAGCATTAATGCAGTCTTGGAGGCACATGGGGTTACACAAAAATGGATCTGTTTGACTCTTCTCGAAGCCGCTGTTACAAAGGCATTCATTTGGCTTGACGCAAAGTCCATTGACGCAGGGAGAAGAGCAGTTAGGCGCACAATACGAATCGTTCACTTGAAAATATCCTGCATTGCACTCACAGGTGCCTGGAGAAATGCATTTTCCGTTTATGCACTCTGGTTCACAGGAAGGAACACACAAATTGGCCGTTGCATGCCTATATCCATGAGAACAGGTACAATTACCAGGGGCTAAACAATGGCCACATTCACAAGGAGGATCGCAGATCGGGACGCAGTCAAAATGTTCACCATGTATACTCTTTTTTTGATATCCTTCACAGCACTCAAGTTGAGTATTATTTACGTCTCGGAACTGAAAAAATAATCAATTTTGTTATTAAAATTGAATTTCTTAAAAATAAAAAAAAAAATTATGGAAGGATTTTTCTTCTGATCTTGAGCATCAGACTTCATAATATTTATTTAAATAAAATAAACACATATATAGAATCAACCATTTTCTTACGCCAAAACCATCTTCAAAATTTTTTGTCGGTCTGTATGTCCAACAAATATGTTGTTTGCATTGGAGCGGGCCGAAAAAGACGTTCTCACCACGTTGCTTCCTCCTTGGTGAAGGCTGGACTACAAGGCTATATCGTCGATACAAATGCAAAGTATCGAATGTGAAAAGATGACAATATAAATTTTATCTTATAGTATATTTTAATTAGACTCAATGCGCATTCGTCAGTTTGATTTTATGCAATTGAAAATCATTTTTCGTTAATTGTCGAGAATGTCCAGAAACGTACATCAGTGCAACAGCTAGCAGTATGTAGATTGAAAATGAAAAATAATGTTTTTCACATTCGCTACTTTGCATTTGTATCGGCGATATGTTCTCGCTTTTGTTATTCTATTGTTTTACTAGTCGACGGAAGATATCACTCTTGTCAACCAAGAGTTTTATACCAGATTAAACAAATTGCTCTTTCATACAGAAATATTATCTTACTATTCCTTCATTTGTCTGTACATATATATTTTTGAAGGCCTGGAACGCGTGAGTGTTAAGGTGTGAGCATTTAACACTCCGTGCCAAGGGTAGTGTATTCCCACTATGGGGTGGTGGTTTTCTTTTAGAAAAAAGAAAAGGCATCAGCCCTATCCTGCCTAGAAAAGGGTGGTAACCTATAATCTGCACTAAAATTCTTAGTTAATAATAATGGACGTTAACATTTAAATATATATATATATATATATATATATATATATATATATATATATATATATATATATTTACCGATTATAACAAAAATAATGCTTAAGGCTAGAAAACACAAACGTAAAGAAGTGCGAAATTAGCCCCGCGTGGAGTGTGCATCTAAGGCAAAATGAATTCCACCTGACCCGCACTCCTCCCTTGTAATCAATTCAGCAGTCAAACGGTTAATTGTTTATATTTGAATTGAGTCACTCGGTCGCTAAAACGTGGTAATTAACAAAATGAAAATGTTTGGGAAATGGATTGTAGACTTTGAAGATCAGCCGAATTATGTCCTCGGAGACCTGAGTCTGAAACTCGGGCATGACCGGAACGATTTTTTCTTCGGAATCGGAGTCCCAGATCGTCCATATCTAGCTTTTAATGGTTGCTTGCAAGGGAGAAGGCGACCGAAACATATTACTGACCACACTATTTCCCTGGTGTGACTTATGGTTAAGAAACAGATTTCTCAACATTATCTGCTCTTCTGCGATTTCGTGTCCTGTTAGGGTGCGTACACTAGGATAGTTATTGATTGAAACGCACCCTTAGGGGACTTACTTTTTTTTCTACTTTTTTTTTATACAAGGATTGTGTGTCTATTTAAACATGTTTTTTTATTGGCTTGTTCTTGTAATATGATCTCTTGGGATAAAGAAACTAATAATAAAGGAAGAGGATCTACTCATGGTGTAGTGGCTAATGGCTTAGATTCTCATTCGGGAGATGGGGGTTCGAGTCCCACTTGCGGCAGGGCCCGCTGAGAAAGTTCCTAGCTGCTCCATGGATTTTGGCGCTAATGACACAGTTAGAAAAAAATAAATAAATAAAGGAAGAGATAGCATGTTTTCTTCTAAATATACAGAATCGGCAGGCTAAAATGAACCTGTTTTAAGTAGTTATATTTATTTCGTTTATGTTTTAGCGCGTTCAACGGATATGTTGAAAATGAGTTAAGTAAAGCATACATATTGTTTTTCTAAACGAGTTGTGATATCCTTTCTCTCCTTTAAGTGTGTAATTACGATCCCAAATGCTAGCGCTGAAATTCAGAATCATAGTCCGGGCTCATCTTTCACAGCACAAAAAGACATGTTATGTGAAGTATATCAATAGATAGAAATTCCTTATCATTACGGAACAGAATGACTCGTGCGGCCATTTTTTTAAGTTATCGTATTTTACAGGCAATGAGCTGTCACTTATCATATCTTAATGCCAACATTATTCTATATAAAAAGATATATTCTCTATAGAATTTACAAAAATCTTTGAAATCCGCTCTAAGGAATCCGGCAATACTTACAAATACATTTACAAAAAAATGTTAAGTTACCATGTTCTCATGAGAACGAAGTGTTGTAAAAAATGAGTCTGAACTAAATCGATCTATCTGAAAGGGGGGTTTACTTTGTACTATGTTTCAATAGAATAGCCCGCCAGACGTAGGTTGGCATAGTAGCCGCTAGGAGCGCTATCTACCATGTGGTGGACTGTATCTCGTTCCTGCGTCAGATCGAAAGACGAAAATATGAAGTTTTTGTGTATTTATTAAGTAGTGTAGTACCATGTACAAACATAACTCTTGCGCCCATGACCCTAGTGGTTGAAGTGCCTTATAAAAAAATAAATAAATAAATAAATAATAATAAAAAAAAAAAAAAACTGAAAGCAAATTACATTGTAAATACTTTCGGTATGAGGTTAATGCCTACTTGTTAACACATATCGATGGCCTAGAATGAAAACCTCGTATCTAAAAAAAACTTTAATAACTTTTATACGTTAACAGATGGATAAGATTCTATTTGACAATCCTTGAGAGTCAAAGAAATTCTTTCTTACGCGTCCTGGACTATATCGACGAAGAAGCAAACCTTGCGGGCTTCTCAATAACCATAATATCCATCTAATTAGGTATAAAAGTTGATTATTTTTATTTTTGAGATACGAGGTTTTCATTCTAGGCCATCGATATACAATGGGGATTAGAATTCCTTCATGAATTGTTCAGAAAAGTGAACGAGGAACGTTTTGAGCCTTGTGCTTTAAATGTGATTATTGGTGTAAACATGATTACTGTTACGCTCAACACTGAAAATATCAGACAAAACCTTTTTTTATAATAATTATTTCGACATTTTATGAAGTTAATCATTAATCATAAATCTAGTTTTTTAGTCTTTAATCATTAATCTGCGTAAGGTTAGTCATTAGTCAAAATCTATTTCAATCACTAATCATCAATCATAGGCAAGAGAGGCTATCAAAAATCGTTACTCACAACCCGATTACTCATTTAATCATTAGTCATTAGTTAATCCCAATTTGCCCTACACTGGTATCAACATCCCGAGCATACGTCCAGAGGCGTTCGAAGCGAGCCGCCTTGCACTGTCGATACTGGGCTGTGACCATTGCTTACGAACAAGCGGAATTTAAGTACATACATGGATTGAGTAAACTCTGCTTATAGTTGGCCTGAAATCTCGCTTTTTTTCGAGACGTCATTCTAGGTCTAGGTGTAAAACTAGTTTTTTATTGTAAGTTTCCCACAAAAATAGCAACAAGTATTAGAACGAAATATTAACTGTTTCTCTTCCAAGTTTTCTATATGACACGAGGTTTAAACGCGCTAAGATGACGCTGTTCCTGATAACTCAGTCTAAGATGGCTCATAATAAAAAATAAATGTATGACATTTCGGGATTCAATTCGAGAATAAAGGACTTGTACTTATGTTATTAAATTAATTTTATATTTACATAGTTTAGGATTTTTGTATTTTTATATTGATAATGATTTAACCAACCACAATCCTTGTATCTGTTGTAGTCTGAACACGATTCCTCTCACACGTTCTCCAGCCGCATCTCTCCTGAGTCCTAACCATCTTTGTGTAAGAGTATGGCTCCAAAGACGACATCCGGGATCTAGAAAAGAAATTCATAAGATTATTCATTAAGTTGTGTCATAAATACGATCAAACTAAGGAGGATACCAAAGCAGAAACTTGCAACCCATAGGAGGCTCATTGCTGGTAAAGGGATGGTAATATAATGGGATACATGGGCATATACAAAATGGGCCTGGATGCAAACTCCCCTATACAAGATGAGTGGGACACATAAACAAACACATACGTGAAATCAACTCTCATATTTGTTAACAATTTTAATGTAATAATTAGTTAGTGTTACAGTGCGAAGGGTTTGATACTCACGTCCAAGTAAGAAGACAAAACCCTCCTTTTTCTGTCACAACTTTATTTGAACTTGCATAAAACTCTTGAAGTGAAATCACTAACAGGAATATCTGAAAAAAGTAAAATAGTTGAAATATTTTATCCGGGAAAAGAATAAATAATTTCGGGGAGGGGGCTGGGGGCATTTGGGGAGTATAGAATACTATCAATCGAGAACTCAGAATAGTTAGCAACTAAAACGCTATTATACCAACAACAAAAAAAAAAATTTTTCTGAACTAAGTGTTCTTATTTAATTTATTTTTAAAGTTTTTATGACACATTTTTACTGATTAAATTAAAATTTCGGGGGGGGGGCTGCAGCCCTCCCTTATATACGCCCATGGTTATAGTAAGATGGATATGGAAGCTAATTGTAGAATTTATCTGTAGAAACAATTAACATTTGTTAATCGTAAAATTACACAATTGCAATTAATTAGTTGTTAATTAAGGATTCTTCCAATTACCATTAATCAATTGTTAATCGTGAAATATCTCAATTATTTGTTAATTTTGGGATTTCGTAATTACGATTAACCAATTGCTTATCGTAAGAGTTCGCAATTAAAATTAAATTTTTCGTTGTGATTTCCGGTTTGCACAATTACGACTTAATGGTTAATCGTCAATGGTTTGTATAATTAATTTTTGCCTAACTCTGGTGGTAAGCTATAGTTAATTTGTTCTACAAATCTGTTCCTTAATGTCCTTACAGAGCATTTACAGCAGACACTTAATGTCCTTACAGAGCATTTACAGCACACACTTAATGTCCTTACAGAGCATTTACAGCAGACACTTAATGTCCTTACAGAGCATTTACAGCACACACACTTAATTCTCATAAACATCTTCACTCAAATAAACATTCTACAAACTAAAGATAAAAATATTACACTTCTTTGGCCAACTGGACATGAAGACATTAAAATGAGTACAGCTGTCACTTACAATTAAAATTGGCTACAAACGGACGCATACCTGACGTAAACACGGTGACTGCATCCGACTTCAGCAAAACGTTACACACTCACTCGCTGTAAGAATGGGATCAAAATTGGTTGAATACTAATTTCAAATTATGTGAAATCAAGAATACGACAAAATACTGGATAAATGAACTATTTTCTCAACGAGACGTAGTAATTTTATGCAGGCTTCGCATAGGACATACCCATTCGTACTTACTAGAGAAAAAAGTCCGATTCGCAACTGCATCATCTTAGCGCGGTTCCGTTCTTATCCGAAGTGCGATTAGTAAAGGAATAGTAGCAGCTATCGGTAGGTTTTGATCTTTCGTTAAAAAAATAAAATAAAACCTCAAAGAGAAGGAAGCTTAAAGCGCCACATATGGAAACTGACAGTTTTCTAAGCGGATGGGACTCTCCCGTCATCGCGACGCTCACTCTAGGAAAACTCTATTACCAATATGATTCTTATTTTCTCAGCTTTAATGAAATACTCATTCCACCTTTAAATAAACTTAAAAACCAAAAGTGAGGTAAACAGTGACAAAAACCCGTTTAAAATAACAAAACTAACACTTTCGTAGTTTTAATCACTTACTTCTCCGACTGACATTGCCCCGTCGAAATTTGCTTCAGAATCTTTTTTGTAGAGAATTTAGTAAGCTTTTGAATGGTTATATCGTACTTCCCACGATTTCTTAACTGTTTTGAAGATATTAAGGGGAAAAAATGGTGCTAATACCTACCGATAGCTGCTATATTCCTTCACTAATCGCACTTGAGATAAGAACGGAACCGCGCTTAGATGATGCAGTTCCTGCAGGTCGGACTTTTTTTTTGTCAGACAAATTAATGTATTATGTTTATATTATAATATAAATATTATGTTTATAAGAAGAGCAAATCACTTTAATTGCGGTGTAAAATATTGTTGCTAGCTAAATCTAAGTATTATATAAGCTCATAAGGAAAAAATGGTGCTAATGGCTCAGATTTCGATGCACCATAAAAGAAAAAAAAATAATTAAGGACAATATACGAAGATTCCGAACCATTTCATGTCTGTTAATAAAATATTTTATTCTAATCCCAATAACGCAACACTTATACACAAATAAACTTTTTTTAGGTACCTATTTAATACGTATAAAATAAGGTTATAATGAGCGATCCGCTGTGGCATACACCAAGTACTACCACAGTGTGGAGTGCAACTAGTATAGACCGGCACGTCAGTACCACTGCGGTATGTAAAGAGCGGCTGTTCTGATACTGGCAAAAATTAGAAATCCTACATTCCTAAAGTTGTTTGGAGGCTTATCTTTATGACTCTAGAAAGGGACTTACAGTTGACGAGGGTACACTGGGCGCTACCTGGACAGGGAAAATGCCCCCCACCCTAAGCCTCCTAGCTCCTCATCTTCGAATTCATATGATTTTGTTCAATGAATTTAAAAAAAAATAAATTAATAAATAGATAAAAACTGCTGAAAATAGGGAATACCAAAAACAATTCTAAAGAATGAAATCAACACCAGTACAGTAATCTAGATATTCATAGGGCATCTTCGAATTCCAAGATGCCGTTGAAACAAAATATTGTTTCTATTTATACGTATCCTGTTTTATTGACTAATACATTTGACTACTATAAGCAATCACAAAAATAACGAGCAGTGAAAAAAACTGTAGGAAACACACAAAAAGATTCGTTCAAATAAACGAAATTACCTATGTTTTAAGCACTTATTTCTCCAAATATGACCATCCCAATCGCAATCGCAAATGTCTTCAAAACATTTTTTGTAGAGAATTTAGTAACCTTTCGAATGGTAATCTTTTGCTTGCCAAGATTCCGAACCGTTTTCGTGACATTAATGAAAATATACGAAGTTCCCAAAACTTTTCATGTCTAAAAATGAAATATTTTATTTTAATCCTTCTTTTACTCCAAACGTAACCAAACTTTCAACATATTAGTTTTCATAAAATTCGAACATGCCGAAAATGTTTCAACTGAATCCCATGATTCTAAGTACCAAAATCAATGACAAAAAGAACAGTTCGAATAAGCGAAATCAATTACTTTAAAGTTTTAAGCACTTATTTCTCCGATTGACATCGCCTAATCAAAACTTTCATCAGAACCTTTTTTGTAGAGCATTTAGTAAGCTTTCTAATGGTAATCTTTTGTTTACCAAGATCTCAACCTTTTTCGAGATATTAAGGAAATTATACAAAGTTACCAAAACGTTTTATGTCTGTTAATAAAATATTTTATTCTAACCCTTCCTTAACTCCAAACGTAACAAAAATTTCAACATATTAATTTTAATGAAAGTAGAACATGCAGAAAATGTTTCAACTGAATCCCATGATTCTAAGTACCCAAACCAAAAACGGTATTCAAAAACTATTTTTCCGGTTTTCTCAGAAACGGTTAAAGCTATCGCCTTAAAAATGGTTTCATTCGTTTTCATAGCCCAAGAAGCCTGTAAAACGAGTACTTACAAGCATATGAACTCAAAAACGTAAGCGTTACGATTTTTTTTGCGCGAATTTCGCCCCAAACGCCATCTTCCAGTGGGCGGATTTTGCTGGTTAACGAACTTGACCTTTCAAATTGGATGACGGATTTTTGTACCAAATTTCATCAAAATCGAAATCAAAATATATATATATATATATATATATATATATATATATATATATACATATATATATATACAAATTTGAACCACCGTTATTTTCGGTCTCTAGGGGTTCTGAAACGGGAAATTTTCTAGTCGGCACTTCCGGATTGCTTCATGAGATCAACCTTATAAGCGGGGTTCCTCCCTATGAAGGGAGAGAGGAAGCGCGCTAAAAAGAAAGACCCACATGTAGACTATGCTACAGAACTCAAACTGCTAAACATACATATACTGACTGACTGTAGACAACGTAGCAAATTAACCATTCCTTACAACTTAAAAGACTTACTGACCAAAGGTAGCCCATACATTTAACACTCCTAACACATTTAAAACATGCGAACATTTATTCAAAATTATAACAGTATGTATTTTTTAGCGCGGTTCCTCCCTCCCCCATAGGGAGGAACCCCGCTTATAAGGTTGATACAATGAAACAATCCGGAAGTGCCGACTAGAAAATTATGCGTTTCAGAACCCCTAGAAACCGAAAATAACGGTGGTTCAAATTTGTATATATATATATATATATATATATATATATATATATATATGTATATATTTATTTATATATATATATATATATATTTGTCTGTTCGCTCTCTAAATAGAAGACAAATGGTCCGATTTTGATGAAATTTGGTACAAAAATCTGTCGTCCAATTTGAAAGGTCAAGTTCGTTAACCAGCAAAATCCGCCCACTGGAAGATGGCGTTTGGGGCGAAATTCGCGCAGAAAAAATCGTAACGCTTACATTTTTGAGTTCATAAGCTTGTAAGTACTCGTTTTATAGGCTTCTTGGGCTAGAAAAACGAATGAAACCATTTTCAAGGCGATAGCTTTAACCGTTGTCGAGAAAATTGTAAAAATAGTTTTTGAATACCGTTTTTGGTTTGGGTACTTAGAATAACGGGATTCAGTTGAAACATTATCTGCATGTTCTACTTTCATTAAAACTAATATGTTGAAAGTTATGTTACGTATGGAGTTAAGGAAGGGTTAGAATAAAATATTTTATGAACAGATATGAAAAGTTTTGGAAACTTCGTATACTTTCATTAATATCTCGAACACGGTTGGGAAATCGTGGTAAGTGGATTGAAACTATTTGAAAGCTTACTAAATTCTCTACAAAAATGATTCTAAAACTATTTTTGATTAGGTTATGTCAATCCGGAGAAATAAATGCTTAAAACTTCAAATACGTCTGTTTTGTTCTTATGAACGGGTTTTTGTCGTTCTTTTTGTAATTTTTGTCTCTTTCCCTTGGTTTTTTATTGCTTTTTATTTTTTTAATTTCTGATGTTGTATTTGTAAGGAAAATGTATGTGTGTGTAAAACAGGATAGGTAAAATGAGACCAATTTTCTGTTGTCAGAAATAATGAAAAGTTTTGGGAACTTCGTATAATTTCTTAATATCTCGAAAACGGTTGAAAATCTTGGAAAGCGAAAGGTTACCATTCGAAAGCTTACTAAATGGTCTACAAGAAAGGTCCTAAAGAAAGTTTTGAATAAGCGATGTCAATCGGAGAAATAAGTGCTTAAAATTTGAAGTAATTGATTTCGTTTATTCGAACAGTTCTTCTTGTCTGTTTTTATTCCTATTTTTACATTGCTTATAGTTGGATAATGTATTTGACAATAAAATAGATTAATTAAAATAAGAAAAACAATTCATTGTTAGAAATATATCAGGCTGTACCGTATGAAATGTCAGTTTTGGATTTGCCGATTTCCTTCAAATGTCTTGAAACTGTCGAGGCTCCTAATCCGAGTTCTTTGGCATATTCCCTATTGTTTGCAATTGTTTATAGTAGTCAAATGTATTTGCCAATAAAACAGGATACGTATAATTAGAATATTTTATTTTTGCGGAATCTTGGGGTTCTCAGATCCCTTATGAATATCTATTAGGCCCCCTTCGTATTTTTTCCTTAATATCTCGAAAAGGGTTAGGAGATCGTGGCAATTGAAATGTAACAGTTCGAAAGCTTACTAAATTCTCTACAAAAAATGTTTTACAGAAATTTTTGATGGGGTCGTCACATTAGGAGAAATAAGTGCTTAAAACTTAGTTAGTTTCCTTTATTTAAACGGATCTATTTGTGTGTTTCCCGAAGTTTTTTTTTCACTGCTCGTTATTTTTGTACTTGCTTATAGTAGTCTAATGTATTTTTCAGTAAACAGGATATGTATAATTAAAAGCATTATTTGGTTTGTTAGAATTCGAAGATGCCGTATGAATATCTAGATTACAGTACTGGTTTTGATTTCGTATTTTAGAATTATTCTTGGTATTCCCTATTTTCATGTATTACCCTTAGTTCTTTACTGCTAGTAGTTTTTTTTTTTTTTTTTTTTTTTTTTTTATTGATTATAGAATATAAATCTATTTGGCAATAAAATAGTATACGTAAAATTAGAAACAATATTTCGGGTATTTCTGAGCGAAATGCCTTGAAAGATTGTCTACCACCACGAACGGCGTTTTTCCTCTATTTACCTCACATTTTAATTGGTTGCTGTTTTTAGCTTGTTTCCTGCTTCACTTCACAGATAGGAAACACGCTTCTGACGTCGACCCAATGACGTAATCCGAAGTGCCTAATAAATGATTTAACGTTTTAGAACAGGTAGATATCGAAAATAGCTGTTAGCGCGGTTCCTCCCTCCCCCATAGGGAGGAACCCCGCTTATAAGGTTGATACAATGAAACAATCCGGAAGTGCCGACTAGAAAATTTCGCGTTTCAGAACCCCTAGAGACCGAAAATAACGGTGGTTCAAATTTGTATATATATATATATATATGTATATATTTATATATATATATATATATATATATATATATATATATATATATATATATATATATATATATATTGTCGACGAGGTTAGCTCAGTGGTAGAGCACTCGACTTACGTACTGGAGGACCAGGTTCAAAACCCGAGCGCGCACTAAAGATTTTTTCTTCTAGTGCTGCCGTTCGAGGGTTGGATTTGGGGTCCCAGATCGTCCCTAGGCTCAGCCAGCCTTTAATTAATTTAATTAATAATGGGTACCTTGGGTGCTAATGACTCTAGCAGTCGAAGCAGCCAAGGGGAAAATCAGGCGGCCGGAGCATAGTGTTGACCACACTATCTCCCTAGTGTGCCGTATGGTCAAGAATCAGATACCTCTACAGTATCTGCCCCTCTGGGCCCTTGTGGCCTGTTACGGGACTGATTTTTTTTTTGATATATATATATATATATATATATATATATATATATATATATATATGTCTGTTCGCTCATTTCTGGCTTCCCTGATGGTCCGATTTTGATGAACTTTGGTACAAAAATCCGTCGTCCAATTTGAAAGGTCAAGTTCGTTAACCAGCAAAATCCGCCCACTGGAAGATGGCGTTTGGGGCGAAATTCGCGCAGAAAAAATCGCAACGCTTACGTTTTTGAGTTCATAAGCTTGTAAGTACTCGTTTTATAGGCTTCTTGGGCTAGGAAAACGAATAAGACCATTTTCACGGCGATAGCTTTAACCGTTTTCGAGAAAATTGGAAAAATAGTTTTTGAATACCGTTTTTGGTTTGGGTACTTAGAATCATGGGATTCAGTTGAAAAATTTTCTGCATGTTCTACTTTCATTAAAACTAATATGTTGAAATTTATGTTACGTTTGGAGTTAAGGAAGGGTCAGAATAAAATATTTTATTAACAAACATAAAAAGTTTTGGTAACTTTGTATACTTTCCTTAATATCTCGAAAAAGGTTGAGAATCTTGGTAAACGAAGGAATACCATTAGAAAGCTTACTAAATTCTCTAAAAAAAAGGTTCTAATGAAAGTTTTGATTAGACGATGTCAATCGGAGAAATAAGTGCTTAAAACTTTAAAGTAATTGATTTCGCTTATTCGAACTGTTCTTTTTGTCTGTTTTTATTCCTTGTTATTTTTTAACTGCTTGTAGTTGGATAATGTATTTGATAATAAATCAGGTTAAGAAAAATAAGAAAAACAATTTAATCTCAGAGATATGGATTTCCAAGATAGCTTTTCAAATGCCTAGCGGGGTCCTTCGTAGGGCTGGATACCCTGGATGGGTATCCAGGTAAGATCGTAAATAAGACCTTTCTTGAAAGTAAAGATGGAACTGTCAACGTTGGTCCTCCTCAGCCTCCCGGCACTTTCATTGCTGACGAAGGCTACCAATGAGTAGCCAAAACGTCCTAAATATAGATTTTTTAACAAAAATCGTATTGTGGTTTCTTTAGCCGAATCCCAGCCATTCCATCTTTACTTATCACCTCGACGGCTAACTATCTAATCTTCATGCTTTCTAGAAATGTGGACCCAAAATAATAACATCTTCTATTTTAATCATTTTAAATGAGTCTAGAGATAAGAACGGAACCGCGCTAAGATGATGCAGTTCCTGCGAGTCGGACTTTTATGAAAATAGTTTAGTTTTTTAGCGCGGTTCCTCCCTCCCCCATAGGGAGGAACCCCACTTATAGGGTTGATACAATGAAACAATCCGGAAGTGCCGACTAGAAAATTTCGCGTTTCAGAACCCCTAGAGACCGAAAATAACGGTGGTTCAAATTTGTATATATATATATATATATATATATATATATATATATATATATATATATATGTATATATTTATTTATATATATTTGTCTGTTCGCTCTCTAGCTAGAAGACGAATGGTCCGATTTTGATGAAATTTGGTACAAAAATCCTTCGTCCAATTTGAAAGGTCAAGTTCGTTAACCAGCAAAATCCGCCTACTGGAAGATGGCGTTTGGGGCGAAATTCGCGCAAAAAAATCGTAACGCTTACGTTTTTGAGTTCATAAGCTTCTAAGTACTCGTTTTATATGATTCCTGGGCTAGGAAAACGAATGAAACCATTTTCAAGGCAATAGCTTTAACCGTTTTCGAGAAAATTGGAAAAATATTTTTTGAATACCGTTTTTGGTTTGGGTACTTAGAATCATGGGATTCAGTTGAAACATTTTCTGCATGTTCTACTTTCATCAAAACTAATATGTTGAAATTTTGGTTACGTTTGGAGTTAAGGAAGGGTTAGAATAAAATATTTTATTAACAGACTTAAAAAGTTTTGGTAACTTTGTATATTTTCCTTAATATCTCGAAAAAGGTTGAGAATCTTGGTAAACGAAAGAATACCATTAGAAAGCTTACTAAATGCTCTACAAAAAAGGTTCTGATGAAAGTTTTGATTAGGCGATGTCAATCGGAGAAATAAGTGCTTAAAACATTAAAGTAATTGATTTTGCTTATTCGAACTGTTCTTTTTGTCTGTTTTTATTCCTTGTTATTTTTTAATTGCTTATAGTTGGATAATGTATTTTACAATAAAACAGATTAGGCAAAATAAGAAAAACAATTCATTGTTAGAAATATAGCTTGCCAAGAGAAAATGATTCGTTGACGTCTTTTGAATATTTTCAATTGCCTTTATGGTGTTGGTTTTTTTATTTTATTTTTTAATTGATTTTATCTGTAGAAATATTACTATAGTAAAAGAACACAGGAATGTGTGAAAATATTTGATATTTTCCAATTCATTGAAACGTATGAAATGAAGTATCGGTAGAAGAGGATTCTAGGGTCTTCCGGACCTGACCCCAGGTATAGCCATAGAACCCTTTGTACAAAGGCCGAGGAAAATATTATCTGTTTCTATTCTATGCTTTTCAAATGAGAATAGGGATATGAACAGGAACCGGGGTCTCCCGTGGTCTAATGGCTAGCGCCTTGGATTCATAATCCAAGGCTCCGGCAGGAATTTTATCATCCCACGGCTCGCTGGTGAAATTCCTCGCTACACCCTGGATGTCGGCGCTAATGACCTAGATGTAGATGTGCCGTAAAAAAAAAAAAAAAAAAAAAAAAAAAAAAAAAAAAAAAAAAAAAAAAAAAAAAAAAAACTGGAACCGCGCTAAGATGACGCAGTTCCTGCGAGTCGGACTTTTTTTATTGTATATAATCATTTTTTTTATGCTTTTTGTTAGTTTTTTCTTCTATTTAGAACCAGCTGAAACATCTGACTGATTCTGCCGCTCTAATAAGTTCATCGCCACCTTTGCGGAACTCAAATAAACAATAAATAAATAAAATTTAGTAATAAAAAAAAAAAGAGAAGATAAATAAAGGACGCATCTACAACGGACCAAAATGGTAATATGAAAGAAATGTGAGTTTAAAGGTCTTAAAAGTGGTGGTTTCCCACTACGCATATTTCAATTTTTCCAAGAAAGTTTGTATTTGAGTTTTTTCTATCGACATCTGCAATTTCAAGAATTCTATTAAATTGCATTACTCACTTTAAGGTACATTTTTCTTGAAGTATGATATTGTAAGCTAGTTTTCTATGCGAGGAGCCCAACAACAGGAACACTGCATCACTCATTGACACACAGACACTGATTTAACTATCTCAACTGGTTGTTCACCATATCTGGGTGACAGCCACATCCTTCACTAGCTGATAATTCTTGTGAATCCATGATCTCATTATCTTCCTCCCGGTAAATTTAGAAAGTACTATAGCCCCATGTTTTTTAATTATTGATAACGTTTTTACTGAGACTGGAAATACCCAAAAACATGTTTCCTACTTACCTTCCTGTCAAGAAGTTGTTTAAGATAAGATTCAGAATATTTATTTAATTTAGATTTGAACAAATTTGGATGATAAGCACGCTGTGTATCCAGTAACCCAACGTAATTGGGCAGCCCATTTTATTTATATTTTTTAATAAAGTTTTCTCTCTGGCAACGAATTTTAGGACGGGTAATCTATAGGTTACCACTAGTTGCCTTTTCTTCGTTTTTTTTTTTTTTTTTTTTTTTTTTTTAAACAGCCTCTAACAGAAAAAGTGGGCATCGAACCCACGATTCAGAATAAATAAACTTAAAAGAAAAGCTTGATAAAGACAGACATGTTTCACATTTCTTTACCTTGTTCTACATAAAAAAAATCATTTTACTGCTAAACGCAATATGAACACGAGACAAACAATAAAGAACTGAGCAAAACAGAATCAAAATCCGATCAGAGGAACGAGTCCAACACTTTCGAAACAAGTTCTCCGAATGAGTTTGTCTTTTCGAAGAACGCATGAGATCTATTTTTGGAGGGAATTCAATGTTTTTTGTTTTACTCTTTCATATTTGTAATGAACAGGTGAATGAATAATTGTTTATTTAATTTAGGCCTGGCGTAATTCCCAACTAATATTGAACCACAAAAGGGAGCTCAAAAGCAATCACGCTTTCCTATTATTGCCCCATGAAAACCTAGCTTAAGTGATACCTTAAGTTCTTCACTTAAACGAAAAACAAAGATATGATTTGTGGAGGAAAAAAGCTTTAAAAAATTTGAAATAACATTATCATTAGAATTTATTTGTACAATAGCCAATGACAGAAGACACATCAATTGAATACACGTCATGCTTTGTAACTAATAAATTTATGTAATATCTTGGTATAAACATCTCAAACATTTGAGTCTTTATCAGCAAAAAAGAGCCGAATGAAACTCCTGATACAAAGTACCGTATATTTGTCCATTAGTAGGAAAATGAGAAGGATATGTAGTATTTTGATTACATATTTGATATGATATATACATTTATTTTATAGTTATTGTGTTAGTAATTTAATAAAATTACAGTAGATACAGTAATACCTTCCACTCAGTCTTATTTTAATGTGCACAAAATTTCTTTTCTTATTCTGTACTACATAGACACAAATTATTCAACATTACATATAAATTAATAGAAAACTTTAACAATTATTTAGGATTATACATTTTGTGACTGGCAACGTTTAATAAAATTATACTCTTTCACATTTTTATCTATATAAAAATTCTAAAACATAAGAGATGGATTTAAAAAATAAATACATAGTTTATAAAAATGTTTTTTATGAAGGGCATTATTTATAGTTTAGTACCTTCAAGCAGAGGCACATTCCATTTAATAGGCCTTAATAAATCCGTTAAAGGTTTAGAGTCAATTCATAATTACTCTAAATATATGCAAAAAATAAATAAATAAAAAAAAAAAAAATTGAAGAAATCTTTTTTAATACTGAACGGATATCTATTAAGGTTCATAGTTAGGGTTTCAAAAAGGAACCCTTTTATTCAATGGCTGACTTGTTCCTTGAAAGCCTTATAAAAAAAAGAAAAAAAAAGTTACAACAGAAATTATAGAATACGAGAAAAGTGAGTGGTCATTCAATACGATTTTTGGATTATAATAATACATATGCTTATAGGTTAAGTTTTATATTTTACTGTTTTTATCCATCCCACCTCTTAACTGCTGAAGAAGGCTATTTGGAAAAAGTTAATTCTTAAACTTTTGGTCTTCTTTGTGTCGCTTAAATAACTTTAAAATTGTCTCTATTTTAATTTATAATCCAGAAACGATATAAACTCATCCCGTTTGTTTATGTAATAAAAAACAATGATGAATTTGTATTCAAAAGAATTACATAAGAACAGACATAATACGTTCCAAATAAGTGCCTTATGAAAGAAAAAAGACAATGTGGATAGAAATGATAAGTAATTAAAAATGTTTATCATAGTAAATATAAAAACACTTCGATGGAAAGATGAAATAACAACAACTGACATAAGTAGTACAAATAAACCAGAGTTTAGTTTAAAAATCGGCTACACAGCATTACATATTTTTTGTAAATTTTTAACTTTCTGAAGTACAAAAATTTAAAAGCTTTTGTTCTTACACTAGCAAATAAAGCCTTAGTTGGTTATAATTAACATGTTTTCAAGACTAAATGAATTTTTTCAAATTTATTCATAAATAAAATGAAATAACGTATGTTAATATGAATATATGACCTAATATAGTAAAAATATAGAATTGTAATGATGTAGAGACATTAGACAAGTTTAAAATTCATGTAACAGTCTTTATAAAATAAGAATCTTTTTTCGGGATGATTTATACGACTTTTTTTCTCTACATTCAGAAGAATTCAGGATCTAAACAGTTATAATTTTGGTTAGACCTTTCATGAAATACTTTTATGACCTCGATACGTCACCCATGACAAGGGGACTTTACTCCCAGCCATGGAAAAATGGCTCCCTGGCCTTGTCTAGGTTTGCTCTAGGAAAATGCTATAAGTGTTTCTCATTCTCTTGTCTTCTTTTACTATAATACTAATTTTATAGATAAATGCAATTTAAAAAAAAATAACAATAAATTAAAAAGTGATCTAAACAAAAACAATAACTCGTTCAAAAGAACAAAACAAACACATTTGAAGTTTTAACGACTTATTTCTCTGATGAAGACATCTCTCTTATACCTAGACATTATATAGATTAACTTCAAGAAAACAAAAATATTGGCAGCTAGGGGCATATTGATAAGTTGGTCTGGGCTCGAGGTTTCCAATAAACACTTACTGATCAATCGATTTGCTTAATACAAAAACTGTTTGGTTGCAGAAATTATCTATGCTTAGTTTCATTGCAAAAGTACAAAATGTTTTCAAGTATTTAGAGCAAAAGTACTTTTCCTCTAACCAGTCTGCCTAAAACACATTAACAACTCAATAATAAATAAAAGTTTAAAATTTAAAAAGAAATCTTAAAATCAAATTTATGAAAATTAAGTCAATTCTAAACTCTGGTTTATATCAGTACCAAAGGCAAGCTTAATATAAATTTTGAATCAATTTAGAGATACCCCTTAATTCCCATTCATTTATTTCTAATAAGAAAAACAAAACCGCTTATAGTACAAAATTAATTTCAATAAACTAAATTATTAACATTTAAACATCACCAATGTATTTTGAGGGGAAAATATAACTTACAAGTTTTTTGCCCTTAAAAATAAACAAACAAATATCATAAAAAGTACGGACATATATTACACTATCACACACACACAAAAAAGTTGTATAACCTTTTCATGATACAATTTATCAGATTGTGTAAAAATATTGCTATCACATCACCATTTTTTATAAAAAATAGAGAAAATACATGCAAAAAAATCTTAATTTTTTGGAATATCCAACTCATATACAACCACATGAAAAATGGACATGGGAATCCAATTCTACCATCAGACTTGGATAGCAATAATATTTTTTTCTAAACTCAAAACTACAGACAGAGATAATGATTTTTCAAACCGAACAGACCTAAGAAAAATTTGATACACACTTTTTTTGGTGGTTATAACCTGAACCCCTTCCCTTCCCATTGAAATTTCACATGATCTCTAGATTTTCGGGGACTGTGAACTTGAAGGTGGTTCACCCATAGAGCCTACGGGTGAAGCGCCTCCAGTAAAGAACTAGAGGCACTGAGTATGGAGCTATTGACTTCGAAAGTGTGCTTTGTGAATTAAATAAAGTAATTGTGGTAGTAAATAAATTAATCTCCTCATAGAAGACTGAAGCGGCGGTGGCCTAGAGACAATTTGTTTTAACATGCCATCCGCAGTGCCCAAAATTTATTGTTCTAATGGGTTATGTAATTGTACATATTTCCACATCATGTCTCACAAAGTTATTGTTCCATAACCAGCAAAATTACTGGAAATATGTATAGCATATTGTAGTAATTATCAATAAAGGTTTAAAAAAATTAATAAATTATATGCCTCTTTCGTCTTGAAAATTGAATTGTGATAGAGACCTGGAGTTTTTGGTTTTTCCTATTTGATGATATATATATGTATATATATATATATATATATATATATATATATATATATATATAAAAGCTAAATTCTGATACTGGGTTACTGTCAGTAGGTAAAAAACTATGGACTACATACACCACATGAAAAGTTTATAGAACGTTTTTCTTGTGAGTGGTTGCTTTAACAAAATCACAAAGGAACATACCACTTCATGAAAAATCATTTCAAATTTATAATTTGATGAATTATTGATAGCAATGAAAGTGCTAATATACCTTAATTATTATATTTCTGTTATACATTTAACAATAAATACCACTACAAATTCTCGTATAAGTAATGTTCATATCAGTCGACTACAAAACATAAAAATATGAGAGACAATGTATAAAAATATTTATTAACATTTTTTTTCAATTGTATCAATTATTTTATTTACATTAAATACCTTTTGAGATCTGACAATGTATTCTAGCGTGTACCAGAATTGAAAATTTTCTATAAATTGTGGGAAGTGACTAACAGTTAATTTATTTCGTAAATTGATTTTGTTGATCCTTTTAATTCATTTTATGTACTCTTATTTAAAATTTAATTAAAAATAACTGTGTTTATTTAAATCATTAGGATGAAGAGAGGAAGCCTAACAATAATGCTGTTATCGTTTTATTGGAAAAAAATGATATCATTTTTATAGTAGTATAGGAAAGGGGTTCTTAAACTTCTCTAGCCCCGGGACCATTTCCTGAGTAAAACTATTTTTTTTCAAACCCTCTTTCAACCCTGCTTTTGAGATCAAGATTTTCAGAAAAATAACAAAATTAAGAACAATTTGATACAGTTTTTTTTATGCCCCTCCCATTACAAACAAATTTTGCTGATCTCTTGATTTTCAAGTATCTTGTCCAAATTGGGTTGAATGTACTGAATTATGGAATTCTCTCTTCAGACGGGATCAGTGAACAAAAACAAAACAAATTTTTCTGATAATGGAGAAGGATTTTTACTGGCAGAGCTAACTATTGTCAATGGAACTAGAAAATAGGAAGCTAATGCCCGGGAGAGAGGAAAAACAATTGGATATGCTCGGATATGACGATGGGCACAAGGTGTGCCTAGCAGTTCCGTTATGCTCAACAGACTTTTAAAAAATGTTTATGTATAAAATCATTCCCAAGAAGATAATTCACTAATTTGATTGAATGTTAGAATTGAAATGACTGTATCCTTGTTACCACATGTTTATGTAGCCAATTTAATAAAATATACAGAATACAGGTTTTACAGATTTAAAAATACTCATCCTTTATCATCTTCATAGAAGACTCTGAATGAAATAATAGAAACAGGTAACTACATTTTTTACATAATTGTTCCAATAGCAAAGCTTCAAATCTATATCATCTTTCAAGTCTGAATTTCATCGTGGTCCTTACTGTTATAAGTCAAGGCACTCAAAGTGAAGCCTTTACGAAATTTACCATACTATTACATCTGTGAATAAATCTTTTGCGATATAAGCTTTCTTAATGCATGCATATTTTTTTTTTTTTTTTTTTTTTTTTTTTTTTTTTTTTTTTTTTTTTTTTTTTTTTTACGGCGCATCAACACCTAGGCTATTAGTGCCATCCAGGATGCAGCGAGGAGTTTTTCCCAAAGAGCCGTGAGATGAGAAAATTCCTCGGTGGGAATCGAACCCACCATCTCCACCATCTAAGGCGCTAGCCACTAGACCATGGGGAGACCCCTACATACACATTGTAAGCTAACATTAAATATCACTATAATGGCCTGATTTTTATTATGTGATGAAAAAATATGTACCAATATTAGGGAGTTTGGTCCGCCTGTGGAGTGAGTAGGTAGTGGACGCACCCCGCCTTCAACAACATTACCCTCCCTAGCCTGCATCACATTTATAAGGTTAATATTCATTTTTACATATTATAATACTTCCAAAATGTTATTGAAATTAAAATAGCTTGTCTAGCTATGAAGATCTCTTCATGCATCATCTCTCACTCATGCAGATCTCTTTGGTATTTTTGGAATTAACCAGCCCACTAGTAAATTCCTATACTAAAACTGCTCTGTCCACCCACAACAAACCAGGACTTCTAAAATATTATATTGTTTTTAAGCATGCAGCAATGAAATATATTTTTACAGCAAACAGAAGTATTCTTTTAATCACCTTACTTTTGGAACAATAATGTAAATAAAAAGTGATAAATCATTTCACGCTAATTATATTCAAAGCTAAAAAGTATAATTAATGAAGTATTTTGCTAATGTTACAAAATATTGAATTATTACTATTAAAAATAGATTGATTCAATTTTTTAGATATGTCTTCCACTCAAAGGAAGGCCCTCTATAATTTTAATTTTTTGTCAGAACACACATTAGTTCTCAAATGGGATAAAATGCAAATATAATTTATTTCATCAATATTTATCTAATTTTACTAATTGTCAAAAATTTGATTGGTAAATACCAAGCTTACCCTGCCTATCGTCAGACAATGTAGGATAAAGGCAAGTATTTGTTCTCTCTAAAAATGATTCAAATAAATAACAAAAAAAAAAGTATAAACTTCATCTAGTCGTTCACAAAAATATTTCTTTTCTTTAAGATAATATAAATTAAATATGAAATATCGGATCAAATTAGAAATTTTCAAAGTAATTTATTGTTAAGCTTGTAAATAAACAATTCAAATTACCTAATTTAGGGTTACACACATTTCCTAAACTATAACAATTCCTATGATTACATTTGATACAGAAAATATTCGGTAGTTTTCTTTTTTTCATTCACATCTGATTAAGATATTCATAGTTTTTCATGTTGAACTTTATAAATATTTCGTATAAATGGCAATCAAATTTGTTAATTAACATATCAAACATGATACCTTATTGGCAAGACTATTTTCTTGCTTATTCCAAGCTTATTACATTCTGTTTCAATAATGCGTCAATAGAGAAGGCAATGTATCAACAATCCATATAGCTGGGAAATATGGAAGATTTATTTTTCAATATTTCACAGAAAGGCAAGAAGAAATAATTACAAGGAATTTTAAGCTTAATTCCTTATTATGTGGCTGTAGTGTACTGTGAAAATAAAATTATCCTAATTCAAATCGTTTCTATTTATAATTAAGTTGAGCAGCACAGTGGGTTCGAGGCCTTTGCCTAGGCTACTTAGTGAGTATACACTACTCAGTAGACTATGATTATTCTCTTCTGTATATTTATACTCCCAGTGAGCTAGAAGAATTAGCTGGCTAGGACACGTGGTAAGACTGCCCGACGATACAGCCACAGAAAAGATAATTAGGGAGGAATTTCCTGAGCACGTCAATAAGTAAGTGAGCATCTATCTGGACTTAAAAGAAGATCATAATGTTTTGGGTTGCATCTGCCCCACCCCAAGTTACATTTCAGGGACTTTACAGGTATTGAAGGTGTGATAATAGGATTATAATATATACATGGGGGCGAGGTTAGCTCAGTGGTAGAGCACTGGACTAATATGCTGGAGGACCTGAGTTCAAATCCCGAGCAAGCACTAAAGATTTTTATCTTCTAGTGTCTCTTCGTTCATGGGTTGGATTCGGCCTCCCTGACCATCCCTAGGCCACTCCAGGCTTTAAATAATTTATAAATGGGTACCTTGGTGCTAATGACCCTAGCAGTCAAAGCAGTATGGAAAAAATCAGGCGTTCTGAGCATAGTACTGACCACACTATCTGCTTAGTTTGCCATATGATCATGAATCACATATATATATATATATATCCCACTAGTCACACCTTCAATCATAAGGCAGTTGGATAACAGTCATAGTTCCACACTTCAGATCTCTAAAAACATTGAATACTGCTGCTGCAGTCCACGTTTAGAATATTATCTAACATAAAGCAAAAATAAGCTTGAAGGAGTTAATATAGGGATATTTTACTTTTACCATATATTGCTTCAATAATGTTGCTCCCACAATATTTACCAAGTAAGATAGGCCAAAGGTTCAGAACATAAACAAAAAACTGTAAATAATTCATGTATTTTATTTTATTTATTTCTTTGGTTAAATAAATGAGATTTTATTAAAAAAAAATTAGTTGTTGGCTTTTAGAAAAAAAATGTGATTCTGGGAATATTTGTTATGGCTCAATTTTGAAAAAAATAGAAGCATACTTCTTTAGATGGTAGCTCTATTATGTGATGCAAAAGAAAATGACTTAATGACTGCTTTTTATGACTTAATTCATATATTAAACTTAAATTAAATAAAAAAAGAGAAATATTGTTGACAAGAATTATTGGAAGAACACAAAATTTAAAAACAATTTCTTCTTATGATTTTAAGGTATTACTTGCTGTTCAAGCATATTATTTTAATGAGAATGGAATAGTGAAATACATTAGTCAAAGTTTTTTGAGGATTAAGAATTTTCAACTCCATAAGTAGTGAAATTTATAGAAATATAGACCCTCCACATTTACCAAATGCTTATAATCGCCAGCACCAAACCAAAATATTTTCTTTGAATGTGTGTTCATTTAATTAAGTCTGTCGACACTAATTGCAAACAAAGACATTAACCCTCAATGTTATAGTCTTTCAATGTCACAAAAAAAAATAAAATAAATAAATAAAAATAAAGGAAGAACATTCACCTTAGCAATTATTATTGTTAACATCAAATTAATATAGGTTTGTCTCTCCTATACTCTCTTTCGCTTCGTCCAATTCCTTGAGAGTCATTCCTTTTTTAACTTACTAGCCAGTGAGCACTTCAGTTGTGCTGAGAGATAGCACAACTTACTACAACTCGACAAAGGGGAAGCTCAATTTTTGTTGAGTATAGTGCTGGGTTACGTTGCATTTAGAGGATCCGACTGCGGAGCAAGGGGGTTCTCGATGCCATGGACTTGCTCCGAGTGATTACTTTGTGGTCCGAGAGGGTTTTCGATTCCATCTCCTTGGTCGATGTCTGGGAACGGTGGCTCGTCCAGCATATCAGGGCTGAATGCTTTGCCCTTTACTTCTTCTAAATGAGGCCAGCTCTCCTAAATAAAATAAAAAAATGAAATAATTTCCAAAATACAACAAAGCCAGTTCTACTAGTAAAATTACTCTAATTTAAAGGTAATGTTTAAATTCATGTAAAAATACGTCAAAGTATGTATCTTTTTAAATTTGCATATTTAAGTACAATTTAATGGAAAAATTTATTTTCTTAGTAGAAACAAAAGTTCCTGCCTCTAAAACGAAACACATATGCCTTCTTTGACTTCCATTGAATGAAATACGATGAAACAAATGTTTGGCTAACTAGGAATGGAAGGTTTTCTAGGAACCCTTGAGCTGGTCAAGCTCCGGCGAGTTCCAAGATCCGTCACTCATTCAGCTCGGAGAACACCGGATTATAGAGAGCGACGGATAAGGGAGAGTCTACTGTACTTTAATAAGAGTTCGGTCTACAATTAGTAATTGTAGACTGATCAACAGCCAAGCACACTCTTGAATACAAATGAAAGGAGAAAACTTGGACAAATAAATATAAACTTCTCAAGGAAAATTCATAATCATCGATGAAAATACTGAAGAATGTATTTAATTCACAAATATTAAGGGGTGCAAATTTTCTGTTTCCTTAAATTTTCTTATACACTTGTCAAAATCAGCAACTCAAAATAAATAAAATATATACAGGTTTATCGAGTAACTATAATTAATTTTAACATTTACCGATGGCATTGGTCCATCAATCAGGTTTTCCAAAGATCTCGGACTAGTTGATCCTCCGTCCCCTCTCTCTCGTTCTCTCGCTTTCGCAAGCAGTCTGTTCTCTCGTTCACGCTCATACTGCCTTGCGCTGAAACTCTTTGTTGAAGACGTGCTGCTGTGTACGGACGCTACAACACACATTCAACTTTAGATTTTACAATCTTGAAAACAAACCAAAAATTCTAACTTGATGAATGTAGAAGAGATATACATTTCTCATTAAACATTCATTGAATTTTGGATTAAATTTAGAAAATTCAATTTCTGTTTGTTGATATAGCTTTTTTTTATTTTTTATTTTTACTTTTTTGATAACTTGTAAGTTGACTAGTCTAAGAATACAGGAATACAATTTTATGGCATGTCTATCCTGCAATTTTTCATACATTTCTACATCCTGTACTGCACATATTACAATCAAAGCTTCCTTTATATATATCAATTAGTCTAACTAATATTCAAATATGATTTGAAACTAATTTTAATCTATGGCAGGGGCCAGCAAAAGATAAATACAAAGCCTAGTAAGCATGATTTTCTATTTCCACAACAAATAATACAAATCCTATTTACAACAATTGTTTAAATATTAGATTGTTTAATTTTCATAGTTCAAACAGCCATTTCTTAAATGTTTATGTAATGTTGTGGTTTATCGACTTCCATGTGTATTATTACTGGGCTCGACCTGTCCTAAATATCCAAGGTGACGTAAAGCTTGTTTTTAAAAAACAAAAATCCGCTGAAGAAATCTATCTGCCTAAGGTAGGATTTAAAACAGTGGAAGTCTAGCAAACTAACCGCTTCCAGGGTCTCCGCTAGAGGAGGCATGGAGGGCAACGGGTCAGGGGCCCATGCCCTACGGGGAGCCCAGCTTCATTCTTTTACTCACATTATAATTTGAAATTACAAAGTGACAATAGAACACCAATTATCCAAATCGACTCCCTAAAGCGCGAACAGGAAACATTCAACTTCTCAAGTTCAATTTCTAGAATATTGCTTTTTCAGTTTAAGTTTGTATGTCTTTGATTTTTTTTATTGTGCTCTATGTCATAATGACATTTTTGCTGTTGAACTAAGATAAAACACATACCAATAGTTCATTTTTATAACTGATCTAGAGGTAAAGATAAGTAATTTTTTAGTTTGAATACATTTTTTCAGTAATGTATTAATAAATTTGTGTTGAAAGTACTTTGGAACATTAATAAATAATATTTTACAACATAATATTACCGTTTCTTTTTTATTACAATTACATGTCCAATTATCGGAATTTTCGATTATCCAAAACACCCCCGGTCCCAATTAATTCAGATAATCGGTGTTCTAGTGTATATATCAACCATTTTCAACTTTGTTCAATGTAATGTATTAATTAATGTATTTAATTTTATTTTCAGAGAAATGTCAGTTTTAAAGCATTAATAGTTTTTGGTAATGTTAATTTAGGGGAGGGGTTATGGGTCCCATTATTACCAAGTTAATGGAGGGGGAGGGTTAAGGGGCACGTGTAATTATTTGGAGAGGGGCCCATAATTCCTCTCGGAGGCCCTGACCACCCCACAACCATTAGCTCTATTTTGTTTCTAATTTTTGTAAATTATTTTTTGATATTTAGCTACATCAATCTTATTATTTTACAGAAGCAGAATTCTATATTTTAAGTCAACCATGTTTAAAGGCTTGTTCAATTTCTTGGTTTCTCGGGTGAAAAAAGTGTGATCTATTTTTTAGATATTTTAACATGTGCAGTTTGTGAGGGAGAGTATGGAAAGTCTAATGGTGGCTGAAGATGCAAAATTTAGAAAAGCATATGTGTAATCTTTCTATATAATGCTTATCGTTGGTTTGATTTGGAAAATTTAGAAAGAAAACTCTTAACATTTCACTTTCAATGAAACAAAAGCTATACTTCTGAAACGTCATATCAAAGAGATCACATCAAAGCATGGGACATTAAATCAAAATTTACACTTGAAACTATTTTGTAAAATAGTTATTTTGAATGTATGGCTTCTACTTACGTTGAATTTTCCACCGCTTTACTAAAAGTCTACAGTTAAACAAGTATTTCAATCGAATATTTAAAAATATTCTCGATTCAAAAGGCTGTGATTAAAAATTTAAATGCAACTGGACTTCAATCCCTACGTTTATCATCTTTACTAAAATATATTACAAGAGTTGCTGGCCCCTACAGAATTTCAGCTTTTCTAGCAACATTTACAATATTATTCAAGCAAATAAAATAATTAAATTAGAAGACAAAAAGGCTCTTCTACATGCAACAAGCAGTACTTATATACTGAGCTAAGCTATTACTTAATTCTATCTTGTAAGTGTGGATTAAAACTAGCTTTTTTAACACATAATATGTTGTAGTAATGATAGTTCTGGTTTATTAATATCTTTAATAAGACATATTTGTTGAATATTCAGCAAAAGAGAATATTTTTTTTTTTTTTGTAATTTCTAAGTTTATTTGATAGATTAACGACAAATATAAGTAAAATTTACTATCCCTTTTTACACTATCCTATAACATTTAAATATCCTCTGCTCCACATTTTTCAATTAAAGTAATTTAATAAAAAGCAGGTTCATTCGTTTAATTTTTTAATATTAAATTGTTTTACCAAAATTTCTTTAATGATTCCACCTAGATCAATTCACAATTGAAAAAAAAAATGTATGTTAACCTTAAAATAACCATCTTCAAGGTCGTTTTGAGCATATCTGGACACACAATTACCTTGTCTTTTGTTTGTCTATATACAATGATAAGTTCGTATTAAAAAAATTATCTTTAACCGGAAATATCCATGGTCATTGCCAAGGCCAATGTTCAATTGCTTGTTTAAAGTTAATTTATGGAACTTTACATTTTATGAAAAAAATCTTTATTTGGCAACTAGTAGGCAGTTTCATTAGTTTGCTATACCTATTTGTCCTGTCAGAGTATTAGGGACTTGTACAATAGTACAATGGCGGATGTGTACCCCGTACTGCGGAGGGTGTTAGAAATCTAATCTATTTGTCCTGTCAGAGTATTAGGGACTTGCACAATAGTACAATGGCGGATGTGTACTCCGTACTGAGGAGGGTGTTAGAAATCTAATCTATTTGTCCTGTCAGAGTATTAGGGACTTGCACAATAGTACAATGGCGGATGTGTACCCCTTACTGCGGAGGGTGTTAGAAATCTAATCTCTTTGACCTGTCAAGGAATAGTTTTCTCTCTTAAAACTGCATGAAAGCAGTTTATAAAAAAATATGACCCTAATATTTATTGATGTTCTAAATGCTCATATTGGGTAGTGTTAATAGTTTATATTTTTGTTAGTTTTATTTTAGTTAATATAATAAAGAATAGGTATTGTAAATTTTCACAAAATTGTTCAAGGATATGTCTAGATATCCTATTTGAAAATGATTTGTGTTGAAAATATACTGACCATAAGTAAAGTTTAAAATATTCTTGAAGCATAAAAAAAAACAACAACCAAAAACTGATTTTTTGAGAATCTCAAGATGGTGAAACTCCTTAATACAAATTACCATTCATATGGATAATGACCTATGATGAAATCGAGTTTAAAAATTGGTAATTTCAATTTCATATATTAAAAAAGTACACAAATGAATGTTCTATGAAATTATTGAAAGAAACTTAACTAAAGTTAATAATTTTTGTAAACAAAATTTAAAAACTTCATGACAAATCTATGTAATGGAAAAAATAAATAGAAATATTTAAAAAAAACAACTTTTTGAGGACAGTAGGAACATTAAACAGTCAGGAGCATTCATTAAAAAAATGAAATAAGCAGGCATGACGGAACAGCATTTGCCATGGATTGCACAAATCAAGCAGCAGTGTAATATGCAATAATATACTAGTGTTTTAAGGTGGTTTTTCATGCTATTTGAAAATATTTAATTTGCAAAATACCACCCACCCTAAATTTGATAATTCACTGATTCATATTTAACACAATTTTGACTGCATTAATTTTGTGGTAAATTTGCTATGTTTCTCTAGATGTATTGCATTTCTACTTGTTAGGAACATTTTAAAATCTACACTTCTACTGAAGCTGAAGGTGATTATAAACAATGTATTCTACTGCTGGAAGGGATGCTCTCTTCCTTTTGTTTATAGATCCATTAATCAAACGGTTATTTTCCAGTTCATGACCAGTAGGTCTAACTAAGAAAGAAAAATAATATGGTTACTGAGACAATTATTTCTAAGTGTTGTTTTTTAAAAAGATTTAGTTAAATTTATTGCGTTACTTCTAATATTTTATGAGTGTCTCTTGTATTTTTTTTATATTTTAATAAATTTTGCTACTCCCTGTTGTGTGACAATTTTGTTTGTTTTAAGTTTTGAAAAATTTTAATATTTGACCTAGGTAGATGACAGTCTACAATTAAACCAAATTATGTAATTTGATATTTGAGTTTTTTTTATAATTCCTCAGGTGTCCCACAGTTGTCAACCTTGGGTTAGATGAACTGAGATCTACCTTGTGCCAGAGTTGGGCATAATTTTATTTATAAATAAAAATACGAATTTATTCGTACTTCATATATTTGTGAATACGAATATAAATAAATTCGTACTTCATATATTTGTGAATACGAATATAAATAAATTCTTATTCATAAGTGTGAATACGAATTTATTTTTATTCACATATATTAAATATAAAAATACAAATAAAATTTTATTCGCAAATTTTTCTGCGAATAAAAATAAATTCACAGAAAAAATTGTAAATAATCACAAAAAATGTGAATATTTACAAAAAATCAAGTGATTACAAAAAAAATCACATTAAAATATACGAATAAAAATTTATTCACATTATAATTTGTGAATAAAAATTTATTCGCAAATAAATTATGGATTTATTCGTATTAAAATGATATTACGAAAGTTATTGAAGGTGCCGATTTTTTTTTTTTTTTTTTTTTTTTTTTTTTTTTTTTTTTTTTTTTTTTTTTTTTTTTTTTACGGAGGTACTTAAGCAAAAAATCTAGGCGCTAATAACCTAGACGTTAAACGCCTTTAAAATCACTTTCAATAACTTTCGTAACATCATCTTAATACGAATAAATTCATAATTTATTTGAGAATTTTATTGTGAATAAATTTTTATTCGTATATTTTAATGTAATTTTTTTTGTAATCACTTGATTTTTTTGTAAATATTCACATATTTTGTGATTATTTACAATTTTTTCTGTGAATTTATTTTTATTCGCAGAAAAATTTGCGAATAAAATTTTATTTGTATTTTTATATTTAATATATGTGAATAAAAATAAATTCGTATTCACACTTATGAATAAGAATTTATTTATATTCGTATTCACAAATATATGAAGTACGAATTTATTTATATTCGTATTCACAAATATGTGAAGTACGAATAAATTCGTATTTTTATTTATAAATAAAATTATGCCCAACTCTGCCTTGTGCAGTCCAACCTGCGAGTAGAGGTGATGGAATGGAGATTTTCAATTAAAATAATTCGATTTTTTTTTTTTTTTTTCATTCCACTCCATGGCTCTTCACTTCCTTAGTATACCTCGGGGACTTTCTCTTTATCACTTATTGGAGAGGAAGGGTGATTAGTGCTTGATAATGATTGGGCTGTAGGATTAGGACGATTGAATTTGCTATGAAAATATGAGAGAAGCAAGCTGGGATTAAACCTTGGATTATTTATTTATTTTATCCAACGCCCATCGGTGGTGGTTGAGCCATTTGACACAGAGCCTCCCAGTATCGCGCGATGAGGTCAGGAGGAAGAGGGTTGAGTTCGGGACAGATGTGGAGGGGACTACCCACCATCCTTCTGGTTGAACAGAGAGGGAAAATGACTGAGCCAGCTAAGCCAAGGCGGTTAAATTAAATCTTGGACAAAAGGGATATTTAGATCATTATGGATAACAATAAGGAGCAGTGACTATGATATGTAGAACTGTGGATTGAAATAGATTCTATGTTTGAAGTTTTATTCTGTAAGTCCATATAGGTTTTATTAATGAGAGTAGACAGTTAATTTGTTATGTATATTTAAGTCTGGTGGTTGATTTAGTATTTTTATTTATTTATTTTTTATGGTGCATCGACTTCTCGGCCATTAGTGCCTACATCCATGGCACAGCAAGGAATTTTCTCAAGAGCTGTGAGATGAGAAAGTTCCTGCCGCTGATGGGACTCAAACCCACCATCTCTCGCATGAAAATCTAAGGCGTTAGCCACTAGACCATGGGGAGACCTTGATTTAGTAATCTGTAGAGTTGTCCAAATCATCGATTGAGTTCTTGTTGTTTGAGGTTAGTGCGTGCGTACCAAGGAAAAATAAAACTTTCTGTAGCTAATATTTGTAAAAACGTTCTCCGAGAAATCGTCGATACAAAAGCAAAGATGGTACCAAATGTAAAAAAATTCATTTTTTATTTTCAATCTATACTGATTGCTGTTGGACTGATGGACGGCAAATTCTCAAATCTTTCACTCAGAAAGGGAAAAGTAACCACTGTCAAAAGGTCAAATCTACCGACTATTTGACTATCTAACAACAAAGTAATGAATAAAGGTTTTTTCACTCTGGAAAGTGGTGATTTTCACATTTGATACTTTGCATTTGTATCGACAAAATGTCATGAGAAAAAATTAGGTATTTGCTTATTATTTCTTGTCACCAATATGAGTATGTGTTTATTTTTCAGTGTTACTTATCTTACACTACATTATGTTTCACATGTTTAGGATTGTAGAATTAGTTTTTAAATATATTCATAGGTTTAATTTTATGCTGTTTAACTCAACTTGGTTAATATCATTTTATTTATTGGCTAATTTGGCTTACATCAAATAATGATACTGGTTTATTTAATTCTGAGCTACAATTTAGCGTAGAAATATATTTTATTAAGGACAAGAAAGGTTCGTATCTTTAAGGCCATCCTGAATCATGAACTGGATTTCTCAAAATTAAAACAAACATATTTCTAATCTACATTAGTGTTAATAATTGTAACAAAGTGTAATGCTGACTAATTGTTTGCTAAAGACTGGCCTCACCGCGACCACCTTGCTGCCTTCATGGACCTGTCTTCAACTCTCTCTTTCTCCAAACCTAACTTATCATGTAAAAATTCAATTGATTCATTTACCTTAGTAGTGATAAATATAAATGAACAAAAATGTTCTAAGAATAAATAAAAAAAAACATATATGAAAGGCGGAAGACGAATTAACACATCAATTTGTTTATTTAAACCGGCTACATATGTTTCACGCCCTTTTAAATGCCTCTTGAAGAAATTAACTATAAAACGAATACAGCCTAATTGTGCAAAGGCAAACCATTCCCTGCATTGGCTAAGTGAAGATTGAGATTAATAAGTACGATGTCAATCAGCTGTGAGTACGTTGTAGTAAGCTGTGTAGAATCAAACGAGTCTAAAAAAAAAAATCATTCCTCCAGTGCAACATAAGCCATTTAAAATAAAATGAAATAACATTTTTAGACGTAGTCAACGAATAAAACATTACTTTTCATAGAGGATATTAAAAAAAAAATAAATGACCATTTAAATATTAATCTTGGCTTTTTATTAATTTTTTTTATTTATTTCTTTTAAATGAATATTTTATTTTATGACGTGCCAGTTACTCATGATACTTCATCTTCTTCTTAAATAAAATACTACATTTTAGCGCGGTTCCTCCCTCCCCCATAGGGAGGAACCCCGCTTATAAGGTTGATACAATGAAACAATCCAGAAGTGCCGAATAGAAAATTTCGCGCTTCAGAACCCATAGAGACCGAAAATAACGGTGGTTCAAATTTGTATATATATATATATATATATATATATATATATATATATATATATATATATATATATATATATATATTTGTCTGTTCGCTCATTTCTGGCTTCCCTAATGGTCCGATTGTGATGAAATTTGGTACAAAAATCCGTCTTCCAATTTGAAAGGTCAAGTTCGTTAACCAGCAGAATCCGCCCACTGGAAGATGGCGTTTGGGGCGAAATTCGCGCAAAAAAAATCGTACCGCTTACGTTTTTGAGTTCATAAGCTTGTAAGTACTCGTTTTATATGCTTCTTGGGCTAGGGAAACGAATGAAATCATTTTCAAGGCGATAGCTTTAACCGTTTTTGAGAAAATTGGAAAAATAGGTTTTGAATACCGTTTTTGGTTTGGGTACTTAGAATCATGGGATTAAGTTGAAACATTTTCTGCATGTTCTACTTTCATTAAAACTAATATGATGAAATTTTTGTTACGTTTGGAGTTAAGGAAAGGTTAGAATAAAATATTTTATTAACAGACATAACAAATTTTGGTAACTTTGTATACTTTCCTTAATATTTCGAAAAAGGTTGAGAATCTTGCGAAACGTAAGATTACCATTAGAAAGCTTATTAAATGCTTTACAAAAATGGTTCTAATGAAAGTTTTGATTAAGCGATGTCAATCGGAGAAATAAGTCCTTAAACCTTTAAAGTAATTGATTTCGCTTATTCGAACTGTTCTTTTTGTCTTTGATTTTGGTACTTAGAATTATGGGATTCAGTTGAAACATTTTCTGCATGTTCGAATTTCATCAACACTAATATGTTGAAATTTTGGTAATGTTTGGAAAAAAGAAAGGGTTAGAATAAAATATTTTATTAACAGACAAGAAAAGTTTTGGTAACTTTGTATACTTTCATTAGTATCTCGAAAACCGTTGACAATCTTGGGAAGCAGAAGGTTACCATTCGAAAGCTTACTAAATGCTTTACAAAAAAGGTTCTAAAGAAAGTTTTAATTAGGCGATGTCAATCGGAGAAATAAGTGCTTAAAACTTTAAAGTAATTGATTTCGTTTATTCTAATGGTTCTTTTTGTCTATTTTATTCCTTGTTATTTTTAAATTGCTTATAGTCGGATAATGTATTTGACAATAAAACAGATTAAGTAAAATAAGAAGATCAATTTATTGTTAAAAATGTAGCGTTCAAAGAGAGAGATCCCAAGGCTTTCCAAATGCCTCTGTGCGGAGGCCTTTCTGCCCGACTTATGGGATAGCTGAGCCATACAGGTAAGATTGTAAATCAAGACCTATCAAGACTGGTTAGTTTGAGATTTCATTTGGATAGGTGTTTCGCTATTGATCTAAACAAAGTAATAACTGTTTCTATTCTATGCCTTCATAAACACTAAAGATAAGAACGGAACTGCGCTAAGATGACGCAGTTCCTGCGAATCGGACTTTTATTATTTAAACTAGGTGGACTCAAATGTTTTGCATTTGATTACTATCAAATTTTATCAAATAAAATAATAGATATACACAAACACATTGCAAAAATTACGAAGAGTATTATAATAACAAAGCAAAAAAACAATTATATTGGGATAAAATATTGGAAAACGAGAGGCACAAAATGTGATATATATATATATATATATATATATATATATATATATATATATATATATTGTTAAGTGTATAGGATTTACAACTTACAAGAATGAATTGCAGTTTTCAATTCCGAGAGAACACTTAATAATGTTTTATTTATTTTGGAAACATGTGTTTTCTTTTTGGGGGTTATCTGATAACCGCTACAGGATTCCCCTCCCAGATGACGGAGTCAGAGAAGCTGACTGTGAAACTCGTTTCACGGTTCTCCCGGAACGGGTCCTGTAGGGCTCTTGAGTTGGCGGTGGCGTTTGAGACTGCGTTTTTGGGAGAACTGGTGGTGCGTCCTGAGTCTGTTCGGATGGAAGAAACGCAGGCTTAAGCCGGTCTATCGATATGGTGGCTTGGCGGCCTGGGAGTTGCACTTCGAAGTACTTGTCGTGTCGTTGGAGAACTCTGTGTGGTCCGGAGTATGGTGGTGTCAGCGGACGTCGGGCACAGTCTTCCCTGATGAACACATGCGTGCAGTTCTGCAACTCCTGGTGTACGTAGGTCTTCTTAGTGCTCTCCTTATACTCGGCTGGTCGAAGGGTGCGAAGATGTTCCTTCAGCTCCTGCAGGAGTACGTGTGGATCTTCCGCGGTCGTGTGTTGCTCCAAGAATTCGCCTGGCAATCTTATGGGACAACCGTAGACTGCTTCAGCTATGCTCGATGAAGTATCATCTCGCAGGCTGGCTCTGAGTCCGAGGAGTACGGTTGGCAATATGCGGGTCCAGTTGTTGCTGTCAAGGTGTGCTGAAATGGCGGCTTTGAGTGTCCGGTGCCATCGTTCTATTCATCCGTTAGCTTGGGGATGATAAGCAGTTGTGCGACCTTTCTCGATTCCCAGAAGCGACGTCAGCTGATGAAAAAGCTGGGATTCATATTGCCGGCCTTGGTCGGTGGTTATTCTTGAGGGAACGCCGAATCGGCAGATCCAACCAGTGTAGAATGCGCCTGAGACGGTTTCGGCTGTGATGTCACGTAATGGTATTCCTTCTGTCCATCTGGTTTGACGGTCTATCATCGTGAGACAGTAACGGTGGCCGTCGGAGGGTGGTAGTGGGCCAATTAAATCTAAGTGGACATGCTGAAAGCGAGTGGCAGCTGGGAATGTTCCAGGAGGTGCATGGGTATGCCGGTGTATCTTACTCTTCTGGCAAGCGATACAGCACTTAGCCCAATCAGCTACTTCCTTATTCATGTTTGGCCAGAAATATCGCTCTGCTACCATTTTCCGTGTTGTCCGGACGCCAGGATGACTTAAGGTGTGCACCTTGACGAAAGCACTGTGCCTGAAGTTCCTCGGGAGATATGGCCTTGCCTTGCTTGTTGACATCTCACAGAGAAGGGTCTTGTCAGTGCCAGGAATTTCGATGGCTCTAAAGGTTAGGTTAGTTTGTTCCTGGAGTCGGCTGATCTCATGGTCTTCTTGTTGGGCTAAAGAAAGGGCGACAAAATCGTCTGGAGTTTGGATTTCAGCAATCCTTGATAGGGAATCGGCAACAATGTTTTCCCTGCCTGGACCATAGATGATTGTAGTGGTGAATTGGCTAATGTAAGTTAGCCAACGGATGCGGAGAGGTGAAGTAGATTCAGGCTTTTGAGTGAAAGCATGAGCTAATGGGCGATGATCTGTGATGATTGAGAAAACTCGGCCTTCCAGTTGAGGTTGAAGATGTTTGATGGCCTTGTATATAGCCAGAAGCTCCCTGTCGTAGACAGAGTAATTCTTCTGCGCTTTATTGAGTGCTAACGAGAAAAAGCTTAGAGGATGCCATTTGTTATCCTGTTTTTGTTGTAAGACAGCGCCTAGACCGACGTCAGATGCGTCGCATGCGAGTGAGATCTCTGCGTCTGGGTTCGGATGGACGAGCTCAGTTGCTTCAGCAAGGTTCTTCTTGGTGTCTTCGAAAGCCTTGAGCGTTTCTTCGTTCCAATTGATTGGAGTTTTGTCATTTTTCTTGACCTGATGGAGAAGTCCGTTGAGAGGTTGTTGGATTGATGCTGCGTGGCGAAGACAAGGTCGGTAGAAATTCACCATGCCCATAAAGCGTCGAAGTTCTCGAACGTCCTTGGGAAGTGGGAATTCTAGGACAGCCTTAACTTTGTCTTCCAGAGGTGTGATGCCAGATGGTGTTAGATGGAATCCAAGGAAATCGAGCTCTGGAACACCGAAGACGCATTTCGATGGGTTCACAGCGATGCCGTTCATGTCGAGACGACGAAGTACTTCTCTGATGTGAGCTTCATGTTGTTCCTCGTTGTCCGAAGCGATCAAGAAGTCGTCAAGAAACTTGAAGAGAAAGGGTAGGTCTCGGAATTGGTTGTCGACGAAACGCTGGAAGCTTTGACCTGCGTTCTTCAGTCCAAAACTCATCCTGTTGTATTCAATAAGGCCAAATGGGGTAATAATGGCAGTTTTCTCTCGATCCTCTACTGCTATCGGTATATGATAGTAAGCCTTGCGGAGATCTATTTTGGAGAAGATCTTCTTGCCATGTATCTCCATTGTGAAGTCTCGAAGATTGGGTATTCCATATCGATCGGGAATAGTGATGGCGTTCAGGGCTCGATAGTCTCCACACAATCGGAGAGTACCATCTTTTTTCTTCACTACGTGGAGTGGACTGGACCATGGACTTTTGGAAGGTTGGCATATTCCGCTGTCGATGAGCTCCTGGATCTCCTTTTTGACTTCCTGGTAAATTCCTGGAGGCAAACGGCGGCATTTAGCCGTGACAGGTCGTCCTTTGGTCTCTATATGATGCTCCACTGTTGAATTGGATGGTCCACGGATGGGAGTGACCTGAGTGACGGTAGGGAATTCACCTAGGATGCGGGCAAATCGATTATCGGCTGGAAAGATGGAGAAGGTTGGTATTTCTGCTGAGGATATGGTACCTACAATGCTACGTCCTGAGTGCTGGTCGATCAGTCTCCTGTTTCTTAAGTCCACAGTAAGCTGATGCCAGTAGAGAAAATCAGCACCTAATATAGCCCTGGCGACGTCGGCTAAGACAAAGGTCCACTTGAGAGGTTTTCTGAGTCCTAAGTCGACATATCGAGTGATTTCACCGAAGGTTGGAATCGGGGAGTTGTTGGCTGCTATTAAGGTGTAATCAGATGGAGTCTTACGCCGTCCTTTGGGCACAGGGAGAAGAGATATGCATGCTCCTGTGTCAATGAGGAAGGGCTGACCAGTGGTTCTGTCCGTCAGAAATAGGCGGCGGTGCTGCTGGGTTGTGAAAGTTTCCGCCGCAACTTTCACATTTCCGAGTTTAAAGCTGGCTCTTCGGATTTCCAGTTGCAAGGTTGTGTGCAGCGTCGGGCTTTCTCGCGGAATCTCTGGTGGTAATAGCAGGTATCGCGCGACTGGGATCGAGGGAGATTGTCTTGATTCCGGCTGCTGCTGGAGCTTCTTTCGCGGTTCTTCATCTTCAGAAAGCGTAGGATCTCGTCTACGTCGCGGCGTAGAGCTCCGAAATCTTCGGATGGGTGCTCGCATCTGTTCGTGACTGATGTGGTAGTTGCGGAAGACTTGTTTGGGCGAGGTTCTGACATGTCTCGAATAGCGTACGTTTCAGCTGACGGGGATACCTCCAAGATCTTGTTGGCTACTTCTGCCAGTTTTTGGACGTCAGTGTGGCCTGTGGAAATGAGGATGGGACGAATTCGTGGGGGTAAATTCTTCATCCACAGGGTGCTAATAAATCCGTTTGATACATCGGAGCCAGCTAATTGTTGTATTTTTCTGAGGAGCTGTGAAGGAGTCTGGTCTCCGAGTGGCATTTCTTCTAACAGCTTGCTAATTCTACGTGTTTCGGATTCTCCGAACGTGGTGATGAGCCTAGCTTTAAGGTCCTCGTATGGTTGCTCAGTCGGTTGGAGGACGATATCTGAGACTTGGCTGAGAACATCCAGATCGAGATTCGGTATGACGAGCTGGAATTTTTTTAGACTCGATGTTACGCGGGATGTCGCAAATACAGCCTCGATCGTCGCGAACCATAAAGTTGGGTTCTGTTTCCAGAATGTCGGTAGTCTTGAACTCGGCCCTTGGTAGAAACTAACCTCAGGCTGGGTTTCATGGAGATCTGTATCGGACGTAGATGAGTTTTTTTTGGACATGACGAACGGCGAGAAGTGAAATCAGAAGTATTGTTCAATATCAGGGGTCACCAATGTTAAGTGTATAGGATTTACAACTTACAAGAATGAATTGCAGTTTTCAATTCCGAGAGAACACTTAATAATGTTTTATTTATTTTGGAAACATGTGTTTTCTTTTTGGGGGTTATCTGATAACCGCTACAATATATATATATTTTGCACAAACATTTTATTTTAAATGACTGCTCTTCTTCTGGTTGATCAATTATAATTTTTTTTTTAAATCAATTGATTGTACCCTGCTGACTACTCACAGCTGATTGACTCCATACAACATAATGTCACTACTGGCATGGCCATTATAGAGGAAGGTTCCCCTTTGTACATGAACATGGACTGAATTATAGTTCGTTCAACTAGATGTAATAGTTCTAATCCCGCAAGCGCAAATTTTGAGGGAAATATTCCCCATAGTTCCGCCATTTGCATTTCCATTACAATAAACAACATGCTACTTTAAACTCAATAAAAACTGATTATGTCTCTTTTAGGACCAGGGAAGGCTTTGAGAGGTCAGGCAAGGGAGATAGTGTTTAATATTTATCAATACTTAACCAAAGCTAAGGCTAAAAACAATATTGCTATAGATTGTTTAAATATATCGTTTAGTTGGAGGGAAAAGGGCATATATTCCCTGTGCAAGAAATGGCCGGTAAAAATTCTCTTTGTTATCACTCGGAGGTTTAAACCATTTTTAGTCTTAGCTTTGGCTAAGTAACTGATAAAACGTTTTAAGTCTTAGCTTTGGCTAAGTATTGATAAAACTTTTTTAGTCTTAGCTTTGGCTAAGTATTGATAAAACGTTTTTAGTCTTAGCTTTGCCTAAGTATTGATAAAACTATTTAAGTCTTAGCTTTGCCTAAGTATTGATAAAACTATTTAAGTCTTAGCTTTGGCTAAGTATTGTCTAACCTTTCAAAGCCTTCCCTAGTTTTAAACGATAATCAGTTTTTATAATGTTTCATGTATCGTGTTGTTCCTTGAAATGGGAGTTTACAAATTGTGGAAACCGTCGGAAATATTTCCCTCAAAATTTCACGCATGCAGAATTGAGCTTTTCCGCCTATCTGAACAGGCTATAGTTGTGGGTAAGCATTTCGGGTCCTGAAGATGCACTTAATAGAGTATGAAATAAGTTAAATATATTAATTGATTTGTTAATTCTATTTTTATTGACCTTCCAACTTGCATATTATGATATGATTAAAAAAAAATAAAATAAAATAAATTATTCAAAATGTAGGAAAAATAGTTGCAATGCAAAGGAGAATTGCCTAAAGTTTATTACTTTAGTAGTTTTGGACTTGTAAAACAACTTCCCCAAGAGACAACACTACAAGAAGCATTGAGATCAACATATATCAATGCTGCGTTGTAGGTATTTGAACGCTAATGGAAGTAATTAGCGTTATTTTGTCATAAGGTAAAGGATATATCCTATAGGTCTCATTAAGTGTAAACGAAGTGTTGTGAATGATTATAGACCTCTTCGGTTACCATGAGACGGCGACAGGTGGCATGATATAAGCAAGATGGCCGCCGCCCTTGCAGCACCTGCTCTCGATGAAGGTACAAGGACTCCCCTGCTTCCACGAGTGCAGCCTCCCCTCAGCACGGAGACTCCGCTCATACCTGCCATCAAGTCAACCATTATCAAACCCCTATTTCTTCATATTTTACCTTGAAAACTGTTTTTTTTTTTTGTTTTGTTTTTTCATCATATACAAATATTTCATCTAAAAGTACTAAATTCCTTAATTAAATATGATTCCTTCAATTGAGGCTGTAATGTATTTACTCCCATAATTTTTCTAATAAGCAATGCTGAAGTAAGAGAAATTTTTAAGAAAAATTAACTCGTCAGGCTGGGATTTGAACTCGGACACTCCCATTGAACTCTGTTGCCTTAATAAAAATAATGAATTGAGAAGAGATAGTCGGCCGTTAAGATTAAGAAAGTGTAGATAATCAGGGTTCGGGATAAAACTATCATTTATAACTAAAATGATTTAAACAAAATCAAAGGATGGGATTTGGCTAGGAGAAAAAAAGTCAGATCTTCAGGCAGAAATCTATATTGGATGTACTTTTGCAGCCTTCTTCAGTTAAAAAATAAATATACACAATTACAAGTGAGAATAATCAGTAAGAAACATTTTAAACATCATGAGTATAAATTAAGAACGAATCTTTTTTTTTTTTTTTTTTTTTTTTTTTTTTAGATAAGTAGTTATTATACAAACGTGGTTGTCAGTAAGTAGACAAAAAAAAATATATATATATAAAAATATGTTTGGCTCTTAATTTATTGTCATGATGTTTAACATGGGAATATATAAGGGGGGGGGACTGAGGGGGCTGCAAATCCTTAAAAATAAATTAAATAAGTTCACTTAGTTCAGAAAAAATATATTTTTTGGGGTGTAATAGCGTTTTAGTTGGCTAACTATTCTAAGTTATAGATTGCTAGTATTCCATACCTGCCAAATGCTCCCAGCCCCCCCCCCCCGAAATTATTTCCTATATATGCCCATGATGTTTAAAAGGTTTCTTACTGTTTGATTATTCTCTCTTGTAATTGTGTATATTTATTTTTTAGCTGAAGAAGGCTACCAAAGTACAGCCGAAACGGAAATCCAATATATATTTCTGCCTGAAGATCTGATGTTTTTTCTCCCTTTGCCCATTCCCAACCATCCCTTGACTTCGCATCACCTCAATGGTTAACTATCTTTCTCACTTGATAAAATGTGTCATATTTCTGCCAACATTTCAGGTTGGTAAGCCTTCTTCATGGCTTTGGAGGAGGGGAGAACTGTTCCATTTTATGGAGGCTACAATTCTGAATATGGGAGATAGTCTTTCTGACCCTTACTTAGAAATCTTGCCCTGAAGAAGGCTTGAATGTCAAGGCAGAATTATGACTCATTTTAGTTATAAAATGTAGTTTTCTTTAGGATATTGATACACGGTCAAGATTTGGACTGTGTAGTCTAAATATTGAAATATTCCTCACTATGTATGTGACATCCTTGAGGCCAGAGTTGAACTGTATTGTCCATCGAAGTACGTTAGAATCATAAAACCAATAGATTAACTGTAAAGACCAATGAGGCCAGGTCTGACGCTCATAGACAAGAGGATATTTGCTTTACATTCAGTTGGTCTACTATAACTAGACTGTTCAGTCCAAACCTTGAGGCCAAACTGTGCAGTCTCTACCTTGAGATTTAAATTGAACGTGTATGGCCACCTTCCACATTTGACCGAACCCCAATTATCTACACCTTCTTAAAAATAATGAAAGTTAATTTATCCAGAAGGACCAAACAATCAGCTAGATGGCTTTGCGTCATATTTATCTGAAACAAGAAGTTTTTATTGTCTTATAAGGCTTTAGATTGGTACCCTTACTAGTATTGAAATTTATTAAACCACTATATAAAACACACAACTGTATACACCTAAAATTAATTTACAAATTGTTATTTTTACAAATATTAACTCATCATGCTGACATTTGAATTATGATCCTCTCGTTTTATGCTTGAGTGTCTTGCTAAATTCGCTACCAGGCTTCAAATAATCGTACAAGTTCATCTAATGGCAAAAGATGGCCTCCGAGAGGAATTACGAGCCCCTGCCCAAATAAAATTATGGCCCCCTTAACCCCCCCCCCCCCCCCGTCCTTCATTAACATTACCAAAACCTATTTAAAACTGACATTTCGCTGAAAACAAAATGAAACAAATTTATAATTGAACGGATCGAAAAATTTACGTAATGTCTAAGGTACATTGGCACTTCCTGGGGCTACAAATTGTTGGACTGACAATATTAAAAAGCTAGTTTATGTATTAGAAATAGAGAATTAAGAAAATTATACATTGGTTGCTCTCAATAGCAATTATGTGAACTATACTTAAGTCGCCACTAATAGCCAAATAGTTGATACGCCGTTAAAAAAATAAATAAAAATATACTTAAGTATATATTTTTGTTTTTTGTTTTTCCCCCTTTATTATGGTGCGTCGACTGATTTGGCCATTGGCACCATATATTTTTGCTATTTCAAATTATAATGCGAGTGAAAAAATGACTCCGGGCCCCCCTTCAAACCATGGACGCCTGACCGATTGCCTACCATCCCTCCTAGCGGAGGCTCTGATTGGCTCCATCAGGTGAATTCTCATGCCAGATCAATTTATCTCAAATTCAGTTGGATATGAATAATCTATTGATACTGTGTACATTCCTGTGTATTATACAGTGGTTTAATACATTTAATCCTAGAAGGAGTACCTAATAAGAGCTCTACAGGACAATAACAATGTCCTGCTTCAGGCCAATAAAAAGCTGTGGTGTCTATTTGAAATATTGGCTCCAGTAGATGAATTAAATTGCCGTGCTGTGATATGAAGCCTGATATCTAAATTGGCAGGGCACCCAAGCTTAAGCGGGAGGATCTTGCTTGAAATCAGGGCCTGACAAAATATTTTTTTTTTTTCTCATAAAATAAAGATTAGAAACTTAAGTTACTTAAGCAATTATTGTCCGGTGTAATATTCAGTGGTTTCATAAAACGCTCCTTCTTTCTTTTTTCATATCCATGTAATATTAATAACAATAAATCTATTTATTTATTTTATTCTAATAAAAATTAGTAACAAATAAGGTGGGGAGGGAGGAGATATCTCACTCTGGTTTTGAGCGCTTAACTGACCCATGCCCCGCTCCTTTAAATTGAGTTGTCTGAACTCTAAAAATAATAGTGGACATTTGTTAAAAATAATTTTGGTTTTGTTAAATTATATAAACTGATATACATGCTCTTTGTTTAATTTATTTTTTAAGATCAAATTATTTTCAGCCTAATATGGACCAGAAGATATAAAAATGACAATTTTTTTTACTACCAATTCCCCCGGTGGACTGCCCTTTTCCCTTACTGAAATCAGGGCATATCAGTAATCAGAATATGCATTTGGAGGAAACAAAAACAATTTTAACAATAATAATAATAATTTTAATCATGCCACCTGATGTTATTTTACTTATTAGCAAAAGAGAAATTTTCCTCATTCAAAAATTGGTCAAAGATGGGTCAAGATTCTTATGAAACAGGCAGCCCTGATCGGTCTAAAGGGAATGATGTCTTTTTAAATTTATCAATATAAAATTTTTATATTTAGTACTTACTTTTGGCATATCGTTGACTAAGTATTGAGTGCTCTGAAGTTTTAGACATAGGAATGGCTCTCAGGATCAACTCGAAAGTAAAGTGGTACCTTCTAAACAGTTGAGACACTAGGAGCTTTAAAAGTGAACAACTTCTTAAACATATTTCCAAATAAGTATTCGAATTGGTTATATTGAATACAATTAATAATAATCACAATCGAAATTATAATTAATTTCAATGCTACTTATTTTGAAGTAAAACATTATATAAATAGCTTATCTAATGAGGCCATTCAACGAGTACATGCCAAAAGTAAGTAACTGAAACTGATACTAGAGCAGGCAGACAGATAAATGCAGTACACCAGCCAACAGTTTAATAGTAAACAGGTATTAGGGTTGTTGAAAATTAAGTTTATAAAAATAGGTTCATTTTAAAATCCGGAAATAAAACAGAAGAGTTCATTAATCATAGTATATAAAAGAAAGTAAACTTTTAAAAAACACACACAATACTTAACGTGCATGTGAAACACATACATTACAACATTACTGTAAAGTTTCAACAACGGGGAACAATGGAAGTTAATAATATCAAAATATGCAACAAAAAATATTACACTAGCACTCATAAGTTACCCTCATAGTTTTTCCAAAATTAAGTTTTTAAAGGTAGAAATAGACTACTGACAGTGCTACACCAATGTGCTAAGTGCAGAGTTCAAATTTTTCAACATATTATTTTATTTTTACAACATTTAATATTATTCATGCATACTTTATAAAGGTTTATTTTACATTATTAACTAATTATATTACACTTTAATCTTTAACCCTTTAAACATTTCTCTGGACAACATTTAATTCAGCTACTCTTTCATATACTATTCAATTGTAGATTTAGATTTTTGTATACATTTTTTAAAATAAAAATAAACATATCTGATGGAGCACAAACATCGCAGGGCCACATAGCAAACACCGTCCACTGAATAAACACACTTTTAGATAAAACTTACCAAACGTCTAGGCATTAAACTAAGTAATTACTAATTGTCACGACCATTAGAATTAATTGTTGTAAGTGTGATTGTATCTTCTTAGAAATCCTTCAAATAGATTATTTATCATTGCTTCTATTGCTTAGTTCCATCTCTTGGTCTCCACCTAATCAAAATGTTATGCAATTCAGAAATGAGAGAGATCCAAGTTAAATACTGTGGAACCATGAATCAAGGTTATAATTGCCAACATAGTCGGAGAGCTGGTAATGCACATTTCATGAAGTGTTTTATGCACCTTGAAATTTTGCTACAGTGGATCTCTCGGCTAGATAAGAAGGTAAATATGTGTGGGCTAGACTTACCGTGGAACACCAGGTACTGCACATAGGAGAAAAGTGCAAAAAAATATGGTTATTCCAAGGAAAGTGTTTTATTCAGAAGCCAACTATCTTTAATGTAAAATTAAGGCAATTTTACAATTAATAATAAATAAGGCAGACCCTTTTAATGGTGATAACATGTAAAAAAAAAGTTATTTTTTTTCTAATATTAAATGGTGTTTTATTCATGCTGCCATTTAAACCGGCACAGCTGTACAAGATGATCGGTGCTCGCACTCACTCTAAATTACAGTTAGACGCAAAGTATTGGAGTCTATCATAGGCAACATTTATTTTCATGTTTGCTGATAATTAAACCCCACATAAAGTGTCTGCCTTTTTGTAATTTTCTTCAATTATGTTTATTGAAGACACTGTTTTAATTGCAGTGTGAATAAAGCACTTCATTTAATATTAAAAAAGAATTACTTTGTTTTTTAACCCCCTTAAAAGTGTCTGCCTTATTTATTATTCATTGTAAAATTGCCTTAATTTTACATTAAAGATTGTTAGCTTCTGAATAAAACACTTTTCTTAGGACAACCATCTTTTTTTGCACCTTTCTCCTATGCGCAGTACCTGGTATTCCACGGTAAGTCCAGCCAACACTTATTTACCTTCTTATCTATCCAAGAGATCCACTATAGCAAAATTTCAAGGTGCATAAAACACTTCATGAAATGTGCATTACCAGCTCTAGGACCAACAGTTTTGTTTTAACTGAGTGATTGTTGCTGTGTGTTTCAGTAACACATTGAAAATGTACTGCATAACATTAATAAATAGTGTTTTCTCTCTTGAGGTTCGATGATATAACTCCACAAGCTTTTTTATTAATGAAAAAGTTAAAAAATACAAATAATGCCAACAAAACCTAAGCTTTATCATCTGCGCCTAGTGCTATTGGTCAACCTCCAACTGCTCCCTAAAAATGTCGTCCAATATTGTATTTAACATGGACATTGAAGCAGTTTCATTTTGTTGGGGAGCAGTAGGAAATAACAGTCAAATCATCTGATCAGTTGGTGATTCCACACATAAATTGTAAAAACACTTGTGAAATGAAATCTCAAGGCTTTGTAACTTACCCTGCAAAAATAGAAGAGCACTTTTAGAAAAAAAAAAGAACAATTTCTTGTGTTTTTTGTGATATTCCTGTTGCAGTTATTTTTCAATGGGTTTAATGGTTTTGAACAGGTTGAGAAACAGTTTTTGAACTTTTTCAAAAAGTTCAACTTTAACTGTTTCAAAAGAACATTTACATAAAAAAATTTCAGAATAACTTTTATTAAAATAATTGTTTATAAAAAAAAGGATATTTTTTTCATACGTGTATTTTTAATATGAATTCTAGCCAAATTTTTTTTTTTTTTTATAAAACTATTGAAAATAGAGTTCTTACTAGAACAATTTAAATATAAGCTCTCACATAAATGTTTTCAGTTCTAAAGGATGATAATTGATGTATTTTGGTTTAAACACTTAAACAAATTTTGAGTTTAAAACATCCCCACTTCACACTCTATGTAGGAACTTAAAAAAAAAAAAAAAAAAAAAAAACGTTTTCAGGTTTTCATGATTTTGTCAACATTTTTGGTTTTAGTGGAAAATGATTGATGTCTATAAAACCCCATCTGTTTTCATGATTTCCTATAGTCATAATAAGGGGTCGGGATGGGTATCAAATTGTAAAAACAATAGTAATTGTAAAAACAGGCAGTGTTTATAAATCAACTGTTTTCTGAATAATGAGAACTTTTAGTTAATAGTTAAGTTTACTATGTAAATTTTAATTAAAACAGTTCTGTAGCAAAATTTTATAATAAAAAACTTCTATTAAAAAATTCTGTCCAAAAATTTCTATTAATGTTCTTATGTTGAAGTTTGTAAAAGAACATTTATCATACAAACTTGATATAAAAACTTCTCAAAAGAACTCAATAATAATTAATAATACCAAAAAAGTTTTTGCATAACCTTTTCAAGAAAGAACTATTATAAAATAAAAGTATACAATAATTTTGGATTGTTTTGACCAGGAATGGGCAACCTTTGACATGTTGTGGGCCAAACTTTAGTGTGCAAATACGTTAGGGGACTGAATAGATGGTCCAAAATATAATAACATCAGATTTTAAAGTAGTGTTCATAATTTTTACCGATAGATATCAGAAATGAATTAATATGACAATGTTAGTGTAATACAATTTATTAAAATAATAAAATTAAATGAAAAATAAAGGTACATCATTATAACTAAATTGTGAAATTTGGAATTATTACAAACTATGAATGTTAAATAGGTGGCACAAAATCATAGTTCACTCAGCCTTTTTAAGGAGCACTTGTAGCATTATTACGCAGGCAATGTAATGTGTAGGCAACAGTCACATAACATCTGACTCCTTGTGGACTGTTCAATACCAACCAATCCCCAATTTTGATTATAGCCCGTTCAGTTAGATGGAATAGTTCTAATCCCGCATACGCGAAAGTCTGAGGGGAATGTACCAACGGTTCCACCATTTGCATTTCACATTTTGAATAACACACTACTTTAAATCCATATAAACTGATTATTTCTTCTTTTGGACCAGGGAATGCTTTGAGGTCTGGCAAGGGAGGTAGTGTTTAATATTTATCAATACTTAGCCAAAGCTAATGCTAAAAACACTTTAAGCTAAAGCCTGTTCAAATAAATGGTTCAGTTGGAGGGAAAAGGGCGCGGCCTATATTCCTGGTGCAAGAAATTGGCAGTAAAAATTCTCTCTGTTTTAACCTGATCACTAGGAGGCTTAAAATTTTGTTAGTCTTAGCTTTGGCTAAGTATTGATAAATATTAGACACTATTTCCTTTGTCCGATCTCTCGAAGCCTTCCCTAGTCTTAAATGAGACATAATTAGTTTTTATAATGTTTCACCTATCGTGTTGTTCCTTGAAATGGGAATTTGCAAATAGTGAAACCTTCGGGAATATATCCCTAAACATTTTGCCCATGCGGAATGGAACTTTTCCGTCTATCTGAACAGGCTATGAATAAATGACCAGACCTTGTAATTTGAATACAATAATAATGAACTGAAAGACTAATAAATTTAATAACTTTAGGTTATGATATTGTTTAAACATATAATGTTCTGACTTATTTGATTAGACTTTTTTTAAAGAGGTTATTAACTTTAACATACATTTGAAGTTGTATAAATAGTTTGGCTAACCATCAAAGCTATTTCTTCTTATCAGTAAATGTTGTCCACAATCTATTAAAGGGTTAACAGAAATCCTATACAAATTGACACAAATTAAAGGAGAATTAGTTTTAAAATAATTGATTATTTTTTTTTTAATAAAAAAAAGGGACCAAATTAAAATTTTTTGATAATGTTATCTCTAGAACAATTCTTAGAAACATTTTTATCAAGTGACACAATCAATTTAAATTTGTCTGGAGGCTAAGATATATCAAGAATTAGTAGCTTTTGATTATATATTGCTATTTGCTTCTTGAGGAATTAGCCAAATTATGAAGAGAATTGTTGATATGAGATATTAGCTGATTGGTGTTCATTAATACAATATATCGTTTTAATTATAAATATCTGATTTATAAACATTTGCCAGAATTAAATTTTATTCACATTGTTCTTCATATTTGGTCCCTTAATGAAGCGTATAATACTTACACTTACCTGATTGAGCGAATATAATCGGTGGAGCGAGATTCGTATTTGCATAATGCCTCGGTCGAGATCCGCTGAACAACTTCAGTACAAAGCAAATGAGCGCTGCGAATATTACCAGGCCGGAAGCAACGCCAAGGAGAGTAGACAAGTCAGTTGCTATTACAACTAAATCTAAAAAATAAACAAACAATAACGACAATTGGGGTTCGACAACTTTTAGACTTGCATGAAGAAATGAGTGAAGGATGGTTTACCTTGGGAACAAAATACTCTTTTAATAGGCCGTTGAACATTTACCAAATGGTAGCCTTCCTTACATTGGCAGATTGCATTGTGTTTAATTTGGACACAGTCAGCGTTTTGATCGGTGTACATACAGGTCTGGTAATAAAAGCATTGCTCACCCAGGCTTACAGCTAAAACAAGAGAAATATAGCTATTATAATTAATAGATAGTTTTTACACCAAATAAATAAATTTGTTGTGTTATACATTTGTTTCTAAATTCTTTTTATTTCTGAAAGAGAGTCAATCACTTTTAATTCTTTATGTTTTATGCATAGATAATCTATACCTAGGGTTGTGGGTTTAATTTCCACTAGGGATAGTGGCTATTCTAAAATAAATAAATAAATAAATAAATAAAAGATTTCACTCCTATAAAATCCTTCCCAGTCATAAAATTCCCAAAACACTGACATTTTTTGCTCTGGATAGCACTGAAAAGCCAGTACTGTCTAGGCTAATCCATGGCTTATGTTGCGCCTTTAGCTCTAGCCAAATTTTCAAGTGTGGGCCCTGGGAAACTCTTCGTTGTTAGGCTTATAAGTGGAGTAAAAAATAAATACAAAATGATTCACTTCGGAAATTATTACCAAGTAGTAGTAAAATAATTGGAAACCAATTAAGGAAAATAATTTACAATTTTAATAAAGTCCTTACTTGCATAAAATAATAAAAATAAATTGGTGGTATAATGATTTAAAATAGTCCAAGAAAACTTAACTTAAGGTGGTTATTCAATAAAAGACTAGAAAACAAACAATACTTCAAAAAAATTTTTATAATGCAAGATGAGTGAATACATAATTGAGAACAAAATCTTATTAAATAATGTATGTCCATGAAATCTGTATGAGAGATTTATTTCTAACAAATTTAAATTCTAGATTTCTTTTCAGCAAACTGCTTAACTTAATCCAAATTCTAAGTGCTGCAATATCCAGTTCTATTAATAAGGTTGTTAGACATGGAAGCCTTTCTTGTGATAATGGCTTCTTTAAATAACTAGTTTATATTCTTTCATCTTCTTTTATTTTCATTTAAATAAATTCCTGGAGGGTGAGTTTTTATAGAGGAACCAATTTGCTGGAATGTTAGCTTCCTTAAGGTAAAAATGATTAAGTGAATGAGAAGAGAACTTTGATCAAAGGACTTATCAGTCAGAAGCACGCCAGAAAACGTTTTATGATGTTCTTTGTCAGTCTTTATACTGCACAAATGAGTTTCAGTTCTTATAAAGTTGTCTGTATAAAGGAGAGGTTTAGGAAGGAGCAATAAGGAAAATTAGTCGAGTCAAAACAATGAAAGAACAGGGAAGCATTTCTGAACAAGTGCCTGGACTACACTCCTTTATATAACACATTTTTAAAAGAGCCATAAGAAATCTGAAAAAATGTTTGTTTGTTTGGAGTTTTAGGGCAAACAACTACAATGTTGTAATTGAAGGGGTCGGGGCAAAATAGTGCCAAGCAACATTTTTAACAAAACTTAACTGTAGCTGCTATATGTTTGATATTTATCAGTCTATGATGCAAATGCTACTAAAATATGACTACAAGCTATATGTTACGTAATCTTGTTGCCCCTAACCATTTCAACTGATAGTCGCACGTAATTTCCAACATAGAGCAGCTACAGTTAACTTTTATTAAATATGTTGCTTGGCCAACCCCTTCAATTGTCCGATTTTTTGTGTCACCTATGCTTGGTTAACCCTCTTAATTTATTAATGTTTTTTGTGCATTGTATGAATGTTTTTCTCTTTTTTCCACTCCTTATTTCTTGATGAAATTTTTCTTAAATTATGTATATATTACAATCCCGTAGTTTGTATCACGACTACATTTACGATAATTTTGTTTTTAGTTATTTTTATTTCCGAATTTTACCTATTTTTTTTCAGTATATATTTTGGTATAAACCAGATTCTTTAAGAGAAACTATTATTTTGCTATCGCTATCCAACGCAATGCAAATATTTGTAGGGATTTTCAATTTTTCTAATTCCTACCTATAAATCCGAAAATGACCCAACAGTTTTAAGAATGACGACACACGTAATTTTGTTTCCGAGTGGTTGCCGGCTAAGAAACTCTGATTTCTTAAAACATTATTAGCTGGCTTAGGAATAAAACTATGAAATTTTCTTTTCAGCTAAACATTGATATGAAGAAGCTGGCTGCAAAGTCGGGGAAATACATTAGTTGAAAAACCGCATTGCTGGTGAAAAATAGCGGGATGAAAGTGGAGAGCAGATTATTTTCTTGGCTGGTTAATACCAAATTAATGAATATAAAATTTATTTTCCTGCAAGGCGTTTGTTAAGAACTTGAATATAAGAGGATTTAAAAAGAGATAAATTTAATTAACAAGAAAAATAAAAATAATTCTTAAATCCTTTGAAGACACCGAGAATGGCAAATCGAATAACATTTCCCGTAAAAACAATTTTTTTTGTTCTCTGTCTTCCCAGATTCTTTATCCATATTTACTTCATAAGCTAATTGTTGTTTTTGTTTCTTGTGTTCTTTATCCCTTGGATTATTAAGTTATATTTTTCTTTTCTGACGTTACTTTCCTTTTAGTGCATTATGAAAGGATTGTTACTATTAAGGTTTTACTCATTAAAAATGTTTTGAAAAGACTAATTACTTGATTTTTTATTAATTTGTCCTTATTGGGCTAATTTTAATTGCAATAAAACTATAAGTAACCATACACTACTGTATCTTCTACCAATGCTGTTTTATTTGAGGTTTTTATTTTATTTTTCACAACATATTAATTTGGAACTGCCAAGAATTCTCAATAATGAGAGTAATATGAGGAGAAGAAGGATTTTAGAACCATTGTACATTACAAGTTATGAGTATACTATACATTTAAACACGTATACTCAAAAAATGAATAAATATTATGCTGAAATTTTAAATAGAATTAAAAAATAAGTGTGATAATTATTGTTATAAATAAATAGTTATTATAGACAGTTATATATTGATATTTAAAAATACATACTTTGTTGATAAAAAATGTATGAATAGTTTACAAAGAAAAGAAAAGTGTTACATATACAACAAGGAAAAACAAAAGAAAATATGAATGTTTTCTGGGTATTGGGGTTAGTATTTTAATTTTAAAATTATACTGAATGTTATGTATATTCATGATAGGCGTAGATAAGTATTTTAGTTCATGAAATATTTTTGTCAATGTGGGGGATAGTAAAGAAAAAGGTGGAATGGCTGTGCTTAAAATATTGATTTATACCTATGAAATAAATGTAAGGGTTTAATAATGTAGAATTGGAATAATTTAATAACATATATAATAATAATTTTAAGGTGAAATGTTTAGTTTTTGAGAAATTTTCTAGGTTGACAAGGCCTAGAATGCAGTGTGTAATAAAGAGGCTGCTGGTTTTAAGGTAAAATAAGTTTTTAAATTACATACAAATACTGACATATTATTATATGAAGGTGGAAAAAGAGGGTATATTGTGAAGTTAACACTTACTTTATTTTTCTTCTATTGACTTGAAAATGGCCTGAAGGCGGAAACGTTATGTGAAAGGAGGTGAAACAAATAAATGAAATATTTATGGTTTGAGGTGATGATCATAATAGGGTATATTAATTACATTTACCGCTTTCTGAGGTTTTTAAATTCTTAAAATGGTAAATAGGTTTATTAGTATATTAGAGGAACAAAAATTAAAAAGATGTTCTTACTCTTAGTGATGAAATATTAGATGTTGCTAATTTATACTTTCCTAATCAAATCAGAGATAAAGCTGCGATGAAAAAGTGATAAGATGTCGAACTTCCTGGCAATAGTTTTTATACACTTAGTTGTAATCATTTTAGCTCGTAGTGAGAAGAGAAGTATAATTTGTAATATATACAAGTGTATTTGAATATTCAAGCTCCAATATTTACAAAAATTGACTGATTTTGATGATATCGGGCATAAAACATGCTTAGTCTAAAAGGACAATTCATTGTTAACCGTCTGAATCCAGAACATAGTCTTTTCTGAGAAATTGGCACGATAAAAATGGTAACGCTAATGGTTTTGCGCAAATAGGCTACACGATACATTTAATTTACTGATGTTTACAAGTGATAAATTATTTCAAATAAAACTACCTCCAAGGTGATGTTACGGATTGTATCAGATCCTTCATAAGTCGATTTTAAATCGATCAGTAAATTTAGTTTAATTCTCTCAGTAAATTTAATTTACTGATGAGGACCTCGCTGACTGGTTTTAATATAGTAAACTGTAAATTAGCTTTACTGTATTTATTCGGAAACACTGAAGCTCCTGTATAACCCCTGGTGATGATTATCTTTTTGCCAAACAGGTTGCAGTATTCAGAGCTACTTCAGCATCGAAGCTCAATGTTTCATCCGTGCAGAGCATTTCTGACGCCATATTGGCCAGCATAATGTATTCAACCTATATTGGGAATTAACATTAACCTATACGCCACCATGCGGAAAACTTCAGAACTACCGACAACGGGAGACGTGCATTGTTTACAAATGTAAAGCTATTGTGTTGTTCGTGTTTTTCTTGCTATTTAATAATTTCCCAATTGTTTTATGACAAATTTGTCTTTCTAAAGACAACATGAACCTTTCCCTTTCACAAAGTAATTATTTTTAAACAATATATGTAAGAGGTAGTAAAATAATTCACATTTATGCAACCTTCACTCTTGTGTAAATATAAACAGCTTGCAACCCATTTTACCCGAATTTGATTTAATTTCTGAAATTCACTTCCAGAAATTCAGAAGGTATAGATATTGATGAAAAAAAGTATGTACAAAGGAACTTCTCTGGCTATCTAGAAGCCTTAAGTAGTTTCAGGTGCATAGTTGAAGGTGAAGCAATTGTGAATGCACATCCATTACCTAAATACCTGTGGTATATTGGAGAAGACCAACCAATCTATTAAGTTGTTTGCACTTGCACAAACACACTAATTAGGAATGGCTGTATTAAATTTAAATGAGTGTACTACTTCATATTTGATTCACATGACTCCTTTCATAAATATTACGGTGCCTTTTGATAAAGTATGTTTATATAATTTAATTACAACCATGTGATATAGAAATTCAAAGAAATTTTGAAATGTCTTCTCAATTTTCAAGTTGTTCATGATTTGTTGGTGTTCAATAATATGCAATATTTATTATAAAATAAATTTATTGTATTCAAAGCTGTTCACAATGGTATGAAATTATATTTACATCAGTTATAATTTGCAAATAATGTAAGCAATAATTAAATTTTGTGATCAGAAAAGATTCAAAACTAAAAAAAATAAAAAAAATAATGGTGCTTGAAATATGTGAAAATAAAGATTTTGAAGTATTTTTTTTCAATTTTCAAATTGTTTATGATTTATTGGTGATCAATAATATGCAATATTTATTATAAAATACATTTATTGCATTCAAAGCTATTCACAATGGTATGAAATAATATTTACCTCACTTTTGCTTATACATCACAATAACAACAACTCACAATAACTCACTGTTAGTCCAATATTCTTACATATTTGAGTACACAAATAAAGTAGAGCTTCCAAAAACTCTGTTTCTTGATAAAAACACTAATATTAACGTGAAATAGAACCACAAACAACTGCTAAAACACTTGTTATCAGCAATCACTATGTACAAATGTCACATGTTTCCCTTTGTAAACAGCCATTTTGACAACGACAGTGGCGCCGCCATCGGTAATGTTAATTCCCAATATCGCACTAGTATTTCTAAAATAACAAAACTCAAAATAAAACTCAACTGAAAATGGTTATTTAAAAAAAATATTTCCTAGTTGAAACTTACGTTTTGCACAGCCGTAGTCAGCACCAAGACGCACTGGGAACCCAGGTTCGCAGTCACAAAGTTGAGTCTTCCTGTTACAGGTGACGTGAGCAAGGCTAGGTGTGCAGGTATCTTCACAAGGGCCGCCAAGAAAGTCTCCCAGAAGTTCTGCACAGAGAGGAAATCAGGAATGAGCATTTTAAATGGAGAAACTTTTCTTATTTTTTTTTCATATTTCATTATATATCATTTTTTTTAATCATCAAGGGGACGAGTAAAGTCCTTTTTAGACACTGTACATCTTGTGCAAAATTAATAATAGAATAGAATTTCTTCTTACACCATATTGTTAACGTGTTTCCAACCACCCTAAGAAACTTGTTAGAGATTCAAATTTTTTTAAACTACAAAATTGATAATATTTTTTAAAAAATTACTCAGGCCCGTCCAAATTAATCGATTATCAATCTGTAAAATGCGTTTGAAAGCTTGTTTACGCTAGTTTATTAAAAAAACAAAAAACAAAAAAAAAAAAAAAAAAAAAAATGTGTAAAGCATTTCGTTTGGATTTTCAACTATTTGAAATATAAATCTCGTAGATTTCCCCGGTCCGTGTTTTATGTTTTTATTTTGATATTTAAGGTATTCTGGATGTGACCGAGTCGATTTAGTAGAAACCTACGTTTCTCCAGACATTCTGCTAGCTTCTCCAAAACTGATTGGCTGCAAGGAACCCAAGAGCGCGGGAAAAATCGACCAATCTGATATCTGAAGGCCACCTATACGATATAAGTAAGTCCCAACCAGTTATAAGTAAGACCCATATGAAACCTATCTACATTCATAGAAAAAGCCCCGAAGAAGCCGACAGAATTTCTGGCGAAACTTCCATCATTACCAAGTCGACACGGTCACATCCAAATTTTTAGCTGACCCCTGAAATTGTAAATGTATTATGTATGATTCTCATGCGGCAGGTCGGGACTCGAGCCCGTCTGTGGGAGGTTGAATTTCTAGCGATAGGCTCGCTGAAAAAGGTTCCTTCTGAACCATGGATGTTTATAACGTGTGGAAATCTGTATATAGCCCAGCGCTGATGGCTTAGAAGCGGATGTGCCGTAAAAAAAAAGATTTAAACGACAATTAATGAAAGTTTTATTTCATAAACAACGTCCTGGAATGTGAAGAGCCTAAGTGCATTTCAAGCTATCAACAAATATGAAACGAACACCTATGAACACAAAAACGTAAGCGTTACGATTAGTAGTTTTTTAGCACTTTCCTCCGAAGGAAAGTAGCTATTGAGGTTGCACTCATGACGGAATTTTGGAAAACTTTCTTCGAATCTTTATCGATCCTACCTAGTAGACACCGAAAATGACCCCCGTTCAAATTTATTTATATATATATATATATATATATATATATATATATATAATATATATATATGCATATATAGTTATATATGTGTCCGTTAACACGATATAGGCCAGAGTTTTTGTTTTTTCACCACGAAACTTGGAATGTAGTATTTCCCCATCAAACGATTGAACGAGTTCGTTAACCAACAAAATCGGTCCATCTGGAGGGGGGGGGGGGGGGGGGGGTTTACTCCGGAGCCAAAATAGTTACCAGCCATAATTGTTGTTATATTTCAACGAAACTCGGTATTCGTTGTGGTCAACTGAAGAGAAAAATTTGTTGCAAAAATAAACTAAATCGGTTGACTAGAAAGGGGGGTTTACTCCGGACAGAAATGACTAATTTCCTTATACCGGTCGTAATTTCTGTTGTAACGAAACTCTTTATACGTCCTGGCTATCTAATAAAAAAGAAGTGTTGTGAAAATGAACTAAATCGGTCTATTGGAAGGGGGGGGGGGGGGTGTTACTTTGTACTATGTTTGAATTGAATTCTTCCGCCAAATGTAGGTTCAGGAAACACATCAAGATCAATAGATCAAAATGTGAAGCTTTGTGTATTTAGTACGTAGTGTAGTACCCCGCATACACAAAACTCTGAAAGGAAATTAATTACAAAATTAATAATTGAAACAGCTGCAGTTTTTATTTTTAATATAAAATGAAGTGCGTTATTCACGCTGCGATTTTAAACAGCGTCTTCAATAAACATATTTGAAAATAATTACAAAAGGGCAGACATAATTAATTATCAGGAAAAATAAAAATAAATGTTGCCTATGATAAGACTCCAATACACTGCGCGTAACCGTAAGAGTGAATGAAAGCACCGCGCAGTTGTGGTTATTCTCTGAGCTCTCATTGGTTCTTGCTCAGATGATATTGTACAGCTGTTCCGGTTTAAATGGCAGCGCGAATAAAACTCTTATTTAATATTAGAATAAAAACAATTAGAAAAAAAAAAACTTTTTTTTTACATGTTATACCCCTTAAAAGTGTCTGCCATATTTATTATTCATTGTAAAATTGTCTTAATTTTACATTAAAGATAGTTGGCTTCTGAATAAAACTCTATTTTTGGAACATATTTTTTTGCACCTTACCCCTATGCGCAGTACCTGGTGTTCCAAGGTATGTCCAGGAAACACATACTTACCTTCTTATCTACCCAAGAGGTACATTATAGCAAAATTTCAAGGTACATAAAACACTTCATGAAACATTCGGTTACTGGCTCTCGGGCTATAAGGTGAGAGAAAAGGTTGAGCGAGAGAAAGAGAGCTAGTTAGATACATCAACTATTATCAATTTGGGAGGTAAGAGAGAATATTTGGACTGGCCTACCTTTGAGAACCATCTGAGCCAAGATCTCTGGAAAGGGTTTGGACTCTGACCCTTCGGGGATAAGCCGGCCCTTATAAACCCTTAAACCCCACCTCTACTCTAGCTCGTGGTTGGATGAGGCAATTCTTGTCAAGTCTTAGGCCTTACGGGAAATACCTTACGTGTCTGCCACGTGCGGTTAGAATGACCCAGACGCAACATCTGCAGATTCATTGTTCAAACATCTCCAATGTTGGACACCCAACCTTTTCACTAAAATTTATTCACTTCCCAAACTCCAGGGGAATAAGGGGCCTTACTAATAAAATAATAAAAACTTGACGAAATACAAAAAACGTGGAAATAATGCGAATTCCTGGTTCCTTTAAGGATTTTGTAGTCCCCGTTATTAGAGGTCATTGAGATTATAGTGGGGGAGAATTAGGATTCTGTAGTTTAGTCGAACTTCCCTTCAAATAAAAAAAAAGAAAAAGATAATGGCAAAGACCTGGAAAACAGAGGATCAGAATGGGAAATCATGAAGTGGAAAATTCGAACCGACGAGCGAAAAGGCCACATCAACAGCGGTGTTATACACGCCCTTCTGGTTGTTTCGAAAACACTCGATTCATTCATTTTCAAAGATGGTCAATTTCCTGACAAGGATTTATTATTACCTACAACAAATTATTAACACATGACGCGGGTCTAAGTGAAGATATACTGTTTAATTTCGTGTTATCTTATTAACCGGTAGTTCTCAACCTCTTGAGTACATTCGACGACTAACACTTGGTTTGACTAACCTCCCTCCTTACCTAGGAGCATTTCCTCCCTCCTTACAAAGGAAGAAACCCCGCTCATTGACCTGACAATGCAATCCGGAAGTAACGGCTAGATAATTTCACGTTTCAGAACCCACAGATCATGAAATTAATGATAGGTAAAATTTGTATACAAATATGTATATTTTCTATTTAGGAATCGGCGCGCAAACTCTCGCAACGCTTCTAAAGCATTACCATTACAGAAACCGTACACGAAAACTATATCAGCGTCAAGAGATTGCATTTTATTGAGAGGAGATCGTTGACCGTAGATGATGCAAGGTAGGGATTGTCGGGGTTCGGTCACTGCTATTTAATAAAACTACATTTTATCATAAAAATGGTTTTATTGTGCCGACGTTTCGGCTTGAACTTCAAGCCTTCATCAGGGCTGTAAAAAACAAGTAGGACGGATGTAATACTGAAATATACATATATATATATATATATGCCTACATACACAAATACACATACATATATACATACATATATATATGGAAAAAGACAAAACATAAAATGCTAGAACATAATATATAGAAGAACAATGTGCTCTAGGATACCAATTCGCCGCTCTTTCTTTCATCTTCTATGTTCTCTGTCCATTGGGTGGTCCAGAACCCCCCCCCCCCTCACCAACCTTCTTCCTATGTTTCCCTGTATTAACTGTCAGAAATGATCCCGCATTTGTGAGGAATAGTTCTCTATCTTCCCATCGGTAAACCCATATTGTTATTCTTATATCTAATCTAATATGTAATCTGTTATTCTTATATCTGTTTTCCTAATAATCGAAACACATTGGTATCCTAGAGCACATTGTTCTTCTATATATTATGTTCTAGCATTTTATGTTTTGTCTTTTTCCATATATATATGTATGTATATATGTATGTGTATTTGTGTATGTAGGCATATATATATATATATATATATATATATATATATATATATATATGTATATTTCAGTATTACATCCGTCCTACTTGTTTTTTACAGCCCTGATGAAGGCTTGAAGTTCAAGCCGAAACGTCGGCACAATAAAACCATTTTTATGATAAAATGTAGTTTTATTAAATAGCAGTGACCGAACCCCGACAATCCCTAGATTGCATTTTAGTAATTGTTTTCTTGAAACGATTAGCATCGACAATTTATTTTCATTAAAAATGTCAATAAGTAAGTATATATCCTGACATCGTTTTGGCTGGACGGTGGTGGTACTGCATCAAATAGAAACACCAACAACTCCAGGTCTCCACCACAAATGACGATCATTTGTGGTGGAGACCAGGAGTTGTTGGTGTTTCTATTTGATATATATATATATATATATATATATATATATTTATATAGTTAGGTCTTAGATAAAATGAAAAATGACTCTCCAAAGATCCGAGGAGAAATGTCGCCATAGACGGAAGTTCACCACTAAGAAGTGCTGACTAAGATGGATGGGAGAATCCATCGATCGCAGACCGGCCTCATTAGTCTCTTAAGAAGTTCATCTTCAAAGCTTTGGAATTTTACCTTTTATAATGCAGAAAATGAAATTAAGGTAGTGAGCGTTAACCGCATGAAAAGTTCCTTGCTTTAATTTTAGAGCGGTTCCTTCCTCCGTCCATACGGAGGAAAGCCACTTATGAGGTTGACCTCATGGCGCAATCCGGAAGTGCCGACTACAAAAGTTCATGTCTCTGATCCCATAGGTCACGAAAATACCGTTGCTTCAAATGTGTTTGTTTACTCTGTAGCTGCCCCAAAAATGGTCCGACTTTGATTAAATTTGGCACAAAAATCTCTCGTCTAATTTGAAAGACAAGAGATTTCAAGATCATTAATCAGAAGAATCCGTCCAATGATACATGCTTTCTAGGGCGAAAAATCTTCTATATTAACGCTTTTGCGCTTCTATATGGTACTCTTAACCAGAAAAATCCGTCACATGGAAAAGGGTTTTTGGGCTAAAATCGCGTCAGTTACGTTATTGCGTTAATAACCTTTTAGTTACAACAATTTTATAGAGTTTCTAAGGTAGGAAAACGAATGAAACTATTTCAAGGCGATAACTGTAACTACGAAGACAAGGTATGGTTGGGATTCGGCTAGGATAAAAAACGTCAGACCTTCAGGAAGAAATCAGTATGTTTCGGCTGCAATTTAGCAGCCTTCTTCAGCTAAAAAATATGTACAACTTATAAATAAAAAAACAGTCAGGAATGAGGGTAGTTTATACATCATGACAATAAATTTGAACCAATCTTATTTTTAAACAATGAAAATTCGGTAGATAGGTAGTTATTATAGAAAATGTGGTTTTCGGTAAGAAACAATTAACAAAGGTGTGAAAGTAAACAACATGTAGAAAGAAATAACCAAACAGTACAAAAATAACATTATTAAAATTTTATATTATGAGAAAAACAATATATTCTATAAGTGAATAGAATTTTATAATAATCAATACACAGATGCGTACCACTAGAGAATGCCTAGGGGGGAGGGAGGAAGACCAAGAAGACATTTAGGTGACCATGGTTGAATGTATGAGGGACAGCTACTACCCTGGGGGTTTTATAGTTATGACTGGGGGAGAGGAGGAGGCGGTAAGTCGGTAAGGACGAAAGAAGTAAATTGCTAGGTTGTAAAAGGGAGCTGTAAAAGGTGTTAAGGATTTTGGGACACACTGATAGAAAAATTGTCAAAGATCAAAAAGGAGGTCAGGACAGTTTATGGAAGACGGTGGAGTAAATAGGGGAAATGTTTTGTTTGTCCGTTTTGTAATTAATGTTATTTGGGCGTATTTTTGTACTGTTTGGTTATTTCTTTCTACATGTTGTTTACTTTCACACCTTTGTTAATTGTTTCTTACCGAAAACCACATTTTCTATAATAACTACTTATCTACACAATTTTCATTGTTTTAAAAATAAGATTGGTTCAAATTTATTGTCAAGATGTATAAACTACGCTCATTTCTGACTGTTCTTTTACTTATAAGTTGTATATATATGTTTTAGCTGAAGAAGGCTGCCAAAGTGCAGCCGAACGTCCAATACAGATTTCTCCCTGAAGGTCTGACGTTTTTTCTCCTAGTCGAATCCCAACCATACGGTATGGTTGGGATGGTCCATACCTGGACTATCTCCATCTCCACTATGATAACTGTAACTGTCTTCGATAAAAGTGGATAAAAATATGTTTCCATACTAATTTTCGATTTGCGTACTTAATATCGTTGGATTCAATTGAAAACGTTTCTCATTTAAACTAATATATTTACATTTTTGTTATTCGAAAAAAAAAATTATTACTAGAGATAATAAGTTTTGGGATCTTCGTATATTTTCTTAAATATCTCGGAAAACGTTAAAAATTGTGCTAAGTTATCTACTAAATATCTATAGGTTCTGAAAAGAGAAATTTTTTTCAACAGTTTCTTATTCATTGCAACAAGGTTTTATAGATTTTGATTACGTTTGAAGAAAACAAACAGACAACTTCTTATTAACAGCTCTAAACAGTTTTATACTTTCCTATATATCTCGAAAACAGTTAAGAAATCATGGTAAGTGGAAAGCGACCATTCGGCAGCTTAATAAATTTCCTATTAAAAGTACCTTAGGAAATTTTATGTATGAGGATCTTAACAGGAGAAAACCGTGCGTAAATTTTCTATCGTGTTCTTTTCGTTGCATTGAGCGCCATTGTGAGTTTCATTTCTTTAAAACACCCTAAAATGTTTTGGAAGTACCGGTTTCATTCCATTAGTGTCTTCCGGTTTTGGATTGAGTGCAGTGTTTCCCAATACAAGTGGTCATCATGCTATGATACAGAAATGGCGGCAGAAAGTGCACTCAAAGTCTTTTTGCTTCTCCTCTTTATAATGCTTCACAGTCCTTTCTAAACCTTTTATCTTCTACTGGAGGGATTCAGTAACATTTTTGAAAATTACGCCCTTCTCTTCTAGCTATCACACATTTATGCAAAATTACTTAAAGTTGAAGTTTTATAATTGAACATAGAAGTGGATCCTGTGTGTTTTAAAAGAAGGATTTTAAAAGAATATTTCTGCGGTTATTTGCCAAAAGTTGATTTGTTAAATTTGACAATTTTCTACTTTACCGATCATGAGATGTGTTTGGAGTTGTGAAAAATGTTATTATACCACGTTTGGCAGTTCATTTTTTTCCCGCTATACTTTTTCTTTAGGCATATCAAATTCTGACATAGAAAAATACAACTCTAAACACGTATCATGATAGGCAAAGTACAAAATTGTCAAATTAGACATAACGACTTAAGGCAAATAACCACAGATATATATTCAATAAGTTCCAGTATTACAGTGCAGAACGATTCTTCATTTTCTATTAAATAATCTGTCGGAAATCGGTCATAAAATCGTTATAATTCACTGAATCGAGAAAATTCTACGAAATTTACTAGCGAATATTATTTAGCAAATTTGAATATGCTCGGATGAAAATTGAAGGCACTAGCGTACCGTGCAATTTGAAAAACATAGAAAATTGACTTTAAAGTTTAATTATTAATAGCGGAGTAGGCGCAGCAGCTGTTTTAGGAGAAAAGGTATATCAGATCAGCCTTCCATTAGACACAAGTATATATTCAGCAGAGCTGCAAGGTATACTTTTGGGCCTATCTAACGTACAGACTTCAATACCACACATAATACTATGTACAGATTCATTAAGTTGTTTACTCTCCCTATACAATATCTACAACACCAACCCGATCATCATCAAAATTGTACAAGAACTACTGAGACTAAAGGACCAACACACAATGGTAACAATGATATGGGTTCCTGGTCATGAGAACATCGGACAGTCTACATTAGCGGATGAACATGCAAAACTTGCTACTACAAGCCAACCGAACGACCAGTACTTACTTACAGTTCAAGACCTACAAATAACAATAACAAGAGCAGTCCTGAATAGGTGGCACGCCACTTGGTATAGCACTCCAGATAACCACCGAAGGAAAATAAAGAGCAATATACGACCTTATACGTCAAACAAACTGAGAACAAGACGTGACGAAGTTGTACTAACAAGACTGAGAATCGGACATACACGCCTCACTCACTCACACCTATTTACGAAACAAGACAAGCCTAGATGCGATACGTGCAACGTTCCTTTAACAGTGAAACACCTACTAACAGACTGCATGAAAAGAGACAACCTACAGGCACCTCATGACCTTAGCGAGCTGTTAGCAGAAAAGAGCCCATACATTCATACCATACTGACATACTTAATGACCACGAATACGTACAATAAAATATAGTAATATTACAAATGACCCACGATCTTAATTCCCTACAAAATTTCTGATCTTACAATAACTGTCAACCTATTCATTTCTTTATATCTATTATTTATTGTCATTATTATTTTAATTTATGTTCCTTATTCCTTTATTTATTTATTTTTATTTATTTTATTTATTTATTCTTGCTTTTCTTTTTATTATTTATTTTATTTTATTTTATTTTTTCGGCTGGTCACCATATTATTAGACCAATTATTATTATAATCAAAGCCCTATGTTATCACCTATCATCGGATTCTATTTAATTTGAGATCATGACCAATTAATTCAAAACCAATTACTTCATTGTATTTATTATTATCATTTATCCCCCTTTTTTTCATTTTTATTGTTTTTATTCTTTGTTATTCAATAGAGCAGATCACCCTTGTTGCGAAGCTCTCGAAATGAATGAATAAATAAATGAATGAATAAATAATGTATTGAAATGTTCATTTTTTTTTTCATTTTCTTTTTGATGATTTCTTGTAATAATGATAAAAGAATGTTTTTAATTTTGGAATGTATTGGGACATTAGTCGAAAAATCAAATTTTTGGGACACTTAAAAACTGTTCCGCCACATAAACACTCTTGGATATAATTTTTGATTAGTTAAGGAAGGATTTAAACCCATAAAAAAGCAAAAGTTACAAGTTAGTATTACCCCTTAAGGACATCTAACAGGAACGGATTCTATTTACTAAGCGACAAGTAAGCCTTCACAACATTCTACTAAGAAGTTGTCCCTTCTTATATCGTGAAAACAGCTCAACAAGTGTTTAGTGACAAGCCCACTACGAATAAACGAGTACTTGTCACTTGTCACTAAGCCAGGGGCATGCTCTAATGATAAGAAATAAGCATAACACACAGACACATAATGTTAGTTCGTTCACCATGAAACTCAGTATACAACATTCTCATAACAATTGGGTGAGTTCGATAACCATTTGAGGGGGGGGGGTAAATCTGGACTGAAATAATTATTTTTTTTCTGTCGATTGTAAATTTTTCGACGCATAACACCAGACCAAAAAGCACAGAAGTTTCTTATGACGACAGAATCGGTTCAAGGTTGTAGTTTATTCCTGACCAAAATGTATTGTTGAAAGTATCCTCCCGTGTAAAAGTTGTGTTCTGTTATTTTGCGACGAAGCTTGCTAAACAACAGCAAAAACTATATACAAAATAATTAACATTTTGATTAGGCAGCTTCTGCGTGATTGGCTTTTTAATAGTTAATCTATATATATAAAAATCACGTGTCTGTTTTTCTGTTTTTCTGTTTTTCTGTTTGTTTGTTCCTTATACAAATCCACATCGTTTGACTGATATTAACCAAACTTCGCACATAGATACGTCTTGATCCGGGAAATCTCGTAGTCTAGCTCAAAATCTTCTAGGATTCATAGTTTGGAAGTAACGAGTTCGAAACTGTCATATACAGAAGAGTTTATAGTCAGAAATCGGCATTTTCTTTCCAGTGTTGCCCCTCCTTCTAAGAAGAAGTGCAATACAAAACCTTTGTTTGTTTATCTAAATAGTAGGTTTATATTCTCAGAGTTTGGACAAATATCTTATAAGATATCATATAATAAAATATCATATTTTTTAAGATTAATTTTCTTAATATCAGATCAGTTTTCTTCATATTAAATCAATTTTGATTTGATTGCCTAGGGCAACACTGCTCTAACCTGAATATAGACTAATCTATATATATAAAAATCACGTGTCTGTTTTTCTGTTTTTCTGTTTTTCTGTTTGTTTGTTCCTTATACAAATCCACATCGTTTGACTGATATTGACCAAACTTCGCACATAGATACGTCTTGATCCGGGAAATCTCGTAGGCTAGCTAAAAATCTTCTAGGATTCATAGTTTGGAAGTAACGAGTTCGAAACTGTCATATACAGAAGAGTTTATAGTCAGAAATCGGCATTTTCTTTCCAGTGTTGCCCCTCCTTCTAAGAAGAAGTGCAATAAAAAAACCTTTGTTTGTTTATCTAAATAGTAGGTTTATATTCTCAGAGTTTGGACAAATATCATATAAGATATCATATAATAAAATATCATATTTTTTAAGATTAATTTCCTTAATATCAGATCAGTTTTCTTCATATCAAATCAATTTTCATTTGATTGCCTAGGGCAACACTGCTCTAACCAGAATATAGACTAATATCGTATAAATAAGTATATCATAAAAATGTTCTGTGTTTATCTAATCATAATTTGGACTAATATAATATAATTAAGTGGTCATGTTTCTATTCAGAACTATAATAATTTCAAAACTTTTGTTGAGAGGTAGTTTTTTCTCTTTAGTAAAGGAAGGTTGCAATGTCGGTTATAGTATTCGGTTGAATAATCTCTCACTCGCTTTTCTGTTAAATGAATATGTTTGTACTGGTATTTGATGGAGAGGGTTTTAGTATGTGGAAAAACACTCAACTTTTTTTTTTAAACTGATGAGGTGTGTAAATGTCATTGAAAAGGCAAAGGAGACCAAAGTTGGTGAAGATTGGGATCAGCAAGATCAAATAAACAGTTTGAATTTCTTTGTGATTTGACAACAGCCTAAGACATAATTCAGAAATTTGATAGATTATACCTAAAGGAATCAACAGCATAGTAAATTGTACATAGAAACTTCAGATTATGTTAAAAAAATAAAATTCAAACAACTGAAATGAAACAATCAGTTTATCTGGACATGTTATAAATTTATAAAACTTGTATTGTAAAATGGACCGTGTCCCTTTGGAAAACAATAAGAACAAGGCTAAAAGTATTTTGGAATTGTTTACACTGATGTGGACCTTTTTTTAACTAGGAGTCTCAAAGGTGAAAAATATTTTGTTTCATTTATAGATGATTATAGTAAGATTGCCCTCATGTTAATTTCTTCATAATTGTTCAGTATTGTTTATTGTTATTTAAGTGTTTAGTGATGAATTCCCTTTGTCGCGGTCTCACTGATGTATAAATAAATAAATAGTAAGATTGCTAGGATTTAAACTATTAAACCTAAAACAGAAGTTTTTCATTCCTTTGTTCAATAAGTAAATGAGGTTGAAAACTTAGGAAATTGGTATTATGAGGTGTGACATTGGTAAGGAATATTAAATAGTAAGAATTATGACTACCAAAAAAAAAGGGTATCAAAATTAATCCCTGCCCCATGAATTCATGAGTTAAACGGTGTGATTTACTAGAACAATTATGAATATATCTCATTGCTTACTGGCAGAAGATATTGTAGAAAAAAATGTTGGCCAGAAATGGTATGTGCAGCAACTTATTTGAAAAATCCCTCTTTAGCTAACACCATTGACAATAAAATACCCTATGAAATCTGTTTTGGAAAGAAACCAGATGCTTCTAACTTTAATTTATATGGTAGTAAAAATTTTGTTAGGAAACCAGAACAAATAATAACTTCTAAATGGGATAAAAAGGTGAATATGTGCATTTTAATCGAGTATAGTGAAGTGGGATATAAAGTACTTTTGAATAATGAAATCATTGTCGCTAGGCATGTTGATGTTACCCAAGAAAACATAAGCTGTATTGGATTGGCTGAGGGCGAATCTGATAAAGTTCAAGCGATTGTGATTTTTGGGATAGAGAAATAGATAGTTTGAAACAAAATAATGCTTGAGATTTTGTTGAAATAAGGAAGTTGAAGATATCAAATGGGTCTAAATGTTGAACAGATGGATGTAGAGACTATATTCTTAAATGATCATTTAGAAGGAAAATCCACCACTGGTTTTCTTATTAGGTTATTTGGTAATGTATTATACTGGAAATCGAGAAAGAAAAAAGATGGTACAGAAGAGTCTCCATATGCAGAATATGTAGCTTTAAGTGAAGTTTAAAGTTCCAAAAAGATATAACTTTTTGTTTTAAACATAAAAATTTTTTTAAACATTAAAAACTCCTTTGTGAACAATGTCATTTTGTAAAGGACTTAAATTTATGAACTTGAAATTAATTCTCTCACATACATATGCAAATATTATTAAAATATTATATTAAATGTTGTTATATTTAACTTATTGTTTTATTCGCATATAGATAGATGTACATAATAAATTATATAAATGTTTATAATCATACAAATGAATGTATATAAATGAATTAATTTTCACCACATTTTGAAACAATATTTTATTATTATAAGAGCTGTATGGTTTAGCAACCCTATTAATTTGGGCAGCCTCACTTTAATTTTTTTTTAATAAAGTTATTCTTCTTATAATATTTCTTTTACATGCTATTTTTTTGAAGATAAATTAATGTATTAAAATATTATTTTTATAAGAAGAGGAAGTCACGTGAATTGTGGTGTTCTAATAAATGAATAAGTAATTAAATTTTCCATGCAATTTTTTATTAATTTAATATCCATAATAATTTAATCATTATATTCTGCCATATGCTTCCTTTTGTCTGGGATAGTTATATCCTCTGACTGTCACCATTTAGTCGGATAGCTGGTAACGCACATTTCATGAAGTGTTTTATGCACCTTGGAATTTTGGTGTATTGCATGTCGTAATTTCGTTTTTGTTTTTTTTTGTTTGGTGGGATGAGCACCAATCATCTGGACAGGACAGTTGTGGCTGTTCTAGAAATAAAGCAACTTGCCTTAATTATACATTAAAGATTGTTGGCTTCTGAATAAAATACCATTTTAGTGACATATTTTTTTAACACCTTTCCCCTATGTGCAGTACCTGGTGTTTCAAGGTATGTCCAGCAACCACATACTTAACTTTTTATCTACACTAGAGACCCACTATAGCACAATTTCAAGGCACATAAAACAATTGAAAAGTATGTTACCAGCTCTTGGACTAAATGTTTAAATACGGTTGCAATTCTGGTAAAAATATTGTTGCTCGCCAAGTCAATGTCGTTATTGAAATTCCCAAATACCTTTAATTCATTGTTGTCCATAACTGCAAGAAAAATATCTTAAAATTGTTTTTATTCTTAGAGGCCCCTATTTCCTATGATAGAAGGACTATCCTTATAGAAGAGTGCATGAACCATAAAATTTGAAACAGAAGCTTTAATAGAAAGGAAAAAAAAGTGAACAAAAATATGTGAAAGTGTATTTGAAACAACAAACTATGTTTTTAAAACTTTCCTTTTGGCATACATAACATAAACCCTGCACGACTTACCTACTTTTTCATTCATAAAAAAAACTCAGTTACGGATTATTACTTGAACAGGTAAACAATATAACATATTAATATTATATTTGCGCAAGGTTGAGGTTTTAGCTTTAGATGTGAAGCCCTTAAAATAAATAAATATTATATTTAAAAAAAAAAATCAATGAAAATAAAGAATTTAGTTTCAGTTGTAGGTTATGACAACTTATAACTAATCATAACCTTAATTAAATGCCTCATTTGTATTGCTATTTTTTATGAATATTTATTTATGGACCACATATTTTTTTTTTCTTTAAAAAAATTAAACACAGGGAGTTTGGTTTGGATTTTCTTTAAAACGGTATTGCAATTAAATTATTTGGAATCATTTAATTGTAATACCATTTTAAAAGTAAGGGTACTTTTTAAAAAATAAGGATTAATTTATTTTCCACCCCACTTTCTCTTAAAAAAATGGGAAATAAATTTTTCAGCCGAGCTCTCAATTTATTATCTTATATTCTCATAATTTGGACCAATATAATATAATCACTCATTTTTTTAAATATATAATATAAAGTAGGCGTACCATGGAAGCTGGGTTACAACTATTTAATATGAAGCATGTGTAGCATGGTAAGCCCGGCTACAGATATTTAATATAAAGTAGGTGTAGCATTGCACACCGGGTAACAGCTAGTATATAATATATTTTGACTTTGTTTTGTTAGCAGAAATATGAATAATATAACAAATGGAATGAAAAAAAATTACAGCAAGCCAACTGAAATATTTATGAGGGCTTATAAATGAACGGATTAGGAAAAGGAGCGTACAACGAAATTTATAATCAGGCCTAAAAAAGTTTCATTATTTCACTGTAGTACGAAAAGTGTATTCATCAAATAAATTGTGAAGTTAATTTGAAAACCTCATGGCCGTTGTGGTAAAGCGTGAACACAGCTTGCCTTGGCTGTGGGTTGCAGCCTATCTTCAAAAATATCTATTATTCTCAGCCAGTATATTTATAAAATTTAGTTTTTTCGTGCTCAAACTGGAAGTAATCGAAACCAGTATAAGATGTGTTAGGTTATTTAAATAAAGTGTTATTATTTTAAAAAAAGTTCTTATTGAAAAAATGCTTAAATGATTATTAATGTTTAACCCTTTCGATGCGACGCCCGAGAATACTCGCCGGAGAAAGATGCTCCCCAGAGGCGACGCCCGAGTATTCTCGCCACAGCTGTATCTCTTGATTGCGAGCCCTCTTTAGCCTTGAGAGTGTACAGAGTGCTCTAGCAGGATTGGGGGATATTTTCTGGTTTAACCCTTAACTGGTAACGTACAAATTTTGAGCGTTATAAGTAACATGCGTCTGTGAGACGTGTGCACGATAAAAATGTTCTTACGGGAATTTTATTAGTGAAACTGTAAATAATGAAGGAGTAGCTTGTTATAATAATTAAAACAAAAAATGTCATTGATACATTTAAAAAGCACGTCTAAAAACAAGCAGTTGTTTCGGAATGAAGAAAAAAGAGAAATATAGGAAAGAAAAGTAAGTAAATTTTGTTTTAAATGGTTATTGTAGGTTTGCTGCGTACCTAAATTGTAGTAAATAAATCGTTTCAAGTAATACACGTCGTCGTTCACGTAAGATAAACATGAAAATGATGATTAGTAACGAGCACCTAAGTGAAAAAGAAAAAAAAAAAAAGTCCGTCACGCAGGAGCTGCATAACTAAGCACTTTCCTCAGAATTTGGGTAGTGTAGATTGCTTTCCAGAACAATTTGCTTAAAATATCCTACATAAATAAAATAAAAACATGAATAGTTCTCTTTTAAATTTGTAATGAGTAACTGATCAATTAATAATTTGCTTCCAGAGTTATGTTTACACATGGTACCTATTACACTACGTAATAATTACAAAAAACCTCATATTATCGTATTTTGATCTAACGCAGGAACAGGATACAGTCACTCTAGCGCTCCTTGCGGCGGCTTTGTGAACCTACGTCTGACGGGCTTTTCTATTGAAATATATTACAAATTAAACCCCCGCTTTCCGATTGACCGATTCAGCTCATTTTTACAACACTTCTTTCTCATGAGTTACCCACGACGTATACCGCGTTTCGTTACAATACAGCAGAAATTACGACCGGTATGAGTATATTAAGAATTTGGGTCAAGAGTAACCCCCCCCCCTTCTAATGAACCGATTTAGTTTATTTTTACAACACATATTTACCTGTAGATTACCACTACGAATACCGAGTTTCGTCGAAATATACCAAAAATCACGGCTGGTAGTGGCGAATTGGTATTGTGGGTCCGGAGTAAACCCCCCCTCCTAATGAACCGATTTAGTTTATTTTTACAACAGTTATTTACCTCTGGATTACCACTACGAATACCGAGTTTCATCGAAATATACCAAAAATCACGGCTGGTAGTGGCGAATTGGTATTGTGGGCCCGGATTAAACCCCCCCTTCTAATGAACCGATTTAGTTCATTTTTATATCTCACTTTTCTCTCTATATTACCACTACGAATACCAAGTGTCGTTGAAATATAACAAATATTACGGCTGACATAGTCAAATTAGTGTTTTGGGTTCGGGGTAAACCCCCCCTTCCGGTGGACCAACTTTGGTGGTTAACGAACTCGTTCAATCGTTTGCTAATTGAATGCTATATACCAAGTTTCGTGACGAAAAAACAAAAACTCTGGCCGCTATCGTGTTAACAGACACATATATATATATATATATATATATGCATATATATATATATATAGATATATATAAATTTTAACGGGGGTCATTTTCGGTGTCTACTAGGTAGGATCGATAAAGATTTGAAGAAATTTTTCAAAAATTCCGTCATGAGTCCAACCTCAATAGCTACTTTCCTTCGGAGGAAAGTGCTAATACGGGTGCGTACGGCCGCCCTAGGAGAGTGAGTTTCGTCCGCCTGTGGAGGGAATAGGCAGCTAGCCCACGTTGCATCGAAAAGGTTAAAAATAAAAAGTAAGAGTTTGTTTTATATCTCTTAATTATTGATTCTACCCTCGTTTTGGAAGGAAGATGGCTTCTTAAAATAAAGTATAACCCCTCTCGAACGAAGGATCCTAACCCTGTGAGGTATTGAAGGCCCAGCCTCCAGACCAATGGCTATCCCCTGCCGTATATTCTCTGCCCTATTAATACTGAAGAGTTATTTCAGTGAACTTAGTCCGTTCCTGCTTTGCAAAAGCCGGATTACACACTAAAAGAAAAGCATCTCTCACAGTCGACTAGCGAACTAAAGAAATATTAAAAGTGTCCGATTTTTTCGAGCGATTATATGTTTGTGTCTTTTGGGTCATGTAACGTTGATATTCCTTATATGCGACACCGAATTACGTCATAGGGTCAAGCAAGGAGCTGTAGGGACGGAGAGAACGCTTTAAAACAAATGCTTTATGTTGGAACTTTATATTATTTAGATCTCTAATCTTTGAAAAATTATTCTATCTCGAGTGCAACATAAATTTCTTCGGAAAGTGCTAAAATAATGATAAATTAAAAACTTCATACGGAGGGTTAAAGTCTTATTTATAGCTGAAGGACGATTTTGAAAAGAAATTCCACTGGCGTATTGATAAAAAACCCTGAATTCTTGTGGGAGAATGCTATTGAAATACCAAGCGATCCGGAATATTTTCTTCACTTGTAAAGCTCTATTGGGCCAATCGTTTGAATTTCCAGAATGGTGGAAGGGGGAGGGGACGAATAGAAATTTAAATTAAAATTCTGTTCCTTTTGCCGCATTCGTTCCTTGTCGTATGTATGCTCCACCCAGGGGCTTGGAAACAAGATTCTGACGTCGACATGCAAATCCGGGTATTGTCGATGGATGTCTATTTTAGGAATATGTCGGACATTCGTTCATGCATGCATATATATCATTTATAAAATTAATTCTTACAGATTTAAAGGATCTAATTCGTGAAAAAGTCCTGCACATAGTAGGTAAGTTGCCTTAGCCTGTTTCATTTTGTTGTGGAACCGAACTTGACCTTTTAAATTTGACACAAGATTATTGTACAAAATGTCATCAAAATGTGGACCATTTTGGGGGCTTTGGGAGAGCAAATGCACACCCATACACAAATTTCCCACGAGATTATAGGTTAAAAACTCAAATAAAATTAAAAAAGCAAAAATAATCGATAAAATACAGCCATATTTATTATAACAGATGACATGTCAGTATGATGCCTGACTTAAAACAATTTGTTAATACGTAAATTGATTAAGGGAAAGAAAGTGACATATTTTATTTGACATATTTATTTCGAGATTTTTTATTTATTTATTTTTTATATACAGCGCATCGACATCTAGGGCATTTGCGCTGACATGCAAGGGGCAGCGAGGAATTTTCTCAACGAGCCGTGAGATGAGAAAATTCCTGCAGCCATGGCGCGCCAGTGGGAATCGAACCCACCATCTCCCGCATGAGAAACTAAGGCCTTAGCCACAAGACCACGTGGGTATATATATATATATATATATATATATATATATATATATATATATATATATATATATACCCACAGAAATTGGAACCACCATTACTTTCGTGATATATGGGTTCTGGATGGTGAACGTTTCTAATCGGCACTTCAGGATTGACTGATCGCGCCGACGTCATAAGGGAGTTTCCTCTCTAAGGAGGGAGGTTGGAAACGCGCTAAATGTCCAACATTTTATTTTTAGCATCCGTGCCGCTTTATTTATAGAATAGAAAAATTGGTCCATTTGGAGGGGAGGTTTATCATTAGGTTAAAAACCAAATGCATTATGAAATGTGAGGATCCAAAGAATGGGTGTTGGTAGACAATATATACTGTAAATTACGTATATTCCTGATTGATAATTTATTTAATATTGTCGGCAATGATAAGAATGCTGATAATGTTTCCGGGCTTCGAAACTCGAGCAAAAAAGCCACCTTCTAGATTAATGGAGAGAAACTATTCCAGAAGCGTTTAGCTCCTTCATAAATACCGGAATTTAGAAATTATAGTTTTATCCTAAGATTAATGTCTTCCAGCCCGCGCCAATATATCTCAATTAAAGAGGTTTAAACTTTGTATTTAATTAATTACTCGGATTTAACTCCGGATTATTTTCTTAGAATGTATATGTTTTACTCTAGTGGTCTTACACCTGTAAAATTTACATTTGGATATTGTGAAATTTATATGATCTATATAAGTTTGAAAATGAAAAAAAAAAAGAAACGACTCGCAATTCGGAAAGGTTAGATTAGAAACTGGTGATATTTTGTCTAAATCTTTCGTGAAAATGTACGCACATGTAAAATTGTGAAATGAAATCTCAAAACGAAGCAATATCTTAAGCACTAGAACAGGAAACTGACTGTATCTTAAGCGGAAATTAGTACATTTAAACACAGATTTCTCCGAATGAAACCGCTCCGTCATAACAAACATAAGAACCGAATTTGTTGGATAGCTTTCGAATGGATATCGGCATTTTTTTTTTTTTTTTTTGATTATTTATTTATTCTTGAGCTCTCGCAACAAAGGCGACTCACCCAATATAACCATAACATATATACAATGACAATATTGAAATTATAACATCTAATGCAACATCATATACTTATCACAGTACATATAATTATTATCAGTAGTATACTTATTATCATATAATTATTCACACAGTTTAAATAATTAGCTCAATATAAAATAAAATAATTAATTAACTCAATATAAAAGTTAACTTCATATAAACAACATATTACAAATATAACTTAAGGATGAGACGGGAAGCAATACTAAACAAGTATTTTGTTTAAAAAAAAAAAAAAAGAAAAAAAAAAAAGAAAAAAAAAAAAGAAAAAAAAACATGCGATATTATTGCAGTATGTGGTTATATTTTGGAAATTATTTTAATTCGTTTAAGATGTTGGAGTATTGTGTTAATATATGGACTACCTTCAGTTAGTAAGTCGTGTAAGTGATGTGGGATGAGTAAGTTCTCTAGTTTCCTGCAGTCTGTGAGTATGTGTTTTATAGTCAACTGTTCATTACACTCTGGACATGTTGGCCTTTCTTTCCTCTCCAGTAAGTAGGAGTGCGTAAGAAGGGAATGACCAATCCTGAGACGTGTCAGGACAACTTTGTTCTCTTCTTGAAAGGCTATTCTTCTTAAGAGGCCAGGCTTTTACTGAGAGTTTTACTTCAATAAAAACCATTGTCTACTTCTGTTTTTTTTATTTATTTATTTATTTTTTTTTTTTTATTTTTTTTTTTCTACGGCGCATCGACATAATTCTTGGCCATTAGCGCCGTTCTGGTTTTGTTGTCATTAATTTAGCGTGACTGTCTACTAATGAAGCTTTGGTCAATGTTTTCATGTCCAGGTAGCCACACTAGTGTAATGTTGTGGTTATGTAGTCGGTGAATATTAGTGTAATTATTGGGAGTGTACTGTAAATATCCTCCAGGGAGAGTAGAGAACTTAATGAGTCTGTAAATAACAATACTGAAAGATTGTCTGTTGTATTTTCTATTTTAGAAAGGCCTAAGTTTATTGCTTATAACTCAGCAGAATATATGCTAAATATGCCATGTAAGTGCTGCTGAGGCTGTCCCGGAGTTGGTTTTAGATCCGTCCGTGAAAATGTACATTGAAGTCGGATTATCTTTAATAATACATTTGAAAAACGTCTGGTAACATTTGGAAGATAGTGGATTGTTTTTGGTAAATTGTGTTAATGAAAGATTAATTTTTAAGTTATCGACTCTCCAAGGAGGAAACTGTCGGACTTCCGTATTGCGTCATAAGGTCAACTTCATAAGGTCTTCCTTCCCTCAAATAAACCCCCCCGATATTAACCTCGACCCGGCGACGCAATCTGGCATTGGTAAAATTTCATATTCTGGCATGATAAAATTTCATATTGATAAAAATTCATATTTCAGGAGCCATTGATCTATGATTGTGGAATATCCATATAATTCCGAAGATATATTAGACTGAAACGATTCATCGGTGCTATCACTGGATTAAATACTTAATTAATTAATTTTAATAGACATGCGTAAAAAACGTTCAGCTAAAAACCGACCACAGTATAAATATCTACAATTTTTTAGGGCACATTAAGGTTAAAATCAATATACAGGACACCATTTTTAACATGAGGAAAATATTTTTTAATTCCACAGAAACGGAATATTTTCAACTGCGAAAAACAAATATTAGCCCAATATTTTTTCTAGCCATAGTTAGTCATTATTTTCTAACTCTTTCGTTTTTATCAAAATTTAATATATTATCTCGAACAGGAAACGAACCAATCACACGGAATGCTGATGTCCTTGCCTTACCAAACACGGCCGTCAGACCTCCGTGGTTTAATTTTACCATATTGAAATTCCATCTGACACAGCTAACTGGCGCGTGTTATGAGCCATGAATTAAATTTCATAATCCCTTAAATTGATAAATTAATCTAGCGGAATAATTAATTTCTATGTAACAATGGAAAGCCATTAGCTTAATTACAATATTGCGCCCGTACATTATCAATATTTACCTCGGAGGGAGTTTGTCATCAGCCCAGGGGAAAACCATAACGATTTAATGGAAGATAGAGAATACAGATTGCACTAAATTCTAAAATACAGTATTACATTTTTTTGTTTAAATTTCCAACAAAAAGGTTCATTTAAAGTATGGTCCGATTCCGAATGTCCAATTTTTTTTTTTTTTTTTTTTTTTTTTTTTTAAGGTAAACATATTTTTCATTGAATAAGAAAATATTGCTCAGTTCATTGAGGGATAGGTTGAACTATTGGCTCCTTTTAGTCAAAAAATGTCGAATGTAGTTTTGTTTATGTCAAATGCATTGTGTGAAGAAATTATAAATTATTCATTATTTACTGTCTAAACTGTGGGAACCCATTGTCCAGTCGGGAAGCAATAAGAATTGACTGGAAAACATTATTCTTAAAGTTGTTCACTTGAGAGATATGTCACAGTTTATATTTTCTAATTTTTTTTTTTTTTTTTTTTGAATCTGTAGTCCGTTAGGGGGCCGATGAAAACATTTACGAAAAACCACTGATTCATCGAGAAAAACAGAAGTGCGTTATTGGACGTCCAGAAAGTATCTTTTATCAATGGGCTTAGTGAATTAAATCGCTGTTGAAGGAAATTTTGTCTATTTTATGGTGTCATAATTAGAATTTAATTATCTTCAACGGTTTTTGAGAAATTATTTCTTATTCAATAAACAATATGTCTACCTTTAAAAAACAAAAAATTGGACACAGCTCCTTTTCCATTCGGAATCGGAACATACTTTAAATAAACTTTTTTGTTGGAAATGATGTTTTGAATCACTTCCTGAAGTTTGGCTACTTAGACCTGAATCACCCTGTATAGATACAGGTTTATAATTCCTCTATGTTTTATTGATGTCGATAATTGATTTCCTTCGATAATTGATCTTATTGATGTCGTACGGAATACTCCTTCTCCTTCTGCAGTAATCTACCGACTGCAATGTCATGAATCTACTCCAAGACATATTGCTGTTTCTAAACCACAACTCGGCTTCTAAATGCGGTCTCCACTTTGTCTAATTGTTATTCACAAACATTTACTAAATCCGACGTCTCAGACTCGAAACTTTTAATCGCTTTTCCAACTTCCTCTCTAGTTACGAGGGGTTAGTCGATAACGAGACCCCAGCTGCTCCGCGAGTCCACATCAAAGCACAGACTTAATTAATATGATCAATTCTTCAACAAACATTCGTTTCAATTATCTGCTCGGATAATTTCATCTGCAAAAATTAATCTAGATTTATTTCATAAGCCATAAAGAAATTGTCCTTTCTACCTGAATCTGTGTAAGCAGACCACATTTTTCAATATGCCCCGTGAGTGTTATGATATAAAAAAGCATATAATTAAATATATATTGATGGTATATATATATATATATATATATATATATATATATATATATATATAACTGCGCATAAGAAAATAATTAATTAGACAAACGTTTTAATAATTTATCTATGACCCAAAAGTTGTATATCTTCAGGAAATGAGTTAACATTACAGAGCGATATGAGGAACCATTATCTCGACGCCAATAGTCTCTGAGATAAAATTGTTCAATGTCAATTACTCACCATAGTGAATCAGTAAATTGATTTTTAGAAAGGATATAACCTAAATTTCAGAGGACACTACCCAATTTGGTGCGTGAGCGAAGCAAATTCCTTAGCAAGAAAATTGTTGTTGTGGCGTTTTTTTTTATGGTGTTTCAACTGTTCTGTTAATAACGCTCTGTTTTCTACAGGTCCTAACTTTATTTAAATGCCAACGGTATGAATATTTCCTGACGGTCACCCGTCAAAGTAATGGCCGACGTTGCTTCAATACGAAAACCGGTGTATTCAACGTACATATAGAACGGTTTGGTGATTCGTTATATTCAGTTGAATAATTTAAGTATTTCCATGGTGTGATTTATAAATCTAATTGTAAGCATAGAAACTATTTATATGTCACCTTCAAGACATTCAATACTTCAAACGCCATTTTTTCTAATGAAGGGGTCCTATAGATATTTCCAACAATATATTTTAGAAAGGATCTTTTTAGGCATTTAACTGGTGACATTCCCCGTACACCAATTTCGACATGTTGAGGAAGTTATTTTTGCTCACTGTCTTTTCTTTTTTTTTTTTTTTTTTTTTTTTTTTTTTTTTTTTTTTTTTTTTTTTTTTTTTTTTTTTTGCAAGTTATATGTAAACTTTATAAATAGGCGAGGAATAGTCAGTTTTTAGGCAAACTTATATACGTGGATAAAAGCTATCGTGATCTTCCTTCATCCTCTAGCTAAATTGCTTAAGAAGGCTGCCAAAGAACACAAACATTCGAAATATTGATTTTTCTGAAATTTTCTCTTAGCCGAATCCCAGCCATTCTTTGACTTTTATTAGCTTTTATTAGCTCAACAATGAAATTCTTATCAATCGCCTTCGATGAAGGTCTTATCTTCATCTCATTATAAAATTTATAGTTTAGATGAATTTCAAACGTGTGAAACATCCGTCGCGTTTAAGTCTTATAATAATTAGAAAACTTGTAATTAGTGAATTAGAACCACATTAAAGAGTTAATGTGGTTTTATTCTATTTGCTAAGACAAAACACTTGTTTTTAGCCATTTTTGGGTGATGAATAGTCGATATTTAGCACATACATGAATATACTTTTATATTGACTCATAATATTTGAGTTATTTATTGCGTTTATGTATTTATTTATTTAGTTACCTACTTTATTTTTTATGAAAAACTCTATTTGTTTTTATTTGTGTGTGTGTGTGTGTGTGTGTGTGTGTGTGTGTTTAACAGCGTATCTACAATTTCACCCTTTTATAAAACCAACAGCACGTGGTCGGTCACCCATTCAGGAACTGGCCTTGCCCGACATTGCTTAACTTCGGTGATCAACAGGAACGGGTGCATTTAACGTTATTACTATGACCGTTGGCATGTTTATTTAGTTCGTTAATTTTAAAAACTAATAATCAGCTGTTTTATGATTCTTAGGCCATTTATTGAATAAACATCAGGTTAAATTACGTATTTTGTTTTAAATATTAAATTTCATGTTCATTTGAGTGTATTATTTTTTATAAATTATATCTCTTATTTTTTGGATTGTAAAAATGTCCTCATTTAAAAATACTAAATGATAAGGACATTTATGTTAATAAAAATATTTATGGCACAGGATAGGATTACTGCCATTTGATTTGTTATATTTACATCTTTATTATAATTAATTGGGGTTTAAAAATTACCATAATAATTATTACGGAAAAAATATATAATAACTAGCTGAATACCCGTGCTTCGTCACGGCCGATAAGTATTTTTTATATTGAGTTAAATAAGATATGATCAAAATTAACGCTACTACATAATTTTGTACAGCTTATTATTCCACGGACTTTAAAGTTACCCAGGAACTACAACAACCACTTAAAAAGTTACGTAAACAGAGACAAATACACGTTGAAAAGCATAAAACTAACAAATTTGAAGTTTTAAGCACTTATCTCTTCGATTGACATCGCCCCACCGAACATTACAACAGAATCTTATTGTAGAGAATTTAGTAACCTTTTGAATAGCCGCCTTCCACTTACTACGAGTTCCCAACCGTTTTCGAGATATTTTAGAAAATATACTGATATCCGAAAACTTTGTATCACCATTCATACAATTTTTTTTCTATATACTTCGTTTCTGAATACCCAAACAGAAAATTAGTTTTGAAAAGTATTTCTATCAATTTTTCTGGTAAATGGATACAGAATTTGCTTAAAAAATGGTTTCATTCGTTTTCCTACGTTAAGGAATCTTTCGCACAAATTTCGCTCCAAAAACCATGTTCCAGTAAACAGATTCAACTGGTCAATGAACTTGACGTTTTAAATGAGAAGAAAGATTTTTGTACCAAATGTTATCAAAATCTCACCATTTTTGAGCCGATGAGGAAAACCCCCCTAAAAGTACTTAAACATTTGAATATAAAAAAAAAAAAAAACTTTTGTAGGCAGTGTTTACATTCTAAACGAATTGCCTGTGCAAACTTTTTAAATTTTTGTGTTAAGTGGTTCGGGATATTATTACCTCGGATGGACCATCTCCAGGGCTTAAATTCTATGAGGGACAAAATCACAGTTTATTTCAAGTAATTCAAGGACTGCCATCATAGTTGAAATTAACCTCAATTAAAAATAATACTATGAAATAGATAATGTACGATAACAGCTGTTCTTTATCGTCCTAGCAACGCAGGCTGTCTAGGCTTGCCTTCTCTAACCAACTCAAACTTTAAACCCTCCTAAAAATGCTTAAAAATACGAATATCAAAAAATCCTTTCTTAGCGAGCGCCTACGTTATATAGGGAGTGTCCTTGCAAAATTTCAACATTTTCTGTCGAGCGGTTTGGGCTGGGCGTTGATAGATGAGTGAGTGAGTGAGTGAGTGAGTGAGTGAGTGAGTGAGTGGTATTTGACAAATATATAGTAGATTAATTCTAGAAAATAAAAGGTGGTTCTTACATGAAATTTTAGCCTTTATCTTTAAGAAGAGCTATCAGCCTATGTTTCACATTGTGGTGTCGCCTTGTAACCAAGAATAAGTTTTAAAGTATTTTCCACGTGGCATTTTACTATTCCAAACAAAGCCCATATATTTGAGAATTGTATGACTAATTTTTTATTAAAAAGAAGCGTCCAGCACGTTCCCCGCATGTGGTGGACATGAATATCGAGTATTTCGGCCTTGAATAAACATTTCCAGAAAAAACTTTATCATTTCTTGTCGGAGATGCAAATACATCGGATAGTTCCGTGTTAGTTTTACTACAGGCTTCGATCCTATTGTATAATTTGGCCGTGATATTAAAGCATTCTCTGCAGTCGTATATTGATTAGAACACCGCCCTACTGGCAGATGGCTATCGGCTTCTTCCTCTCCCAATCCGCCCTACTGGCAGATGGCTATCGGCTTCTTCCTCTCCCAATCCGCCCTACTGGCAGATGGCTATCGGTTTCTTCCTCTCCCAATCCGCCCTACTGGCAGATGGCTATCGGCTTCTTCCTCTCCCAATCCGCCCTACTGTCAGATGGCTATCGGCTTCTTCCTCTCCCAATCCGCCCTACTGGCAGATGGCTATTTGTTTCTTCCTCTCCCAATCCGCCCTACTGGCAGATGGCTATCGGCTTCTTCCTCTCCCAATCCGCCCTACTGGCAGATGGCTATCGGCTTCTTCCTCTCCCAATCCGCCCTACTGTCAGATGGCTATCGGCTTCTTCCTCTCCCAATCCGCCCTACTGGCAGATGGCTATCGGCTTCTTCCTCTCCCAATCCGCCCTACTGTCAGATGGCTATCGGCTTCTTCCTCTCCCAATCCGCCCTACTGGCAGATGGCTATCGGCTTCTTCCTCTCCCAATCCGCCCTCCTGGCAGATGGCTATCGGCTTCTTCCTCTCCCAATCCGCCTTACTGGCAGATGGCTATCGGCTTCTTCCTCTCCCAATCCGCCTTACTGGCAGATGGCTATCGGCTTCTTCCTCTCCCAATCCGCCTTACTGGCAGATGGCTATCGGCTTCTTCCTCTCCCAATCCGCCTTACTGGCAGATGGCTATAGGCTTCTTCCTCTCCCAATCCGCCTTACTGGCAGATGGCTATCGGCTTCTTCCTCTCCCGATTCCTTATCATTACTGTATCTCTTATCAACTGCCGATTGATAACAGGGAATTGTTTCTGTTATTTGTATTGAATTCGCTTTGGAGTTTGTATCGGTCGGTTTGGATTTATCCCTTCACATATGCCAATGCTGTATTTTGGCTTCGTTTAATAGGTATAGTCGAATAAGTGTATGAATAACAATTAGATAAAAAGGATGTATTGACTTTTTTATTTTTAAATAAATAAGTCTATATATTCTAAAACATATCGAATCCATTATCCCTGGTGACCAGGTCTAAAAAACCAAAAGGCATTCCCCCATCCTTGCTTGAAAACGGTGTTATCCTATAGATAAGCCGTTCTGAATTACGTATAAGTGTACGTTAAAATGTAAATTAAATTTAAAAAAAAAACGTATTTAATTGTATATTTAACACCAAACATCTTTTGAAATATACATATCTTATAAAATCCATTATAACGTCTTTATCAAGAAGACATTCATACACATATCGTACCTACCGTGTCGAACTATCGAATGTCCGAATATGCAAATCGGAACAAACTGGAGAACGAACAAATTTAATCAATTGACGAAGTAATATTTTGAAAAATGGTCCTATTCGATACTTTATTTAAGGCATTAAAGGCTATTCTAAAGGTGTTAGGGATCCGACAATTTATGATAAGCCGTATCGTCCACAATCCAAGAGCAAAGTCTCGAATCACAAAACAAGTTTTTGCTTATTCGATAGTTTGACATCGTAGGGACGATATGTACTTATATGCTCTTCATATACAATTACGTTCTTCTTCATATACAATTACGTCAATTACGTTGAATCTCCCGTGATGCAAGGGTTATATTCCTTGCTACCAAAATGTGCAAAATTTAGTGGCCTACAACATTTATTTGAAGCTTGTTCCTCTAACACCACATGTTGAGAAGTTACAGGGACTTGGAGTCTGAAAAGCGTGGTTTGCGCAGGTTTGTTTTAGCTCCAAGGCCTGCAGAAAGAATTTCCGGACTCATGATCAGAATTGAATTTCCTATAAGTATCTTGAAGTTTAAACACTATTTTGAAACCACCTTGTAAAACAGAGCTAAACTATTTATGTTTCTTCTTCAGGACGTAAAGAGACCATCTTTCTGAGGAATGTGCTGTGTGTTACAACTCCTGCGTGTCGGACCTTTTTTCCCTCTAGAATATGCATTTTAATCATTATATTTTAATTAAATGGAGGCCCGGGGGGTGTGAGTGTTAATGCGTGAACACTTAACACTCCGTGTCAAGGCTAGTGGTTTCGATTCCCACTATGGGGTGGTGGCTTTTATTTAGAAAAGGCATCAGCCCTATCCTGGTTATAAAAGGTTGGTACCTATATATAACCCGTCCTAAAATTCTTGGTTAATAATAATGGGCGTTTAAATTTAAATAAATTATAATTATATGTTTTTCTATTGTACGAAAAAAAAAGACAGTATTCACAAGTTGATTGAACGAGTATTTAAGAATTAACTATCTTGATTGAGGGTTATTCCAGCGTGAAATAAGATAAAACACAAATACCATAATCTATTTTTATGAATAAAATCTGAAAATATCGATGTCCATAGCTGTAGGTGACACTAAAAATAAAAAAAGGTGTTGATATAGTTGACACTAAAAAGGGACTTATAGAATTAATTCTGCTTCGGCTAAAAACCTTTTAAAATCGAGCATTTCTGGTTCATGAATTATTCAGAATAAAGGATCCATGATTGTCGATAGCATGCAGATGGTGGAGGCGACAATTAAACAAAATGTGCAGCTGAAAATTTAAATGTCTGGCTAATTAATTTTATACTTCTCAACGGTAAGATATCAGTCCACTAAGTATGAATTTGCAAAAATGACTTGCAATGAGAATGTTAATTTTAACCTAGACCTGAAAGACGCCCTTTAGAGATAAGGTGAAGAGGTCATAAAAAAAGACATAACTATCATCGATACTAACATTTTATCCAATAATGTTCAAAGTGAAACTTGAAAGGCCATTTTCAGAAACCTTGGCCATGAACTGAATAATGCTTTTTTCATGGAAATTGAATATTTCACAGAAATACATATAATCGATATATGATTCTCCAGTTTTTGAAAGCGCTGAAGTTTTCGACAAATAAACAGATATCTTACACATATTTTTTGCAAATTTATAATTTTGTAGAACAAAAATTCACTGTTAAAAAGAATAACCGTCTACTTATGCCTATTATAGAGCTATTTCACTCTTTTAGTGTGTGTAAGATCCTTCGTTCATACAGAAGTGCTTTCCAGAAACGTCAACGTTTTATATATAACCTATAAAAAAAAAAAATACTGACAGATACTATAGAGGTATCTGATTCTTGAGCATACGGCACACAAGTGAGATGGTTTGGTCAGTTCTATTCTCCGGCCGCCTGATTTTTCCCTTTACAGGTACGCATTAATAAATGAATTAAACGCTTGGTTCGCCTAGGGACGGCCAAGTAGGCCGAATCCAACCCATGAACGAAGTGACAAGAAGATAACATTTTTTTTTTTTTTTAATTTATTAAAACTTTTGTCTGAAACTAAAGGTCAAGGCACTTTAATCAACAGAATCTACACTCCGGAATACTGTTAAAATATATATGAACGAAATTCGCAAATACAAGCTCATTGCACTTTGTGTCAGTAGGTTTTTATAGGTAAATAGATAAGAGAAATCGAATGAAGCTAAAATTCACGGCTATAGGCTAACCGTTTTAACCCACCCTGAAATTCACGGCAATAGGCTAACCGTTTCAACCCACCCTGAAATTTACGGCTATAGGCTAACCGTTTTAACCCACCCTGAAATTCACGGCTATAGGCTAACTGTTTTAAGCCACCCTGGAATTCACGGCTATAGGCTAACCGTTTTAACCCACCCTGAAATTTACGGCTATAGGCTAACCGTTTTAACCCACCCTGAAATTCACGGCAATAGGCTAACCGTTTCAACCCACCCTGAAATTTACGGCTATAGGCTAACCGTTTTAACCCACCCTGAAATTCACGGCTATAGGCTAACTGTTTTAAGCCACCCTGGAATTCACGGCTATAGGCTAACCGTTTTAACCCACCCTGAAATTTACGGCTATAGGCTAACCGTTTTAACCCACCCTGAAATTCACGGCTATAGGCTAACCGTTTTAACCCAACCTGAAATTTACGGCTATAGGCTAACCGTTTTAACCCACCCTGAAATTTACGGCTATAGGCTAACCGTTTTAACCCACCCTGAAATTCACGGCTATAGGCTAACCCTTTTAACCCACCCTGAAATTTACGGCTATAGGCTAACCGTTTTAACCCACCCTGAAATTCACGGCTATAGGCTAACCGTTTTAACCCACCCTGAAATTTACGGCTATAGGCTAACCGTTTTAACCCACCCTGAAATTCACGGCTATAGGCTAACCGTTTTAACCCACACTGAAATTTACGGCTATAGGCTAACCGTTTTAACCCACCCTGAAATTTACGGCTATAGGCTAACCGTTTTAACCCACCCTGAAATTTACGGCTATAGGCTAACCGTTTTAACCCACCCTGAAATTTACGGCTATAGGCTAACCGTTTTAACCCACCCTGAAATTCACGGCTATAGGCTAACCGTTTTAACCCACCCTGAAATTTACGGCTATAGGCTAACCGTTTTAACCCACCCTGAAATTTACGGCTATAGGCTAACCCTTTTAACCCACCCTGAAATTCACGGCTATAGGCTAACCGTTTTAACCCACCCTGAAATTCACGGCTATAGGCTAACCGTTTTAACCCACCCTGAAATTCACGGCTATAGGCTAACCGTTTTAACCCACCCTGAAATTCACGGCTATAGGCTAACCGTTTTAACCCACTCTGAAATTCACGGCTATAGGCTAACCGTTTTAACCCACCCTGAAATTCACGGCTATAGGCTAACCGTTTTAACCCACCCTGAAATTCACGGCTATAGGCTAACCGTTTTAACCCACCCTGAAATTCACGGCTATAGGCTAACCGTTTTAACCCACTCTGAAATTTTACTAGATTTATTTTATTATTTGTATTATACATTTATTATACATTTATTTTACATTTTATTATTTATTATTTTTTACATTTGTTAATTCGAACAAACGATTCTTCTGTGTAGCATGTTTTGGAAGAGACGTTTTCTTATCTTCTGCATGAACATTTTCTTAAATTTTTAAAACTTGTTTCGAAAACTTTTAAAGTGGGAGGAGAACATTCGAAAATGAAATACACTTCCTGCATAACAGGTTTAGGCATGCTATAAATATTTAATTTTTAATATTTTTTTTTTTCAATTTTAACGTCCATTTATAATTAGCACAGAATTTTAGGACGGGTTATATAGGTTACCACCTTTTTCTAGCCAGGATAGGGCTGATGCCTTCTCTTTTTTTCCAATGAAAATCGATCACCCCTAGTGGGAATCGAACCTATGACCCTCGCAAGGAGTGCATACGCCTTAGCGTATTTTTGCAAAATAGACATGTTTGGCCCTGAAATGACCTTGATTTTGCGGCGATTGCGTGAAACAGACCTCGGATTCGAATTCAGCGACCCTCAAAACCAAGGAAGCTGTAGTTATTTTTCCTTTAACGATAATTAACCTTCAAATGCTCTTAAACCTGACGTGTTGGGGTGAAACGGACTCCGGATTCGGATTCAGCGTGTCGAAATACATAAGAATATATGTATGGTGTATTTGGAAAAGACCAATTTGGTTTTGTGTGCCTGTGTTATTATTATAATTACTTATTATAAATTCGGTCATTACAGTCGAAGAAAAGGGTACGAATTCACGAGCATAGTAAGCATTTTATGGAGACACGCTAAAATGACTTATTTCCTGTCAATCGGATTTTATTTATATGTATTGTAGTGGTTGTCTTGCTCGGGAAGGAGCTTACCCAATTCTTGTGAGGTGTGTTTATTCTATTTGTCCTAAACTTTTATTGATAAAGGAATGAATAATTTTTCTCTTTAAGCTCTGCTAGTATGCGTTTTTTGACAATTTGTTCGATTATTCTGGAGGACAAGGGTTTTTATAAGTCAATAAATATGACTTAATTAAAGAGTTTTGAAGAGTAAGCCTGAGGAAGGTAAATAGGAGTAATGCGAGGGGTGTGGATCAATGAGGCTGGGTCACCACGGCAACGATGCAATCCCCAGCTCGGGAGCATTGATTCGTTAGGTATGTACCTAGAGGGACGTGACCAGACAGAATCACAGCCGAGTGTATCTATAGGTACGCGCTATAGACACAGGCCGGCTCGAAGGCCTGCACATGCCCCGAGGTCTAAAAGCATCAATTGACTGATAATGTTATCACAGAGCCCTGTCAAGATGGAGGGCCTCCGGCTGGAGGGGAGAAAATCAATAGGAGTAGAGCCGGCAGAAATTTCTACCTCCCCCTCACGCTTTTACGACCTCAGGTCTCTTTTTTCCGAATTTCTAGGGGGGGGGGCTAGAGGCGAGGATTTGATAAGGCACTGACAAGCAGAAAATGGGGCAGCCTTTCCAGCCCTACCGGAGGGAAGCAATCAATAACCCAGTCTGTTTACTCAGTCGCTAAGAATGGAAGGAGAAGCAGAGGCACCCAGGGCAGAAACTACCAGTGGAAAACTAGCAAGAAAACCTAAGCAGAAACCACCACTCAAGCTATGCTTCTGTCAGAAAATCGACACTGGACGCTCCAATATCGTACCTTTTCGGCCTAGGTCTTACGGTACGCTCAATATCATATTGTAGTCACTCATCACTGAAAAACACAATTACGGTTCAATTTCTCTTTCAGTTCACTTCGTCACAAGAAAATTTTACACTCCGGACTATAGCGAATGCTCCGAAGAAATGTATGAAAAAGTAAAAGAGGAATTCGAAAACGGACCGAAAAAAAAATACGGTTACCCAGTTCTTGAAAGTCACCGGTAAACCTTAATAAAATCATTTCTTCGGTAATATTTAAATAAAAATTATACTAATAACTTTTTTTTTTTTTTACAGCTATGGATGGTATTCCGACATAACCTTTCAAGATCCAGACGTTCGTAAAGACAAGCGATTACATTTTCCAAAAACAATAAACCCATTGTTTCAGCAGCCCTTTTTCAAATTAGTCATATAATTGTAAAACCGTTTGAAGTAGAGGTCATTAAAAAATATTTAATAATTAATTTAACTACACTGATCATTTAATAGTGGAAAATATAGAATTAAAATTTGAAAACTTGTTGTTATTGCTATACAAACCTTGCATTATTTCTCTATCAATTTTACTTTTTAGAAAATTGACATTGAGTCATAATACGTATATATATTTATTATTAAAGTTTTTCTGAAACAAAGTTTTTTCAAACAATATTTTTTTTTCTTTTTATAGTCTGATATATTTCTCAGAGTTTAACTACAAATATAATATACCGGCGAATAATCGGTCAATTACAGAAGAGTTTCTCTTAAATTTCGTGTTTCGAAATTGATATTCGGAGTGTTAAATTAAAAAAAAAAAAAAAAAACAAAAAAAAAACAGTCAGTTGGTAAAATTGTTTCTCCTATGACATCCATTTAACATCAGTATCACTTTCAAAAATGGCCTATCAAGATTGATTGGTTAGACTGGGTCAGATACTGTAAGCTACAGACAGCATTTAACACATGTTTAGAACAACTGAGTCAATGGAATTTGATATAAACATCATAACAATATTTACTTTTATATAATACAGTGACAACTTATTGGCTTTTAAAACCGATCAATGAACTTTAACACACATCAATTATTTTATACTATTTTAAACATCTTAATTAGGGTTGGAAAAATATTTAAAACTATTTTATTAGGGGGCGGAAACCTTTATTTTGGTTAAATAACCAATAAAGGAGACAAGGTTTACAATTTTGAATACATTATTTACAAGATAATCATTTTATGGCATTCATTTGAGAAGATTGTTTTTGGTGTAGGTGTTTTTTTAAAAGGATTTATCAAGAGTATAAATATAATTTAACAATTATCTTTCAAACAAATATATTTTACTTAGCGTTCTTACTTTGTAACGCTTATGTTTATGAAATAAACATAAATTCCATGTTTACTTAGTGTATTATATAGTTTGTTAATTTCAAAAACCTAATGATCTGCGGTTATTTTCTGATTCATATAGGCCATGTATTGCATAAAAAGTAGGTAACATCACGTTTTTTGTTTTTATTATTAAAGGTCATGTTAATTTGAATGATTTGAATTATTATGTTATTTAGTTTATGAGTTGTAAATATGTCTTCGTTTAAAAGTACTAAATGATAAGGACATTTATGTTAATACGAATATTTATGGCTCGGGATAGGATTGCTGTCTTTTGATTTGTTATATTTACATTTTCTAAATAAATTAATTTTATTATTATAATTAATTAGGTCTTCAAAATTAGTATAATAATTATTATAGAAAAATTATATAATAAATAATTCAAATATTAAGTAAATGAGTTGAAATATGTATGAATTTGCCAATGTTTCAGAAGAAAATCAGTGAAAACATTGAGGAAATATTTAGAAAAGTACGGGGTTCAGTATAGGTTGACCGGTAACGCACTGAAATGTTGCTGGTTAGCCTACTAAAGTATATTTCAGGCGACTTACCAGTTTCATTGTACGTATCTAGGAAGTCATCATGAGTCATGTCCAGCGGTAGATCAGTCTGTGCGGCAACGGATAAAGCTGACAGAACTAGAAGCGTAGTTAGCATCTCACTGAGAGATCCTGCTCCCCTTGGGGTAGGAAGCACACCCTCTGTCGGCAGTCCGACGAAACAGGACTCACCCCCTTTTCAACCCCCCCCCCCACCATCACACTACAGGTGTTACGAGCGGACGGATTCAATTGCGGATGTATTTTCAACATCCCTTATATTGAACTGATAGAATTATATCGGTCAAGTCGTATTCCCAAAGGGACTTGTAACGGATGTAATATTAAATCTTGAAAGCAATTTGTTGTTACCCGGAATTTTGTGGCAATTATTTAAAGTACGACCAAAAATACAATAAAGTGAACCAAAATTTCAGCTCTGGCGATTTCACGTCCACTGATATCTCTTCAGGAGCACTAAGACTTGTTAAAAATTGACCAATTTATACAGTCTAAATATAGGAAGGCGATCCTTCTGCGCCTAAGGACAGGAACCAATTGAGATCACCTGTACTGAGCATGAACTGTTAAAATTGAAAACGACCATGAGTTAAAATCCTATGGCTAGGCTACATAACATATGTTGTAACTGGTCTTATTATTCCTGAAAGGGCATCAGTGGATTTAAAACCGGTAATGCAGTTTTAATGAATACCTAATAAGAAAAAAGTATTTATTTTATTGATTATCTATTTTTTGAAAACATATTAAAATATTATACAAATCTATGTTTCGAAATTTATGTTAAAAACAACAATACAAAAAATCATTTTTATTTTGGCCAAAAAATAATGGGTTTATACACAAAGTGAAAGCAAAAAAAAACTTTTTACAAATAAAAGGTGATTTAAGCCTTGAAAAGAAATCTGTATCAGGGCGTGTTTCAGTAGTCAACCAGAACGCTCTGTGCACTGCTATTGAAGCCGATCCTACAAAAAGCAATTCTAAGAGGTTATATTCAGTACAACTGCTGAGAATTTACGATTTTTTGGTTCAGTTGTATCCAGGTTTAGTCAACAGAAAGCAAATCTTGTTTCTACAAGATAATGCCAGACCCCACACCTCTCGCCTTACAAGCCAAAAACTACCGATCATTGGCTCATTTCCTTCGTGGAAAAACATTCAACAACTTGAATGAAGTTGAAAATGGCGTTCGTGAGTCCTTCGATTCTAAACCTAAAGAATGGTACCATCAAGGATTTCAACAGCTGGCTTCTAGAAGGCCACAAACCATAGAACACAATGGTATATATTTTGATTATTAAAAACCTTGTAAATAGAAGAAAAGTAAACTTTGATTTTTACCTATAAAACGGTCATTTTTTTTTACTCACCCCATTATTTATATTTCGTGCTTCGTTCCGTGGAAGATAAGCACACCGAGGAAAGTCTTCTAAGAAACCAGGAATATATTGTAAATATCCTTATTTGAATATAGGATTTATTTATTTCATATTAAGATATTATTATAATTAAAATACTGCATATAAATTTGAACTTTATAATATAATGGATATGAACTTATTCATGGAATAAAAAGTTAGTATCATTATCCTGCTTTCTAAGCCTTCAAATTAGTTCATATAATTTTGTACTTTGTAGATATGTTAAGAAACTGTCCATATACCGGCTAATTTCAGCGAGAAGTCCACACATGGTGTCTGGGATCTTCAAATCTTTTCGTCTTTTGCTGTCCTTGAGTATGTTTGGGAGTGTTCTCAGTTGAGTAGTTCGTATTTCACACGATGATTTTTACTGCCTTCTATTGGCTCGATAACAAAGAACATTTATACACAAAACAGAAAAACTACAAATTTACACCGACTAAAATTGTCTCCAGTTCAAATTTAAATTATTTATTTGAGGAATACTCTCTTGAGATTAATAATTAAAGGAAACAGTAGAATGGAGGAGTGTATAAATACATACGATCGGAGATAGAAGGAGTCGGAAGACACAGACGCAGACAGATTGACCGAGCTGGCTTATCGAATTGTAGCAAGCACGCAAACCACATCACCATTCCTACTGCAGTCAGGACTGTAGCGTAGAGCAATGCGTTTAGTTTTATTCTCAGCTAGGACTCAAGAAAACTTTTATAACCAAGTTTCTTAGCTGCCTACTTGTAGGAAACAATCTAAAGCCAACGTATTTCGTGTTTAGGGATGTCATTTTTGGCTATTGTATCTTACAGGAAGCTGATGTTTAGTTTTTTTATGGATGTACAAAAAAATTGAGCAAACCAAATTCATTTACTCATTTACCATATGATTTTTACTTCAAGAAACAGAAATAACACGCTCTCTAATTCCCGTAGATCACCTCCGTTAAGCAAAACTTAGACAAAAAGTCATTTAGAGATTTGCTCATTTTTGCTTCGTTTGGGAGAAAATCGCAAAACATGAAACAAAACAAGTTTTATTTTTGTACTTATTTATTTACATTTATAATAAATTTTCACAGCGAATTCTTTCAAGAAACTAATAATTAAAATGCAATCTCTTGACATAATCTTGAAGTAATAAACTCTGCACTTTTTAAAGATGGTAGGGGTAGCGATTATATGTAAAAAACTTGAAGTCATTTTTTACATTCTTTGGTTTCTTTAAGTTTTTGGTTTCTTCTATGATTCCTTTATCAGTGTTCAGACAGGTACTCAGATATTTTGGAGTGAATATCATTAGCGACTATCACCTTTCAAAGTTGTACATATTGCCTACTCTGATATTCCTGATTTTAGTAATTGGTTTCTTCAATTCCCAATGTCAATTGAAAATATATTTCCACTGAAAATTATAGTCGCCGATAAAGAGAAGGACTTGTAAACCAAAGAAATTATCATGTATAGGCTAATGAAAATCCGAGATCTATTTGAGGGAATAGGATTCATCAGGAATTTGCTTTAAACGTTTGGCTTGGATTTGGAACGGATTACTGGTGGAGCCGTATTTTTTATCCAAAAGATTGAATAGAATCAACGCATTTTTGGAGGACGACTTTTATAATTATTTAGAGGAACTTCCTTTGCAGTAGCAGGGGGAACGAACATATATATATATATATATATATATTAGCGCGTTTTCTCCTCCCCCTTGCCTATTCGCTCAGTACCCCAAAAATGTTCCGATATTTATGAAATATGGTAAAACATTCTTCATCTAATTTGAAAGCTCAAGTTCTTAACCAGCAGAAACCGTCAGCCGGAACATGGGTTTTGGGACGAAATTCACGCGTAAAAATCGTACTTCTTCCGTTTTCGCGTTCCGCTTGCAAGTAGACTTTTTTTAGGGTTTCTAACGTTGGAAAACGAAAATTAGTTTTCCCAACTAGTTTTCGAGTTGGAATTTACAAACGATTGATTCAGTTGACAAATTTTCAAGTTCATCTGTGTGTGCTCATCCAGCATAGGCAGATCGAATGAATCCATTTTTAAGGCGATATATAACCCATTTCGCGAAAAGTAGATAAAAATAGTTTTCTTACCTAATGTTCGGATTGGATACTCTGAAATTATGGATTTAGTTGAAAACTGCTCCAGACATTTGATATTCATCCAAACTGAGATGTTTCATTTTGGTTACTTTTCGAGTTAAGGAAGTATTAGAAAAAATATATTAAAAGATATGAGCAGTTTTAGGATTTTAATATATGTTTTTAAATATCTGAAAATCGGTTGGGAAATTGTGGTAAGGTAGGTAGCCTTTCGAAATTTCACGAAATCCTTTCTTCAAGAAAGGTTCTATAGCAATAAATGTTTTGATTCGAAGTGGATAAAACGCTTAATAATTTGTAACTTCAAGTGTTTTTAATAAAAGTATAAGTTTAATTTGTTTTAATATGTCTAATTTTCAACGTGTTATACTTCTGTTATAGCCTGTTCAGATAGACGGAAAAGTTCAATTCCGCTTGCGCAAAGTTTTGATGAAAATATTCCCAAAGGTTCCACCATTTGCAAACTCCCATTTCAAGAAACATCACGATTCGTGATACTCTATAAAAACTGATTATGTCTCGTTTAAGACTAGGGAAGTCTTTGAGAGGTCAGGCCATGCAGACCTCTTGCATAATTGTTCCATGCAGAAATTATTTAACATTTCTATAAGCAGCCACGTTTTTCAGGGATATGCTATCAGAGTCAATAATAACTTGGGTCTATTGTTTTTTAACAAGTACCAAATGTGTCTAACCACTGTAATTTGAATATAAAACGTTGACTCTTAAAAAAGGATATGTCCAGATCCTAGAACTATTCAGGGGACACAAAAAACGTCTAAGCTAGTATAATTACTTAAGAAATTAATATTTACGATCCTACACTTACATTCATTTCCTTATTTTTTATGGGATTTAATTTACTTACAAAAAAAAAAAAAGGTTTTGCTGTGAGGAAAAAAAAACTTTTAGAAAAGAAATGATTATTATTATTAATGAATATAATATTAATAAGTATAATAATATTAGTTAATAATAATAGTTAGTAGTAGTAATAGATTATACATTAAGTATAATAATATTAGTTAACAATAATATAATAATATTAATAATAAAATATTAATAAATGAATAATAACACATTTGTGAACAAGCAATGCCCTTTTAGCACTTTCCTCCGAAAGAAAGTAGCTATTGAGGTTGGACTCATAACGGAATTTTTGAAAAATTTCTTCAAATCTTTATCGATCCTACCTAGTAGTAGACATGCGCGCCGAGGCTGAATTCTCCGGCGGCGGCGCGCCGGACAAAAATGGTCGGCGGCGGCGGCGCGCGCGGCGTGGGCTATTTTTTAACCTCATTGAATATGTTTACATACATACATATATATATTTGTCCGATATTTCACAGACTCAGAAATAGTCCAATTTTAATGAACTTTGGTACAAAAATCGTCTAATTTGAAACGTAAGCTCGTTAATCAGGATAATCCGTCCTCCGGAACGTGGGGTTTGATACGAAATTCGTGCGAAAAAAAAAAAATGTTTAGAGCCTTCTGCTTAAATTCAGGAAAATAAATATCCTTTAGGTCCACCCGACAAACCTAGTAATGTTCGCGCGAACGCCAGCGTACACTATTTTGTAACGTTTTTTTCCAGTTTAGTCACCGCTTAAACATATTTATGCTAAAATCGTAACTCTTACGTTTTTGGGTTTAAATGCTTGCAGATACTCGCGTCCCCTAACATACGGAAACGAATGGAACCATTTTTAAGACTATATCTGTAACAGTCATTGAGATAAGCGGAACAAACATTAATGTAACTCATTTTCGGGTTTGTTACATGAAATTGTGGGATTCCATTGAAATGTGTTTTATGTGTTTGAATTTAATCTAAACTAAGATATTGTTAAGGACTTAATTTGGAGTTAAGGAAGTATTCGAAAAAAAAAAAAAAATTTTAATCGGTTGAAAAGTTGTGGCAAGGGGAAGGTTACCATTCGAAAGCTTACTGATGTCTCTATAAAAATGGTTATAAAGTAATTTCCGATGGGGTGATGTAAATCGGAGAAATAAAGGTTTAAATCTTCGAAAGCATTTCTTTTGTTCTTTTGAACGGGGTTTTGCGTTTGTTTAACTCACTTGTTTCATATTGTAATTGTCAGAAAAATAAGTCTATTAGTAAAAGAAGGCGAGAAAATAAGAAACTAAACAATATTAGTGTTTTCGCTGGGCGAACGTTTGTTGGCGGGGAGTCAGTTCCGGTTAGGTTACTGTCACTTTCCAGTTGCGGTGACTTCCTTCTGTTTGAGATTTTATTTTACATTTTTAACGAAACCCTAGCAAAAACTGTATTTATTCCTTCACTAATAGCACTAGGGTTATGAACGGAACCGCGCTAAGATGACGCAGCTCCTATGAGTCGGACTATTTTTTAGTTTTTCTCTTTAATTGCGAGGTTTCCAAACTTTTTCCCTCAAAAGCTGGATTTATTTGTTAAGTTAAGGAGCATGTTTATATTAAATTATTTTATCTTAAGCTTTTCCGATACAAGCTTTGTCATTTTCTGATCAACAATCACAACACACAAGCGTTTACGGGATCAGAAGGTAAGCTCATAATGGCGCTGGCCGGTCAACACGCAGCGCACTCGCAGTTTTCCTACCCTCACCCATCCGTTACACCATTTTGTCTAATTTGGCCAACGAAATCGGCGCGCCGACTGGATAGGCTCGGCGGCGGCGCGCCACTCAAAACCCGGCGTGGCGTAGCGGCGCCGGCGCGGCGCGCATGTCTACCTAGTAGACACCGAAAATGACCCCCGTTAAAATTTATATATATATATATATATGTGTGTGTGTGTCTGTTAACACGATAGCGGCCAGAGTTTTTGTTTTTTCGTCACGAAACTTGGTATATAGCATTCAATTAGCAAACGATTGAACGAGTTCGTTAACCACCAAAGTCGGTCCACCGGAAGGGGGGTTTACCTCGAACCCAAAACACTAATTTGGCTATGTCAGCCGTAATATTTGTTATATTTCAACGAAATTTGGTATTCGTAGTGGTAATATAGAGAGAAAAGTGAGATATAAAAATGAACTAAATCGGTTCATTAGAAGGGGGGGTTTACTCCGGACCCACAATACCAATTCGCCACTACCAGCCGTGATTTTTGTAAAATTTCGACGAAACTCGGTATTCGTAGTGGTAATCGACAGGTAAATATGTGTTGTAAAAATAAACTAAATCGGTTCATTAGGAGGGGGGGGGGGTTTACTCCGGACCCACAATACCAATTCGCCACTACCAGCCCTGATTTTTGGTATATTTCGACGAAACTCGGTATTCGTAGTGGTAATCCACAGGTAAATATGTGTTGTAAAAATAAACTAAATCGTTTCATTAGGAGGGGGGGGGGGTTACTCCGGACCCACAATACCAATTCGCCACTACCAGCCGTGATTTTTGGTATATTTCGACGAAACTCGGTATTCGTAGTGGTAATCTACAGGTAAATATGTGTTGTAAAAATAAACTAAATCGGTTCATTAGAAGGGGGGGTTTACTCCGGACCCAAATTCCTAATATACTCATACCGGTCGTAATTTCTGCTGTATTGTAACGAAACGCGGTATACGACGTGGGTAACTCATGAGAAAGAAGTGTTGTAAAAATGAGCTGAATCGGTCAATCGGAAAGCGGGGGTTTAATTTGTAATATATTTCAATAGAAAAGCCCGCCAGACGTAGGTTCACAAAGCCGCCGCAAGGAGCGCTTTCTACCACTAGAGTGACTGTATCCTGTTCCTTCGTTAGATCAAAATACAATAATATGAGGTTTCTTGTATTTATTACGTAGTGTAATAGGTACCATGTGTAAACATAACTCTGGAAGCAAATTAATAATTGATCAGTTACTCATTATAAATTTAAAAGAGAACTATTCATGTTTTTATTTTATTTATGTAGGATATTTTAAGCAAATTGTTCTGGAAAGCAGTCTACACTACCCAAATTCTGTGGAAAGTGCTTAGTTATGCAGCTCCTGCGTGAGAGGTGAGAGACTTTTTATTCATGGGCGTATGTACGAAATAACTTCGGGGGGACGCATTTCCGGGGTATGGAATACTAACAATGTAGAACTTGGAATAGTTTTAGGCAACTAAAACGCAATTACACCTAAAATAAAATATTTTTTATGAACTTAGTGATCTTATTTAATTTATTTTTAAGGGTTTTATGACAAATTTTTATCATCAAATCAAAATTTCGGGGGGGGGGGGGAAGGCTGCAGCCCCCTCAGCCTCCCCCTTATATACGCCCATGATTTTATTTAAATTAAAGGAAATCACTATGTCTCTTGGAGGGAGGAAGCAACAACATATAGATATATACATCTAAAACAATGCCTGTAAGGTGCTGCCACCATAGCGGCTATTTCAGGAACTACTTCTTGCTTGGAATGCTTTTAGCGGTCTATTCAAATCACACCCCCCCCCCCCATGCTGAAATCACTCTGTATATCATCACAAACATAATACGGCCCATTTAAAAATATATGTTGTTAGTAAAAAAAAACACAAAATATATCTTCTTATTATAAACCTTACTATTGGTACAGGTACAATGCAAAAAAGTAACATTAAAATAATAAAAATTAATTCTGTGAAAAGGTACTGTACTTAATAAAATAAAAAAATAAAAAAACTCAAATACCTACTCGCACCTATTATTTATTCAATGTGTCCCTGACCTTTCTGATTTATTCTTTTTTGGGGGGATTTATAGGCGAGTTCAACATATACGGGGTATGTAAATTTAAGACTTTTTATTGTATTTTGGCAAACATTTTAGATGTAAATTTTACAACTTAACTTTGAACAAACAAAATGGTACAAAAAGGAAAAAAAAAAAAAGGAAGTACTATTTTTTTAGACCTACACCACATAAAACCCTATTATTTAACATACAAACATAAAATGTATATATCCACATTAAATGGTACCAATCATTCATTTTACAATGAAACTCCTGAATATTACAAACTTTGATTTAGGTAATGGCTTAGTTAATATTGTCCCTACCATGTCAAACTCTCTATATATTGCAAAAACTCGTTTTTCTGATTCAAGAATTTGCTCTTAGATTGTGGAAGTTACGGCTTGTCGTAAATTGTCGCAACTCTAACCCCTTTAGAATAGCCTTTAATGCCTTAAATAAAGTATCAAATAAGACCATTTTTCAATATATTACTTGGTCAATGAATAGACTATGTTTGTTCTGTAGTTTGCTCAGATTTGCATATTTGATAGTTTTACATGGTAAAGGATGTAAGCTATTTCTTTTTCTTTGCTGACATATTTTACAATAAATTCTTTTGACTTAACTTTTTAATAACACATAGCTACATTAACAGCAATATCTGAACCAAGAGCCATAGTCATCTCGTATCTGGAACATCTCATACTCATTGTATTTTTCAGGTTATTTAATATTCTTTTTTCCTGTCAGATTTAATTGTTCAATAGTAATAGTGTATATATCATAGGAAATATTCCCTGTTACATCTTCAGAAACATTTTCTGACTTTACATCACTCTGATACATTTCATCATTTGGAGGACTGATTTTCAAATTAGTAGTTACAATTTCCTGAAAGTAAAAAACATCTTCCTTAAACTTAACATCTCTTAAAGATACAATTTATTTTTCAACACCCAATACTCTGTGATCATTTAAATTATATCCTAAGAAAAAACCTTTCATAGCTTTTTCAGCTAGTTTACATCTTACTTGTTTTGGAATGTCAAAATCCACAGTACAACCAAATATTCTGAGATTGGATACACTCGGTTTACTTTGATACCAAATTTCTGTTGGGGTCATGTTATTAACAGTACTGGTAGGACTCCTATTTAATATGTATGCAGCAGCACAAACTGCTTCTTGCCAAAATTCCTTAGGAACACAAGAATCATACAACATAGTCCTAGCCTTTTCCATCAATGTGCGGTTCATCCGTTCAGATTTCGCATTTAACTCGGGGGTGGTAGGAACAGTATATTCTACAAAGACACCATTGTTCCTACATAAATCTTGAAACTCCTTATTTCTATATCATAAAAAGTGTTCCTGATAAACCTTTCTTTTCAAATGTGTTTATTAAACAGGTCCATATTTCAAAGGCTGAAGCCTTCTCCCTCAGTAAATTCAAGTGACAGTCATACAGACACTGTATGATTGTGTTCTTAGCTGCATTATCCTTCCACTTCCTGTCAGCATTGCAGGGCCGCCTCATGGGGGGGACTGCCGGGTTCTGTCGTCCCGGGCCTCGCTAATTGGAAAAAAATGTGTAGGTTATGAGCTTGTAAAAAGAATGGGGTTTAGAAATATAGACGGGCGTAGCCTATATTTATTTGAATTGGATCTATATTTTTTTAATGTACATAAACGACAAAACAAGTGCAGTCCCAGAATAGTATATTTCATTAGGAGTTGTAATAAAACTGCAAGTACCGAAAGTGACCTTTACTGCACCGATTGTCGGCTTGTAATCTCATTTTGCTCAAAACTCAAGATGAAAATAATTTTAAAATGTCCAAAGTCCTATAGCAAAGTACTAGAATTTTCAGTCTGGCTCTGAAAAGTGGGGACCCGGCTCTGAGAAGAGAGGGCCCATGATCTGGTCCTGGGCCCGGCTTTGAGATTTGGCGGCCCTGCAGCATTGTCCACTTTCACATCTTTGCTATTAGTATCAGTCACAAAGTTTTCATACCTGTTACATTTAAGGAGATTATGCTCTGCCAACAAAGATTACATCTGGAACTTCAGTTCTGAAAGGTTTCACCATTGAACAATGGAACATTAAAACCCTTTAACATGGACATTTTTTACATTTTAGTTAAACTTTCAATCAACATACACACACTCCTTTGAGTGGCAGTGAAGAAACACTGACTTTAAACTTTAAAAACACTCCTTTGAGTGACACAGGGAAAAAACACTGAAATACTTTACTTTACACAACTTGCATTTGCATGGGCTCATAAGCTATTAATAAATGAATAACAACGCATTTCTGAACAAGCAAACCCATTTTATTTAAAGTAAAAGAAATCACACAGGCTCATGGAGAGAGGAAGCAATAACAATATTATATACAACTAAAACTAAGGTGGAGAAGGCAGAGGGATTAAGAAGGATAGGAAAAAAACTCTCCGAAAACTGGACGAACTCAGGCAAGAATCAGAAATAAAGTGGAAGAACACAAAATAATTAAAAAAATAGTGTTTCTATTCTTCTTATTAAGGCACTACGCACAGCTGTTCGACTTGTTATCAATAATTTGTTATTTTTGTTTTAATATGGTGAAATTAATTTTCTTATTTTTTGCTAATTGCTTTAATGTTCATGAAGTTGTTTTCATGCAATTTTAAAAATTGTATATTTAAATTGCTAATTGTAATCATGAAATTAAAGGAGAAAATCGCTTTGTTGTGAAACTCCTAAAATAAAATAAAATAAACAACTAAAACAAAGCCTGTAAGGTGCTGCCACCATAGCGGCTATTTTAGGAACTACTTCCTGGTTGGAATGCTTTTAGCAGGATTTTCAAATATTAGCGCCCCCTTTGCTGAAAGCACCCTGTATAAAAAAATATATCAATAAAAAACACTTAATATACCTTCTTATTTTAAACCAACGGAAACAACGCCTGTTAGGTGCTGCCACCATAGCGGCTATTTTGGTAACTAATACCAGAATGCCGGTGCTTTTAGCAGGCTATTTAAATATTAACAAGGGCTCATAGCCATAGTTGCAAAGCCCTTATAATGAAATAAATAAAAATAAATAAATATTTCCATCCACTTTTCATCCGCAGTAAAAAGTCAAAGAAAGAGAGGAACTTTCTCATTTCGTATTAATAAAGAATAACAATCTAATATGGGAGAGATAAAATTACCATCATTCAAACTTGGTGTTACCCATACATCATGCGACTTATTTCCCCAAGCTTCTTCAGTCATGGCTCCCAAGCTTCTTCACTTTTTTCATTGTTGAGCTTTCCTGTCAGCTCTCTTAATGAATAGGAAGCGTAGATCGTCGGGGTTTCGGTCAGTGTTCTTATTCAATAAAACACATTTTATTTGCTAAAATGTATATTTATTGCCGCCAACGTTTCGGCTTGCTATACAAGCCATCTTCAGGGCTGTAAAAACATATCTGGTGTAACAATCGTAAGGACAGAAACAATAACAAAAAACAACAAAAAAAAAAAAAAAAAAAAAAAGGCTAGAAACATTAACATAAATATGAGTACCTATATGCTTGAAAATATAAATATAAATATATATATATATATATATATGTATATATATATATATGTATATATATATATATATATATATATATATATGTATATATATATACATATATATATATATATATATATATATATATAAAGTATAATAATAGCAATATAAATAAATATACCTGTATAGTGACATACCTATTGCTAGAAACATTAACATAAATATGAGTACCTATATGCTTGAAAATACAAATATAAATATATATATATATATATATATATATATATATATATATATATTTATATAGTATAATAATAGCAATATAAATAAATATACATGTATATGGTATCCAAGCGAATACAGTACAAGTGTCATAGTAACATACCTATTGAGAAGATAGAGAACTGTCCCGTTTCAAGAAGAGAACATTTCTGAAGACTGGAAGGATGGGTCAGGGTTAGACAGTAGAGAGTGGGGGGAGGGGGTTTGAGAGGAGTGGGGCTGGGAGTAAGGATAGAGGGTAAAGACCCCGAGGTTAATAACATTTTGTCACTAGGGCCCAATTTTGCTACACCTGTCAATAACCTCAGCAAATTGGTCCCAAAATTGATAACTGACATCGAATACATTCACCGTGATAAACTCCTTTCTGTAAATGAAGAAGAGCGAGAGCTTTCCCGTTATCGCATTTCCAATATCATCACCAATCATCTCCACCGCCCCCCCAACAAATCCTCTAACCTTTCCCATAAATTTTTCCAAGACTTGAAATCTACCCGCTCCTTCCTTAGTACACATAACCAACTTATTGTAAGCAGAGCTGACAAAGGCAACAAGACAGTCATTATGGACAGGACTGAATACACCGACAAAATGTTTAAGCTACTCTCTGACAACACTACATACTCACCCGTCCCCAAGAACAAAGACCCTACTCCCAATCTTATAAAAACCTTCAACACACACATCCGCAAACTCCGTCACAATCACGAAATTGACAAACGTACCTACTACAGACTTATCTCTTACAACTCCCAAGCCCCCAGATGTTATGGTCTCCCAAAAATTCATAAACCTAACAATCCCTTACGTCCTATCGTATCCAACATCAACTCACCCTCCTCTAATCTCAGTAAATTTCTCCTAACCCCCCTACAAGCCCTTAGCCATAATAATTCCTACGATGTCCAGAATTCCTACGACCTAAAACAACAACTTTCTTCCATTAACGTCCCTCCTAATTTTATCCTTGTCTCCCTCGATGCCGAGTCTCTTTTTACCAACATCCCCATTGACAAAGCCCTAGAAATAGTCTAAACCAATTGGCAAATTATAGAACCCCACACCAAATTATCCCAAGCCTCCTATCTTGAATCCCTATCCCTATGTTGTAAATCTGGCTACCTCCTTTTCCAAGACAAATACTACCACCAAACCTCTGGCCTCGCCATGGGAAATTGTCTCGCACCCGATATAGCCAATATCACCCTAAATGACCTCCTCAATCTCACCCTCCCGATGTTCCCCAACGACATAATTTTCATTAAAAAATATGTAGATGACCTTTTCCTCATCCTCAACCCGCATAGTATTCCTCAGATCTTAGCCACCTTTAACTCCTACCACCCCCGATTGAAATTCACCGTTGAAACCGAATCCAATAACTCTCTACCCTTCCTACACCTACTTGTGATTAGAAACCCCGATGGCTCCTTATCCACCGATTGGTACACCAAACCCACTTACTCTGGCCGACTCCTCCATTACCAATCCTCACACCCCCCTCATCAAATCCTCAATACAGCTAGAAACCTAATATTTCGATCCCTTACCCTATCTGATCCTAAATTTCATCCCAAAAACACATCCCGACTCCTAGAAATACTCCAAGCCAATGGATTCCCGAAACACAACATCACCTCCCTCATAAATTCAATTAAAAATCCTAAACCCCCCTCCACCTCGCAAGATAGTGTCGCCCCCCTATTCAGATCCCTTCCGTACATCCCTAACCTCTCTGAAAAAATCCAAAAATCCCTCAGAAACACATTTCCCAACCTAAATCTAGGTCTATCCACTAAAAATAAACTGAAAACCCTATATACAACACTTAAAGACCCCATCCCACAAGGAAATAGATCCAACGTCGTTTACCGAATTCCTTGCTCTACACCACACTGCAACAGCACTTACATTGGACAGACGAAGAACCGCATTCATAGCAGACTCACAACACACAAATACAACATTAAGAACAGAGACATTAAAACCGCACTTTCTAGACACGCTATCACGGACGGACATAAATTTGATTTCCAAAACTTCTCCATCCTCTCCACTGAACCCAACCTTGAAAAGCGTCTCCTTTCTGAATCCATATATATCCATCTAGAAAACAATCCCGTCAATGACAAAATTGACAAAGAAGTCATCTCCTCAACCTATTCCAACATTTTCCATATCCTCAAAGCCTCCCGTTAGGTAATCCCACCCGGTTCGTTGCCCTATTCCCACACACCGTCTGATCCTTCCTTGTACCTGCAATACCCACCGGCAAGTCCTTTATCTTTACCACCGTCCCTCTGTCCTTACTCCCAGGTCGACTTTCCCCAACCCCCTCACCCCCATCCTCTCCTGTCTAGCACTGGCCCAATCCTTCCCTGTACCTGCAATATCCATCGGCAAGTCCTTTATCTTTACCGCGGTCTTTACCCTCTATCCTTACTCCCAGCCCCACTCCTCTCCACCCCCTCCCCCCACTCTCTACTGTCTAACCCTGACCCATCCTTCCAGTCTTCAGAAATGTTCTCTTCTTGAAACGGGACAGTTCTCTATCTTCTCAATAGGTATGTTACTATGACACTTGTACTGTATTCGCTTGGATACCATATACATGTATATTTATTTATATTGCTATTATTATACTATATATATATATATATATATACTAGCTGTTACCCGGTGTGCAATGCTACACCTAATTTATATTAAATATCTGTAGCCAGGCGTACCATGCTACACATGCTTCATATTAAATAGTTGTAACCCAGCTTCCATGGTACGCCTACTTTATATTATATATTAAAAAAAAATAATTATTATATGATATTTGTCCAAATCATGAGAATATAAGATTATAAATTGAGTGCTCGGCTGAAAAAATTATTTTCCATTTTTTTAGAGAAAGTGGGGTGGAAAATAAATTAATCCTTATTTTTTAAAAAGTACCCTTATTATAAAAAGTATACTTATTTAAAAAAGTACCCTTATTTTAAAATGGTATTACAGTTAAATGATTCCAAATAATTTAATTGCAATACCGTTTTAAAGAAAATCCAAACCAAACTCCCTGTGTTTAATTTTTTTAAAGAAAAAAAAAATATATGGTCCATAAATAAATATTCATAAAAAAATAGCAATAAAAATGAGGCATTTAATTAAGGTTATGATTAGTTATAAGTTGTAATAATCTATAACTGAAACTATATTCTTTATTTTCATTGATTTTTTTTTAAAATATAATATTTATTTATTTAAAGGGCTTTGCATCTAAAGCTAAAACCTCAATGTTGCACAAATATAATATTAATGTGTTATATTGTTTACCTGTTCATTTAATAATCAGTAACTGAGTTTTTTTTATGAATGAAAAAGTAGGTAAATGGGGCAGGGTTTATGTTTTTTATGCCAAAAGGAAATTTTTAAAAACATAGTTTGTTGTTTCAAATACACCTTCACATATTTTTGTTCAATTTTTTTTCCTTTCTATTAAAGCTTCTGTTTCAAATTTTATGGTTCATGAGCTCTTCTATGAGGATAGTCCTTCTATCATAGGAAATAGGGGCCTCTAAGAATAAAAACAAATTTAAGATATTTTTTTTTTTTTTTGCAGTTATAGACAACAATGAATTAAAGGTATTTGGGAATTTCAATAACGACATTGACTTGGCGAGCAACAATATTTTTACCAGAATTGCAACCGTATTTAAACATTTAGTCCAAGAGCTGGTAACACACTTTTCAAGTGTTTTATGTGCCTTAAAATTTTGCTATAGTGGGTCTCTAGTGTAGATAAAAAGGTAAGTATGTGGTTGCTGGACATACCTTGAAACACCTGGTACTGCGCATGGTAATCAGTAACAAACTATGGGCCAAAAATACTGTTTTATTCAGAAGCCATAATTCTTTAATGTAAAATTAAGGCAATTCTATAATTAATAATATATAAGGCAGACACTTTTAAGGGGGATAACATATAAAAAAAAACCGAAGTGGGTTTTTTGTAATATTAAATGAAGTCTTTTATTCACACTGCTATTTAAACACCATAATTGAAAATAATTACAAAAGGACAGACACTTTTTGTGAGGATTAGTAATCAGCAAACATGAAAATAAATTCAGCCGATGATAGACTGCAATACACTGCGTGTAACCGTAAGAGTGAGTGAGAGCACCAATCATCAGGACAGGACAGTAGTGGTAGTTCTAGAAATAAAGCAACTTGCCTTAATTATACATTAAATATTGTTGGCTTCTGAATAAAATACCATTTTTATATATTTGACATATTTTTTTAACACCTTTCCCCTATGTGCAGTGCCTGGTGTTCCAAGGTATGTGCAATACAGCAAAATTCCAAGGTGCATAAAACACTTCATGAAACGTGCGTTACCAGCTCTCTGACTAAATGGTGACAGTCAGAGGATATAACTATCTCAGACAAACGAAAGCATATCTCAGAATATAATGATTAAATTATTATGGATATTAAATTAATAAAAAATTGCATGGACAATTTAATTACTTATTTATTTATTAGAACACCACAATTCACATGACTTCCTCTTCTTATAAAAATAATATTTCAATACATTAATTTATCTGCAAAAAAAAAAAAAATAGCATGCAAAAGAAATATTATAAGAAGAAGAACACTTTATTAAAAAAAAAAATTAAAGTGAGGCTGCCCAAATTAATAGGGTTGCTAAACCACACAGCTCTTATAATAATAAAATAATGTTTCAAAATGTGGTGAAAATTAATTAATTTATATACATTCATTTGTATGATTATAAACATTTATGTAATTTATTATGTACATCTATCTATATGCAAATAAAAAAATAAGTTAAATATAACAATTTGCATATGTATGTAAGAGGATTAATTTTAAGTTCATAAATTTAAGTCCCTTACAAAATGACATTTTTTACAAAGGAGTTTAAAAAAAAAAAATCTTTATGTTTTAGAAGTTCTTTATGTATAAAACAAAAATTTCTATCTTTTTGGAAAGTCTTAGAAATATAAACTTCACTTAAAGCTACATATTCTGCAAATGTAGACTCTTCCGTAACATCTTTTTGTTTAATCGATTTACAGTATAATGCATTACTAAATAACCTAATAAGAAAACCAATGGTGGATTTTCGTTCTAAATGATCATTTAAGAATGTAGTCTCTACATCCATCTGTTCAACATTAAATCCTTTTGATATCTTCAACTTTTTTATTTTCAACAAAATCTCAAGCATTATTTTGTTTCAAACTATCTATTTCTCTATCTGTAGCTTTTACACAAAAATCACAATCGCTTGATCTTTATCAGATTCACCCTTTAGCCAATCCAATACAGCTTATGTTTTCTTGGCTAACATAAACATGCCTAGCGACAATGATTTTATTATTCAAAAGTCATAATTCTTACTATTTAAATATTCCTTACCAATGTCACATCTCATAATACCAATTCTCTTATTTCCTAAGTTTTTAACCTAATTTACTTATTGAACAAAGGAATGAAAAACTTCTGTTTTAGGTTTAATAGTTTAAATCCTAGCAATCCTACTATAATCATCTATAAATGAAACAAAATATATTTCACCTTTGAGACTCATAGTTAGAAAAGGTCAGCATACAACACCGTCAACAATTCCAAAATACTTTTAGCCTTGTTCCTACTTTTTTCAAAAGGGACACGATTCATTTTACAACACAAATTTTATAAATTTATATCAGGTCCAGATAAACTGATTCTTTACTCCCTTAAATGCACTTGAAGTTCTCCCAAAACTTGATTCCTTGATATTTCATTTCAGTTGTTTGAATTAAATAAAGTTAAGCGTTTTACCACATACTACAACCCTCTCCATCAAATACCAGTACAAACATATTCATTTATTAATTTAAGAGAAACAGCGAGTGAGAGATTACTTCATAACCGACATTCATATAACCTACATTGCAACCTTCCTTCTCTACTATAGAAATAATATAAAAGCGCCTCTTAATAAAAGTATTGAAAATATTAAAGTTTTGAATAGAAACATGAAAACTTACTTATATGATATTAGTCCAAATTATATTAGATAAACACAGAACATTTTTATGATATACTTACTTATACGATATTACTCCATATTCTGGTTAGAGCCCAGTGTTGCCCTTGGCAATCAAATCAAAATAGATTTGATATGAAGAAAATTGATCTGATATTAAGAAAATTGATCTTAAAATCAGATCTTGTCCAAACTCTGAGAATATAAACCTACCATTTAGATAAACAAACAATATAAACAAAATAAAAGTAATCAGTTATTTTGCAAAAGAAAAACTTTTCGCCCAAAAAAAGTTTTGTATTGCCTTTCTTCTTTGAAAAAGTTGCAACACTGGAAGAAAATGGCTATTTCGGAGAATTTACTCCTTCATAAATGACATTTTCGAAGGCGTAACTCCCGAACTGTGAATCCTAGAAGATTTTGAGCTAGACTACGAGATTTCCCGGATCAAGACGTATCTATGTGCGAAGTTTGGTCAATATCAGTCAAACGGTGTGGATTTGTATAAGGAACAAACAAACAGAAAAACAGAAAAACAGAAAAACAGAAAAACAGAAAAACAGACACGTGATTTTTATATATATAGATATATATTTATATTTGTATTTTCAAGCATATAGGTACTCATATTTATGTTAATGTTTCTAGCAATAGGTATGTCACTATACAGGTATATTTATTTATATTGCTATTATTATACTTTATATATATATATATATATATATATATATATATATATATATATATATATATGTATATATATATATACATATATATATATATACATATATATATATATATATATATATATATATATTTATATTTATATTTTCAAGCATATAGGTACTCATATTTATGTTAATGTTTCTAGCCTTTTTTTTTTTTTTTTTTTTTTTTTTTTTTTTTTTTTTTTTGTTATTGTTTCTGTCCTTACGATTGTTACACCATATATGTTTTTACAGCCCTGAAGATGGCTTGTATAGCAAGCCGAAACGTTGGCGGCAATAAATATACATTTTAGCAAATAAAATGTGTTTTATTGAATAAGAACACTGACCGAAACCCCGACGATCTACGCTTCCTACTTCTGAAGGGTCGACCATATCTTCTCAATTATCTTAATGAATAGCATGGATTTTCATCGATGATGTATTTAAGAAGATTGTTATCAACAGTAGAAGGCTGCCCATCGTCTTGGATGTCTATACTATCCTGTTTAACACCTTGATGGCGGCTGTCGAAGGGTTGTCGATACCTGCTAGTACTCGCTCAACTAAGTCTGTGTTTGTCTCGCTACATTGAAACAACTCCTTACTTCTTCTTAGCCATTATAAAGGAGTTTTCTTCAAACCTGACCAGCCCACCACTGGAACTTCCTATTTTTCAACGCACAACCGACTATTTCTCAGAAATTGCTGTTACAACAAAAAACAATATTTTTTTCTATTTTCCCAAACAGTTCAGATCTTTTTTTTTTTTTTTTTAAATATATTACCTGCATACTATTAATTTAAATATTAGAATTAATTAATTTACTTTGTTCAGACATCATCAAATTAAATTTTTCATGTTTTCTTAGTGTGATTAGTACAGAACCCCAGTTGCCAATAAATTGAAAAAATTCTATACAATTAAAATTAACATTTATTATTATTTTTCTTTATTATCATTATGTTTTTATGGAAATGGAATCGAAAGCTATGATTCTTTTTTACGAGTTTTATTAATCTATTATACAATTTGTAAAAAGTATTTTGTAGTATCACTATAGACACTTTGTTATAGAGTAAGTGGCCAAAAGCTGCGAAACTCTCAATAAATAAATACTTTAATTTATGGAAAGAAAAAGTATTCCAAAGGAAACCATAAGGTTGTAAAAGTACAATAATTTTCCAGGTTTTTCTGTTGATTTCTTCACAAATGTTATTTAATTTTTTTAAATTCCATTTTAAAAAAGGTAGGAAAGGGTTGACAAGTTCGAACATGAATGGTAGCCACTACTACACAGTAGTTGTATGATGCACTACTCTGTAGTATTGGCTAAACTGAAGCTACCACTCCATTCGGGGTAGTTGTAACTACAGAGTGGTAGCCTTTGTTTAATTACACCGATCTGAGTTGAAGCTAACACTACACCGTAGTGTCTACTAGATAGACCCTTTGTTTCTATCACACCACCTATGGTTCTACGTTTGTACTGAGTATTTTTATTTTCGCATTTTTGTTGGCTTAGTGAGCTATTATAGTGAGCTTAGTGAGATATTATATGTGTTGAATCCATCACTTCCTTAATTTTGAATCAAAAGGTTATTTCAACAGTGTGTTTGAAAGGGATATTTACAAAACATTAAACATAAATAGCTGAAAACTACCCAATACATTTAAAATATTATCAGTGGAAAAATAAATGCTATTTATTTTTATTTACTTTAAAATTGCCAATAATTAAATTAAATTAAATTTTATTTGCAACACCAATAAAAAAGCTTCCAGAATACATTTTTGAGAAACGTTTTTAGCAAGCCAACTTAAAACAGCATACTTTGCTAAAACCCAAAAAACACCTTTATATATTATTAATAAGTATACAATCATTATTTCTTTATGTTATATCAAAAATTCTTTTGTGATTGTATATATTAATTTTAACAAAATTAAAGTCAATACTGATACTTGTGTCAATATATTCTACATCTATTGATTATAAATAAAATTTGTTTCATACTTGCTCTACAATATAAATTCTTTAATATTCAATTTGTTGAATCCATTGGATTACATCCTTTCTTAACTGAAAATTAAAAGTTCATTTAAAACTGTTCAATTGGTTTAAAGAGCCAATGGTTATTAAGACTATTTTATATTTATTTTCACTTGCGTCAGAAATAATCTTGAGATTGCTTATCTTAGACTAAGTACATTTCTGTGTAATTAAAGGTCATTTGCTCTCCAAAACAATAAGCTTCCACTTTTTTTTATTTGAATTTATTTCAAATGGTTTCGAAAGAAAAAAATAATGATAAAAGGAATCAGAGACTGATAAGTTATGAATTAAACGAGGTTTGAGTGCATGTACGTTTTTTAGTATATTCGCCATGTTCATTTGGAAAGCATCGAATATTCTTGCTGCTTTTTGCATTTTTTGTGCAATCTACGTACTTCAGGTGACGGGAGGAGTCGGTTACCGAGACCATGAAAGCTACCGGCTCAGCGCATTGGGTGACACCTATTGCCAAAGAATCAATTCAACCCTGAGGAACGCAACATGCGACAATTCGATACTGAAAAACTCCATGGTTAAATACAGCCAAGTAGAAGAATCCAACATCATCGACTCTAAAGTTCAACGCAGTTCAGTGCAGGCGTCGACTTTGACAAACTCTACAGTTACCCTCAAAAGTACGGTGGTATCTTCTCATATGACCGATTCTACCATAATTTCCGCTATTTTAACAGACTGTGTGGTTCATAATTCTACTATTCACAAAGAAAATTTCAAAGGTATAACTATCATTGATAGCATTATAGGAGTTTAGCTCAAGAGTCTTTCTAAATTCTTACTTTAAAAATCGTCATATTTTCAGCTAATGGTATATGGTTTTAATGTACAAGTAGATTCTTTGTCACAGATTGTGCCCCATGGAGATTAAATAGCTATTGCAGAAAATCAAGGTGAAGTCTACAATTATTTATAATAAAAAGTTCCTTAGAGCTCTTCTATTCATGATTTCCGATACGAAGCGATTCACATAAATTGCTTAGTATTTTGTTCAAAATCGTTCAAAGCAAAAAATTAAAGTATTAGTGGTGTATCTGTACTGTTTATGTTTAATTTTAATAAATGTGTTGTTGTGGTATAATCGAACATAGGAGGCCCGGTGGGCGTGGGATTTAAGGCGTGAGCACTTAACTATCCACGCCAAGGGTCGTGGGTTCGATTCCCACTATGTGGTGGTGGCTTTTCTTTAGAAAAAAGAAAAGGCATCAGCCCTATCCTGGATAGAAAAGGGTGGTCACCTATAGACAACCCGTCCTAAAAGTCTTAGTTAATAATAATGGACGTTAAAATTTAAATAAATAATCAAACATAAAAAAAAGCGAAATAAAAAGAAACGTAAGTAATACGGCAAAATTCTAAACTGCGGGGGGGGGATCGAAATACAAAATATTTCATAAATAAATAATATATTTTCTATACAGGTTAATCTAAATTAAACATTTGGTACAATAATTATAAGACTCACTGTTTTATAGGATTACATATAATGTAAAAACAACTAATTTTATTTTTATATATTGCATAGAATTTCGTCTACATTGTGTTGACAACATTGCTCAGGACCTAGCCTCTTAGCGCGAAATCGGTCTATTTCTTCTATGGGCGTAACAATGAGAGGTGTGTTTTATTTCTCGATTTTATGACCTAGCGGTAGGAGTTTGCCGTATATATATCATGGGTGTATATAGAAATTTCGGGAGGGGCTGGGAGAATTTCGGGGGGCTGAGAAAATTTGGGGGTATGGAATTCTAACAATTTAGAACTTGGAATAGTTAGCCAATTAAAACGCTATTACTCCCAATAAGAACTATTTTTTTCTGAACTAAGTGATCTTATTTTATTTATTTTTAAGGTTTTTATGTGAAATTTTTCCCGATTTCCGGGTGGGGGGGGGGGCTGCAGCCCCCCTTTTATATATATATATATATATATATATATATATATATATATATATATATATTTTATTTTAATGCTTACAAGATTTGGATCTTTTAGCATGGGGAGGGGGTTACTATATAATTTTATAATTTTTTATGTAATTTTATAAAATTTTGTTAGTTTTCTATTGTTAATTGCTATAATATAGTAACAATAATATCAATAATCCTTTACCTAATACCAATGGTATTTACAAATCTTAAATGGAAATACAATTTTTGGGTATAAATTAACATTATAATGCTGAATTGGTTAAACAAAAGACTAGGATAATGAAAAAAAAGTGTACCAACCAATGCCAATTAGAATAGAAGAAAATCCTTCTAAAATAAATTTAGCCTTATAAGCAAGTTTAAACACATTTATTTGAAACAACATACGACTGCATAACTTGTTAAAAAGAGATAATTGCCAATAAAAACCTTTTAAAATACATTTATTTAAAACAAAAATCTCTTTTAAATAAATTTTACTAAATTAATGTTTATTAAAAAAAAATCATTCAAATCAGTAATAAATTATATATCCCTTAATGACTTCATTCTAAATAAAATTCACCCTATATAATATTTCATTAATAAGATATTTTCTTTATAATTAAAATTAAATTATTTTTAATTTATTTTATACAATTCAAGTGATATTGCTTAATTTATACTACATATGGCGGCATTATTATTATAAACTAATTTCCTATTCAATTTATTAAGCGAGTGAAATTATTTGTATTTTTGAAACACTCTATTTACCGTGTACATCTCAAGTCATTCTGTTTCCGTCTTATACTTGAAGTTCTGTAAAAATAATTCAACTTAATTCAATCATTTTTTGAATTAAGATATGTCCAAAAAAAAGCAAAATTGAGACTAACTCTAGTATGGATTGTTGCTTTATACTAATTTTTTTTTTTTTTGTAAATTAATTAATATTCATTAGTAAATTCATCTAATTACGTTTAGTATTTGTTAGTATGGTTAGTGAGATTAACTCTTAAGTCTGCTCTCCCACGAAGGTTCTCCTTAAATCTGCAAAGAATATAATGTTTCCGAATTCTCTGAGGATGTTAAGGCTTGTTTTGAAAGAAGTAGCTTTCCCTAGCAGCGAATAGCTGCAATTTCTATTCCAGAATATGTTTTGCGCTGATCATGAAGGATTCGCGCCTGTTTATCATAAATTTTATGTGCTTTTAGCCACTCAGACCTGCTTGATATTTGGTTCCTTCCGCCCCCCCCCCCTTCTATACGCCCATGGTATATGTGTGTCGGGGAATCTCAGAGCAAAATAGCTGAGAGTTAAGTTTGTTGTAAATCGTGAAAGTTTGTCCCAAGAACCGGAAGCAAGCCGTATGAAGCAAGAAAGACAGACTGCAATTCATTAGAGGTAAGATTTGTTCTTGAATGCATGTATATTCTCCCATTTATAGTAAATTTTTATGATCAATATAAAATCATTATTTTATCCATTAAACATACATTAGTTAACTTTCCTATTACTTTGAACCAACCCTGAGATACAGACTACAATGAAGAAGATAAATAAAACTCTCAATTGTTTATATAATTCATTAGATTATTGCTGCACATTATTGTTTTTCCACCTAAATGTAAAAACCTATTTTCAATAATATTATAAATTTGTATTAAAATTAATTTCACAACAGTATATAGTACATTGGTGTGCTGTTATTAACAAACAGCTCATGACGCTAAGTTTCAATAGTATACACAATAATATATATATATATATATATATATATATATATATATATATATATATATATATATACAGTTTAAAAATTATGGAAGAAAAAATATGCAAATTTTACCCTCACACTGAAAGGACTAATGGCCATCTTGTAATATTTCACTGTTGATTACTTTATCAAATCCATAAAGTCTATTAATATTTAAAAAGAGTAAAATGACTATTTTCCTAGTGGGAAAGTCTTTTAAAACAATTTCTTGAATTTGATTTATCGTTACAATATAGTATAAAAAATATTCAAATATAATCTTCAATATTATCGTGGGTTGTGGGTTCGATTCCCACATTTTCTTTAGTAAAAAGAAAAGGCATCAGCCCTATCCTGGCTAGAAAAGGGGGGTAACCTGTAGATAACCCGTCCAACAATTCGTAGTTAATAATAATGGGCGTTAAAATTTAAATAAAATAATAATAATCTGCAATATGTTTGTTAATTTTATTCTTTTTGTTTTTCCCATTTTTATTCATTTTTTTGATATTCTATTCTATTCATCTCCTAAAAAATTGTTATTATTATTATTGTCAAATTAATTACTTCTTATTTTATGGACTAAAGTTATTTTTTTTTATTAATTGCAATTTTTTTTTTATTGTTTCAACTATAAGTTCATTCATTGTTAATATTTAACTACTATCCGTTACACTATTTTAAACTAATATTTTCATAAGAAGAGCATTTAAAGAATTAAGTCCCAAATTGTAGGTTTACTTTCTTGTGGGAAAACTTATTTAAGAGGAAAAAACATTATTAATTATGAGTATAAATAATCATGTAATATCATTACGATAGAGCATATAGAAGTAAATCCCCATAATATGGGGCTATAACATTATGAGAATGTAAAATTAAATTCTCTAAGGCTGTGGCAGGAGTTGCTCCCCAAAATTGTTTAAAAAATTAGCTTATATTGGTGACGTTTCGAAACTATTCAGGTTCATCGTCAGGCGTCTTACATTAAGTCGTTTTAAGGTCTCTTGTGATTTTAAATTTCATTTTATGTACATAAATATTAAATTTTGAGAGTGAACATTAATTCCAGGTAAGAATATTCATTTGTTGAGTGGACGAGTTATATTCAGTGTGACGAGAAGATTCTTTCCCAGTTTTAATAATGTTCACTCCCAAAATTGAATATTTATGGTCCTAAAATGAAATCTAAAATCACAATAGACCTTAACACAATTTAATATAAGATGCTTGACATTGAATATAAATAGGTTCGAAACATCACCAATATGAGCTAATATTTTAAACAATTTTGGGGAGCAACTCCTTCCACTTTCTTCTAGAATCCATTTATCCTTCCCAATCCTCACTTCATATATAAATAAAAAAATAAACAAGTGATTTAGATTATTTCGGTACCTTGAAAACAAAATGATCAATGTATATTTTAAACAAATATCAGTGGGCAGAAATTTATGTATATTGATCATGATAATTTTATTATAATAAGATTGTTAACAAACCTTTTTAATAGCTTATGAATGATTATTTTTTTAAGGTTTTATTTTTCTTAATAATAATAGTTAGAGAAAATTGCTTCTTTTAACAATTAACTTATCTCCAATTCTAACATTCACTTGTAGGTCTATAAATTTTTTTAAAGTTTGCACATTAATTATTTTCCTTATAAGCTACAGATATAAAAATAGTAAACACTACTCCTGTTAATTTTGATGTATTAAAAGAAATGATTTGAGAGAATTTAGGCATCGCATTTAATCATAGATTGCAAAACTGTAAAATATCACAATAGATTTTGTTGGTTTATCTTGAATTATTATAACTCAGTGACCCTGAAAGGATAGTTCATATTTGGCTAAAGGAAACAATAGATTTCTGGAAGAATCTGTTTTGAACGTTTTGGTAGGCTCTTTTGCAAGCCTTCTTCAGGAATAAATGCTAGTAGTTGAAGAGAGACCGAAGGAATGTATTATGTTACTTAACTTGTACATGGTCCTTCCATCTTCTGGCATTTACTGCTGAAGATGGCTGCCAATGAGCATGCTGAAACGTTCAGTATAGATTCTTCTTGAAATCTGTGTTTTTTTCATTTTCGAAATCCCAATTATTGCTATTTGTCACTCCCACAGCTATCAATTCACATTTCGATCTGGAATATTTTTTATAAGCCGATTTTTTTTTCAAACATTCTAATTTTATTTGTGGCACTAATGAAAACATTGGGGGGCGAGGTAAGCTCAGTGGTAGAGCACTGGACTCATATGCTAGATGACCTGAGTTCAAATCGAGAGCAAGCACTTAAGACTTTTTCTTCTAGTGTCTTCATTCATGAATTCGGCTTCCCTGACCATCCCTAGGCCAACCCAGCCTTTAATTAATTTATTAATGGGTACCTTGGTGCTAATGACTCTAGCAGTCGAAGCAGCAAGGGGAAAATCAGGTGGCCGGAGCATAGTACTGACCACACTATCTCCCTAGTGTGCAGTATGGTCATGAATCAGATACCTCTACAGTATCTGCCCCCAGGGCCATCGTGGCCTGTTACGGGACTGATTTTTTTTTTTTTTTTTAATGAAAACAGTACATACAGGGGCTTTTAGTACAAGAAAACGACTAATGAATAGATATTTTGCACTTGTTTTATTCTGAAATGGACTAGTTATGTTTGAAAAATCAGGAAATTTCATAAAATTTGAGTCCACATTATTACTGTGTCCATGCTGGTCTTAATATTGGTTCCCATCCATATATTCAACATCCAAAATTGATGACTGATTTGTTTAATGAGAATAAGAAAAACTGTCTCTCAGAAACAGGAGTTTATTTTTGACCGAAGTTATTAAATTTTTGTTATCTGGCCACGTCAAAAAGAATACATCATCTACAACTAATGTTAGATATGTTTAATTGTAAAAATAAGCAAAATGAGCCCATTAGAAGGATGAAGTCATATCAAAATCCTCACTAACTGAAGTATGGATGAGCCCCTAGGGGCGTATATTTTTATTTTTTATATTTTTATAACTTTCTTTGAACATTTTGCGAAATACATCTTATGAAAATGTATATTCATAATATATATATATATATATATATATATATATATATATATATATATATATATATATGCGATACATTACATTAGAAGTTGAACATTTTTTCACGTGAATATTATTTCGGAATAATTGTTTGCAACAACATATATTTTAGCACTTTCCTCTGAAGGGTTGGCTTTGGTTGGTAGTTTAAGGGCACACAACTGCTTGGTCATAACCACCCCTAAAGGAAAGTAGCTACTGAGGTTAAAATCTTTATCGATCCTACCTAGTAGGCACCGAAAATGACCCCCGTTAAAATTTATATATACATATATATATATATATACACACACACACATAAAAATTAACCCTGCTGGCTATCGTGTCTGTTAACAGGATAGCCAGCAGGGTGTTTGTTTTTTTTGTCACGAAACTTGGTATATAGTGTTCACTTGGCAAAAGATTGCACGAGTTTGTTAACCACCAAAATCGGTCCACCGGGAGGAGGGGGGTACCCTGGACCCAAAACACTAATTTGACCTATCCAGCCGAAGTGTTTCTTATATTTCAACGAAACTCGGTATTCGTTGTGGTCATCTAAAGAGAGAAATACTACTAAAAATAAACTAAACTGTTCCTTAGGAGGGGGGGGGGGGTTACTCCGGAGCCAAATTACGCATATCGGCCATAATTTTTGTTGTATTATAATGAAACTTGGAATACGTCTTGGTTATCTAATTAGAAAGAAGTGTTGTAAAAATGAAGTAAATCGGTATATCGGAAGAGGGGTTTACTTTGTACTATGTTTGAATAGAACATTCCAGTGAAATGTTTTTACAAAATATTAATTAAACTTATTCCAAACTTTCCAAATGACATCTGGGATAAGAAGCCCCTGCAAGTCAGACTTTTTGTCAAAGCTTTTTGTTTATTTTTCTGATACTATTGTTCTTTATAAAAATTAAATTAAAATACTAAATGTTATTACCGTCTGTTGGGGTAACATTGGTCCTTTTTAGGGTAACATTGGCCCAAAGTTGGAAAAAGTTTTGTTGTGCTGTTTTGTAAATCATATGATGAGTTATCGACCTAGCTTATGCCTCACTGGATAGGTAATACCACTGGCTTGACTGTTGATGAGGTGGAGGTTTAGTTCCATATTCAGGGATGTTTTTGAAGTAATAGCAGTCAAAACAACAAACTAATATAATTTTATCTGGTGGTAATTTTATCTTGTCTAACTTTAACCCAACCAATACTAAACATAGGTTTTATATGGTTTAAAAGTATGGGACAAAGTTTCCCCAATTCAAGGCAACTTTGGCCCAAACATTAAAAAAAATCAGTATAATATTGCAAAATGAGTTCTCAATATTGTTTTAATTTAATGATATAACGTTTGTTTACACAGAAAGATACACTGAAAATTAATATAATCAATGTCAAAAGATATAGAGCTAATAAAACTTTAACAAATCTGTAGATTTGGGCCAATCTTACCCCAGCTGACGGTACTTGTTTTTAGCGCGTTTCTTTATTGCTTACAAACACAACGAGTAGGAATTTACAACATTCTATTTGTTACGATCGAGGGTGTCTCGAAACTATTGTTATTACCTATGTTTGTGTGTATGTGTATATTTATATATATATATATATATATACACACACACACATATATATATATATACATATATATATATATATATATATATATATATATATATACAGGGTGATTGAGGTCTAAGTAGCCAAGCTCTAGGAGGTGATTCTAGACATAATTTCCAACAAAAAAGTACATTTGAAGTATGGTCCGATTCCGAAGGGAAAAACAGTTATGTCCAATTTTCTGTTGTTTTTAACATAGACATATTTTGTATTGAGTAAGAAAGAATTGCTCAAAAACTGTTCAAGATAATTAAATTGTAATTATGCCATCATAAAATAGACAAAATTTCCTTTAAGAAAACAGTGACTTAATTCACTAAGCCCATTGATAGAACATACTTACTGGACATCCCATTACCAACTTATTTTTTTCTGGATTAATCAGATGTTACTCGCGGATTTTTTACTGAGCCTCCTAATGTACCAGAGACTCCTCACTACTTACAGGAAAACTTCTACATTTAGTTAGCATTAAATCTATGCAAATGAAGTGGAAGTTTATTGAGGGATAGGTTGAATGATTGTCCAGTCCAAAAGCAATAAAAAGTAAACGAAAGAATTTGTTGGAAAAGTTTTTCATTTGAAGATATGTCACATTTCATGTATTCCAAATTTTCATGGATTTATCTTTTGTCAACTCGGACAGTCGATCCATCCACTGTCTAACAGCCCTGCAGTTCTGTGGCGGACAGCAATCCATCTGAACTGATGCTGGTTGTGTGATCTTCACAGACCATAAGGATTGTGATGAAACCAAGTACGCAAATTGCGACAATTAGAATGGAATTAGATTCAATTGGAATTAGATATTCCATCCCGTGTGAATGTGGCCTTGTCTGTCCAAAAAATGTTGCGGCCGAACTGAGGATTAACATGTATCCTTCCTCAACATCTGTTATTGTTTTTTAAGTGTTATTTGAAATTTTTAGTATAAACATTTCAAATTATGTGCAAACTTTGGATTACAATTATTCAACTATCTTGAAATTTTTTCGAATACTCACCCAAAAAGGCTAGTCAAAACATGAGGTACTTGAAAGCAACAGAACTCCATTCCACATTTTTTTAAAAAAGGGAGCCAATCGTTCAACCCATCCCTCAATAAACTTCCACTTCATTTGCATAGATTTAATGCTTACTAAATGTAGAAGACTATTCATATTCCTGTTGGATAGATTCATGGTTCCAGATGGATTGCTGTCCGGCACACAGTAGCTGTGCTCTAAGACAGTAGATGGATCCACTGCCCAAGTTGACAAAAGTCCAATTGCAATTTCGGCTATTTTCAATGTTTTAATTATATTAGCAAATTTTTTAGTTTACTCTACATCACAAAAATGATAAATCGAAGAAAATCTGGAAAACACAAAATGTGACTTATCTCTCAAATGAAAAACTTTTCCAACAATTTCTTTCAGTTACTTTTTATTGCTTCCGGCCAACAAAAAATGAGTAATCCATAATTTCTTCACAAACGGTATTTGAAACTTTCAAATTGAAAGTAACCAAACTCTATTCCAATTTTTTGACATAAGAGAGTCAATCGTTCAACCTATCCTTCAATAAATTTCTACTTCTTTTGCATAGATTTAATGCTTACTAAATGCAGAAGGTTTCCTGTAAGTAGTGAATCTGTAGTCCATTAGGGGGCTGAGGAAAAATTCGCGAGAAATGCCTGATTCATCGAGGAAAACGGAAGTGCGTTATTGGGCGCCCAGAAAGGATCTTCTATCAACGATTTAGTGAATTAAATAAATGTTTTCTTAAAGGAAATTTTGACTTTTTTTATGGCGGCATAATTGGCATTTCTGTGTATCTTGAACAGTTTTTGAACAATTCATTGTTATTCAATAAAAAACATGTCTACGTTACAAAACAGAAAATTGGGTATAACTACTTTTCCCTTCGGACTCGGACCACACTTCAAGTGAACGTTTTTGTTGGAAATTACGTCTAGAGTTTGGCTACTTAGACCTGGAAGAATTCAAAGTCACCTCCTAGAGTTTGGCTACTTATACCTGAATTACCCTGTATAGATATAACAAGAGATTGAATGGGATCATGTACAGCAAAATCGACACAACTGGAGTGGGAATTTATTTCGGATAGAACTCAATAGAATTTTTTCGGAATGATAAACAAATGATACAAGGCAGATAGTTTTTTTTATTATTTCTGTTTTGCGGCGCACCTGCAACGAAGCCATTTACGCCCACATCTTCCACAGAAATGTAAGCACTGATTGTTTATTTCTGGTAATTCATCATTCCTTCATTGCATCAGGCACTGATTACAAAAACAAATTACTCTTTAAGTGTATTTTAGCGTTGTCAGCGGCAGCATGATTTAAGAGCTAGAAAAGCGGAAAATAAACATCGACCGTTAAAAATACTTTCACAATACTTGGAAGAGTGAATTAAAGTAAATAAATACGAAAAAAAAAAATAAATAAACTCTATGGTGGAGAAAAACAAATCTAAACTGAATGGGTGGCCGCTTCACAAGAAAAAAAAAAAGAATTGCCTTTAACAAACGGGGAGTGATTTTCTGCTCACCATTAACAATTACCTGTTTTTATATAAAGTAAATTGGACGTTGAGAGTCTTGAAACACCGGTACAATGGTCGGCCACCAAGAATAGAAACGAAAGCGTCTAATAACTGCAGAAAAACGTGATATGCCACGAGTGGGACGTTGCTTTGCACGTGGCGACGCTAAGCAAACAAACAATATAGTATCATACAACTGCAGAGTTTTTTTGTGTGATTTTCAACTTTGATAAAGTAGAAAAGTACGTGGATTAAAAATGTTTAAGATTGTATGGCGCATGGGCGTATATAGAAAATAATTTCGGGAGGGGCTGGGAGGATTTTTGGGACGGGGACAGAGAGCACTTGGGGGATATAAAATACTACGCACATAAAACTAGGAATAGTTAGCCAATTAAAACGCTATCACACCAAAAAAAAAACAAACAAAAAAACTCATTTTTTCTGAACTAAGTGATCTTATTTCATTAGTTTTCAAGGTTTTTATGACACATTTTTACCGATTTCGGGGGGGGGGGGGGCTGCAGCCCCCTCAGTCGACAAACAATAAAAATGTCTGTGCGTAAGGAATTGCATAACCAGTTCAGTTAACGACTTGAATAAGAAGATTATAGTATAAAATAGCCTTAATTATGAGTTAGGGGGTTAGGCCTCAGCTAAGAGCTGCTGGGGTTTTTACGACCCCAGTTTCGGCTACAGCCACAAAAACGTATGGTAAGCGTAATATAATTTTACAGCTAGACATGTTTTAAATATCTTATATTATGAAATATCCCAAAAAATTAGGCATTGAAATGGCTAAACTACATAAACAATTAACAGTAGCCAACTCTAAACGGAAACAATTCTCTCTTTCATCTATTCAAGTTATGGCTAGTTTACACGGGCTTAGGCCTATTACGGACTGCCATAGACAACTCGGGAGGCCCGGTGGCCGTGAGTGTTAAGGCGTGAGCACTTATTACTCCAAGCCAAGGGTCGTGGGTTCGATTCCTACTATGGGGTGGTGGCTTTTTTTTTTTTTTTTTTTTTTTTTTTTTTAAAAAAAGAAAAGGCATCAGCCCTATTCTGGTTAGAAAAGGGTGGTAACCTATAAATAAACCGCCTTAAAGTTCTTAGTTAATATTAATGAACTTTAAAATTTAAATAAATAGGCAACACGGGCCAGGAGACCAGGCCGAGCGACAGCAGAATGGACCTCGAAGAATTGGCAATAGTAACGCTACCAGTATAGAGAGAAAGAAAAAGAAAATCAAAAGAGTGTTGGGTAGATCCTTTGTTACAAGAATGGAGATTATTTTATTTTAATTTTAACGTCAATTATTATTAACTAAGAATTTTGGGACGGGTTATCTATAGGTTACCACTCTTTTCCAGCCAGGATAGGGCTGGTGCCTTTTCTTTTTTCTAAAGAAAAGCCACCACCCCATAGTGGGAATCAAAGCCACGACCTTTAGCATGGAGTGGTAAGTGCTCACGCCTTAACACTCACGGCCACCGGGTCTCCAGTGGAAATTAAAAGGAATGTTTAAATAATTTTATGAAGGCGCTAGAAAATAACCTCGTAAATTCTTTAATTACGCATTAATGTGTATGAGTTCGTTTGATGTGATATTGTGTCTTCTGAAATCACATATAACTGGCACAGATCAGGGTGCCTACAGCACGAAAGTCATGAAAATGTCACGAAATTGAAAATAGGGCACGAAAATCACGAAAAAGTCATGAATTTTGAAACCAAGTCACGAAATTTCAGTGTTTACCGGAGTGTAACGTAATCCTGGTACGTCGGCGCATTCGTAATTGTCACCGTTGTGTATGCATTTACAAATCAATTAATCATTTTTTAAATATATGCAGATTAAATGTTGAAATTCTATACACATTGCCAATTTTAAGCCAATAGTTAAGGCTTTTTCATTTTGATTGAAATTATTTTCTTTTTAATGAGCATGAAATTTGTTTTTCAAATCATTAAAATGTCACGAAAAAGTCCCGAAATTAGCTTTCACGAAAGTAGTAGACACCTTGCAGATACAAATATGCGACCATGTTTATCTCGGGGTCTCCCGTGGTCTAGTGGCTAGTGCTTTAGATTCATAAGCGGCACTAGCTCTGGATGTCGGCGCTAATGGCCTAGTTGTCGAAGCGCTGTAACAAAAAAGGTTTTTCTCCTTTGAACTTAGTACTTGGTTAGAGTTTTGGCGGGAATAAGGAAAATCTAGATCGCCACTAGACGGTTTGGGTTGTAAAAAAACCCCGAAGCAAGGGCTTACAGCCAGACTCTTTGTTCTCGTGCAGGGACCCTGTATTGAGATGGTTCCTTAAATGAATCCCGACCGCTTTCAACTGGGGCTTCCCAAACGCAAATATCCGCCCAGAAGACAATAGATACAGATAGACAATCCGCCGAAGATGCGAGAATGGATCATTAAATATATAATAGACAATGAGAAAGAAAGATGTCTCCAAGCCTGTGTGTGGTAGGTTCGATTCTTCGCCAGTGAGGTCCATGCACTGCAGACAACCCCGGAGGCGCATTCTTCAGTCAATCTCATGAACTACTTCAATAAGAAAGGATTCGCGATAGCATTGTAGATATATTATTTCTGGTAGCAATCAAAAGGCAAACAATAGACCACGTAATTTCATAATTAAAGCGAAAAAAAGTCCAACTCTCACGAACTGAGCCATCTTAGCGCGATTCCTTTCTATCTCTAGTGTCATTTATACGCGCCGACTCCATGGGGCCTGAGGGGGCCCGAGCCCCTGAAAAATTTGTTTGAGGTGGTCGGAGCCCCCAATATTTTACGAAAATTATTAGTTATATAATCTATTATATATTTGTCAAATACCACTCACTCACTCACTGACCTACCATCGCCCAGCCCAAACCACTTGACTGAAAAATTTGAAATTTTGCATGGACACTCCCTTTAGAACACTCGCTAAGAAAGGATTTTTTGATATTCGAATTTTTAAGTGCTTTTAGAGGGGTTTGAATTTTTATTTGGTTAGAGAGCAGGCAGCCAAGGCTGCAAGCGTTGCTAGGACAACAGGTCAGCTGTTAGCGTACTGTATTTATTTCATAATATTATTTCTATTTGAGCTTCATTTCAACCATGATGGCAGACCTTTAATTACTAGAAATAAACAGTGATTTTGTTCCTCATAGAGTTTACCCTGGTGATGGTCCATCCGAGATAATAATATCCCGAACCCTTAAACTCCTGTTACTGGTAACCTATAGATAAGGGGTTATCTCTAGGTTTCTGTTTCTTGACACTGGTCGGGAGCACCCCAATGTCCAGAAACAGTATACTTTGATTACTTATCAATTGATGAATAACATATAGCATGACGGGAACCGTGCTATGATAAACTGCACAAAATTATATACATAGTAGCGTTAATTTTGATGTTAAATTATTCACCTTAATAAAATAACTACTTATTTGCCGTGACGAAGCAGGGGTATACAGCTAGTGCTTAATAAAATCAGAAAAAAATGTTAGTATTTTTTATTTTCATTGTTTGACGATAGTTACCTTTTAAAATACATTCAGTAATGAGTTAAAGCCAGTGTTGGGCAAAAATTATTCAGAATGATGTATAATGATTAATGAATACATTTATTATTTCATTCATGAATGAAGAATAATTACTTTTATTCATTATTCGTTATTCTGTGAATGAAGTTTATGTTTTATTCACAAATTATTCGAATGATCATTCCGAATAAACATGTTTTAGTGAATAACGATAGATTTATTATAATGTTGGCAGCCAGAAATACGTATATATATGTGTGTTTGAGTAGGATTATTCAGTAGATCAACTAGAAATAAATAATGACGAATGATGAATAATGAATGATGAATATCGAATAATGAATAATGAATAATTCTGTGAATAATTCATGATTTACTGTGTGAATAAGATAATTCAGTGAATTATTCATCATTCACTAAAAATTTATTCGAATGATCATTCGAATAATAATTTATTCGAATAATGCCCAACACTGGTTAAAAGAAATAATTATTGCGGTAGTAAGGAGGTTAACTGAAAACGAGTCCTGTGAATCATGATAGTGGTACGTACCGCGGGCAACTTAAAATATTTCCTGGTGCACGAACCTTTGGGTAAAGTCTGGGGCTGGCGTGCCAGCGCTGCTGAAAAACTCACTATTTTACAGAATTAAAGATAAGGTTTGGGATATTTGCCATGTTCCCAGTACTCCAACAGATTTTCATTCAGAGGACAACGTTTGGGATTACTCAATTATTTTTCGGGAGGGCAATAACCTCCCGTGACATACTTCATGTGCGTGACATACATAACTTCAAATAAACAAAAGGTTCCAAAACAAGTATTTCTTTATTATTTCTGAGGATAATAGGCAATTATAATAGCTCTCTTGATAAATGATTAATTAAAATATAATTATTAAATTAATGAATTGTACATCATTGTTCCGTAAAATACATTAAAAATATATCCAAGTTTTTACTCTCACAATACAAACATTTTTTTTTTGTGTTAAAATTACACCAGAATTTTATTTTGGGAAACAATTATTATTTAATTGGGAAGCAATTATTATTTAATTATCACTTGGAATGTATGCAATGATAAAAGTGCTTTTGTTATGGTCCAATATTCTGATTAAGAATGGTGTAGGCTTCATAAGTTTTATTGTAAATAGTGGAATTAATTACTGTGCAGTCTGTCAATACTGTAGAAAATACAAAGGAATCAGTAAGCAGAGAGGATAGAAGAGTACTGTTGTCGCTGGCGACCGAATCTGTCAGAATTGATGCCTTTACTGAGCTGCTATTTACGTTGGAGTTTATAACTTTCGATTGGTATATGTCACTATTTAGAATCTGTGAGTTATTGAGTACTGATATTCCACAAGACGAGTTATCCAGTGTTGAATTGATTCTTCTGCACGAGCTGTCCTCGTAGTTGGATGCTTTCTCTTCGCCATAACTGACTCCTCCAGTGACATCAAACACATAAACTGCACAAAAAGCAGCAAAAATCCACGTTAATTTCCAAAAGAACATGACAAAGACACTAAAAACTGACATGCAATGAAACCTTATTTATTTCGATCTTATCATTCATTGATTGCCCTCATTGATATTTTTTTGCTAATCGAAAGAAATGTCAATTTAGATAAGTGGAAGGTTTTTTTTGTTTTGCAGACCAAATGATTTAAAATTTCACTGAAATGCACTTAAAATAAGATACTGACGTAAATAAAAATAATAAATAAATATTTTTCTTATATTAATACCTTTATTAAAAAATTGGTGCTTGAACAAGGTTTATGTAAACGTTCAAGTGGCAATTAAGGAAAGACACTCATAATATTTAAAATTTATTTGTACGTTATCTCATATTACTCTTTAATTTCATTTTTATTAATACTTGGAGATAGAAATAGGGGGTGCGAGGGGGGAAAGAGAGAGAGAGAGAGAGAAAAATAAGCCTTATTTAACTCGTAGGCTTCCACGGTCCGAGTCATTACAAATATTATAGTCTTCTGGCATTGACCGTGTCACAAACTTCTTTGCCGATGTTTCGCTAGTCATACTGCCAGCTTCCTCAGGGCTTAGTCTGAGAATGAGGATGTTCTTCTAGTTGTCCTGTATAAATACTTGTCTTTGTATTCATCCGCGGGCGTAATCTGCTCTTCCATGTCCCTGATTGGTTGGTCCCTGTCTTGCTTGAACCTGGTTGGTGGGTTCCATCTGGACCGTTGATTGGTTGAATTTCGTTTCTTCTTTTTTCCTTAGGTTTAATCACCGGATGCCATAATTTGCTGAGCTTATACCCATCTTCTTTGTTAAAATTTTCCGGGCATCGTACTATTTCTATGGCTTCCCTAATGATCCGTTCTTGGTACTTCCTATTTTCGCCAGAATACTTTGTCGAACTGGATTGCATGATTTGTGTTGTAAAAATGTTCTGCTACCGCCGATTTTTCAGTATTGCCATTCTTAACCGTCTTCACATGTTCTGAGATTCTTGTACATACCAATCTTCCTGTTTGCCCAATATATTCTTTTCCGCAGGAGCATGGGATACTATAGACACCTAGTGATCTTAGCTTCAAATTATCCTTGGGGTTATTAATTATTTGACTTATCTTGCAGTCAATGGTGTAAACTGTTTTGATGTTATGTTTCTTCAGAATCTTTGAAATCTTCTCTGTAGTTCCTTTCAGGTAGGGGAGGATTACTTTTTTCCCGTTTGGGTCTTCCTGTACTCCCTTTTCCGTTGACTTCACATTTCTTTTAGCTTTGGTGGTGTGTCTCTTTATAACCTCGTCCGTGTACCCGTTTTTTCTTAAAGCTTAAGCTGATTTCAGGTGTCTTTCTTCTTTCCTGAGATGGTTTGGTTGGGAAATCCTGATAGCTCTGGTCATGAGGGTAGTAATCTAGGTGTTCTTCTGGGTGGGTGGTGATAAGAAGCTGCGTTTAGGTATCTGTCTGTGTGAGTCGGTTTTCTATAAACTGAATGTTCTAGACGGTCTCCAATCTTCTCTCCTTTTACATCAAGGAACAGCAATACCCCGTCTTCTTCAATTTCCATAGTGAACTTTATGTTGTCATGCATCTTGTTAATGTGTTCGAAAAAATGTTCTAGTGTTTTCTTCCCATGAGGCCAAATCACGAACGTGTCGTCCACATATCTAAACCAATGCCTTGGTTGGTATAGATGTCTTCTCAAACTCATCCATGTATATTTCTGCTGCCACTGGGCTGAGTGGCGTACCCATGCTGGCACCTTCTTCCGGATTATAATATTTGTCATTAAACAAGAAGTAAGTTGATTTCAAACAGAGTTGCGCCAATTTCATTTCTTCGTCGTTCAACAACCTCTTCATTAGCTGCAACGTTTCATCCAAAGGGACCATGGTAAACAAGGACTTCACATCAAAACTTACTGGCAAATCTTCCTTCGTTATTTTAATAGACTTGATCTTCTCCACGAAATCTCTTGAGTCTTTTATGTGATGTTCTGTCGTGCCTAAGTGTGGCTTGAGCTTCTTAGCAATATATTGCGCAATCCCATATGTCGGCGAGCCAATGGAGTTAACAATTGGCCTTAGTGGAATACCTTCTTTATTTATCTTTTGGAAACCGTAATTCCTTGGGGGCAATGTGTCAGATTTTACCAATCTTGGGAATTTTTCCTTAATCACTGTGCATACTTTAAACGTTTTCATGATTTTCTTACGCCCGCGGGTGAATACAAAGACAAGTATTTATTCAGGACAACTAGAAGAACATCCTCATTCTGAGACTAAGCCCTGAGGAAGCTGGCAGTATGACTAGCGAAACGTCGGCAAAGAAGTTTTTGACACGGTCAATACCAGAAGACTATAATTTTTGTAAAAATAAGCCTTGCTTGTCGTGTGCTCTATAGTCCCACTTGCCTGTTCTCCCTCTGGGTGATCAGCAATGGCTGGTGATTCTTGTTTATGAACATATTATATTTTTTAATTTTCCTCTTTTTTGGAAGATATGAAATGATTGTGTTACAGTCAAAATATAATGTATTCCTATTCAAAAGAAGCCATATAACGATTTTTTAATGACATATAAGTTAATTTACCAAGAGAAAATAATTGATAGAACAGGTCATTATTTGATTTTATATATATATATATATATATATATATATATATATATATATATATATGTATGTAAGATTCGTACTCGGGATAAGAATCACAATGATTGCATCTGTAAAGAAGATTTATTTTTATAAAGGATATAAGATGATTACAGAATAATGACAATACAGTATTACGGTATGTACAAGAGCAATAACAATAACTGAACATACCTGTAAAGAAGAAATCAAAATTACATGATCTTACTTAATATTAGCTTAACATTAATTTATGTTGTACTTTATTTTACATGTTTCATTACATTTTTATTTATTTATTTTAGGCATCGATTAGTTTGATTATTATCTAGGGCGTAAGGATACAGTTTCGACACATGAAAGTAGTTTGACTCAGTTTTACGGTAACCTGAGTCAATTTTATATATCGAATTTGAAAATTTGTCTAAAATTTTAAATGGACCTGTTCGAATTTCATCTAGTTTGTTACGGTTCAGGCTATTGCCATGAGTTACGTAAACCAGGTCTCCCACCTGAAAAGTGTGTGGTTTCCGACTTTTATCAAACCTTTTTTTATTAATTTCGTGTATCTTTTGTGAATTTTCGAAAGCCTTTTTTCTATCTTCCTCCAAATCTCGTGCAACTTGATAATTCTTGGGAACAATGTGTATATCTTCATTATTTAGTAAATAGTTTGGACTGAATTTGGTAGATGTATGGATAGTATTATTATATTCCTCTACACATTGCTCTGCGATTCTCGGCCATGGACGCTTGGTGTCGAATGGTTCGTCGTTTATTCTGCATCTAATTCGGTTAACCAAGGTTTGATTTAAACGTTCGTTAAGCCCATTGGAAAATGCACAGTCAGCAGCTGTGAAAATTAAATTAACATTATGTCGTTTTAAAAATACTTTGAACTCATTAGAATTAATTCCCCCGTATTGATCGGTTAATAAAGTGCCAATCTTGATGCCGTTTGATAAAATTTTGCTAAGAAGTGCGATGAAATCGGTTGCTTTTTGGTTCTTAGAAGTGAGGATATATGCAAATCTGGTGAAATGGTCAACCAAGAGATGTAAATCTCCAATTGTATCTAGGGACATGTATTCATAAGGTCGTCTTGCAGGACCTAATTGAGAAAGTTGACCATAGACAAACGGTGTTCTAGTTTTATTCTTTATGCAAACACTGCAGGTTTGACAAAACTTTTTTATTAGTTCTTTTATACCCTTGCAGAAATAGAAAGGAGTTATTTTTAGTTCAATTTGCTTAGTTCCAATATGGCCAAATTTATTATGAACTTTTTCAATTAAGTTGTAGCAAAAATCTTTAGAAACAATTATTTTACTTTGGTTTTTATATTGGTTATAAAGTAAATCCCCTTTCTTAGTGATTCGGTGGTGGGAAGATAAGTTATCATTCAATGTTCTTTGGTCTTTCATAATTTCCTCTACTTGGATAAAATTTACAATTTTCAATTTATCTTCAGAGTCAAAAGGTTCTAGGACAGGGTTTCTAGATAGACAGTCGGCTTCAGAGTTTGTGTTGCCTGGAACATACTTCACCTTGAAATTATACTGCGATAAGCAGAACATTAAATGACCCAATTCATCATCGGTTCGTGAATTTACTTTCAGGTTTTCCAAAGGTTTGTGATCTGATTGAACAACGAACTCGATTCCTAGTAACCAGTATTGCCAGTGTGTTAATGCTTCTTTAATAGCTAAACATTCTAGGAAAATCGCTTTTTTCCGTTTCTGATGTTCATTTAATTTTTTTGAAAAATAGGCCACTGGTTTGAAATTTCCATCGTCTTGTTTTTGCTTTAGGATTGCTCCAATGCCGTCGAGACTTGCATCAGTTTGAACTATAGTTTCCCTGTCTGGATTAAAAATAGCAAGACACGGCTCTGAGCATAGATAATTTTTTATTAAATTGAAACTGTTTTCGCATTTATTGTTCCAACTGAACTTTACATTTTTTCTCAATAAATTGTGGAATGGTTCTAAAATTTGAGTGACTTTTGGGATATAGCTGCGGTAAAAATTTATTTTCCCTAGAAATTGTCTCACATTCTTTTTATTTTTAGGTGTTGGGAATTTTTTTATTGGTAAAACATTGTCGTTTATTGGTTTTGTTACGTTATTTCCAATTATGTGACCTAGATATTTCACGCTATTTGTTGCAAACTTGCATTTTAGAAGCTTCAGTCTAAATCCTTCTTCCATAATTGCTTTCAATAACTTTTTTATATGCTCCAAATGTTCTTCAAAAGTTTTAGAAAAAAGTAAAATATCGTCTATATAATTTACACAAAATGAATCTAAGTCATTTCGGCGAATAATGTTTCTCAATATTCTCTGGAAAATAGCAGGAGAGGTTTTCAACCCGAACGGTAAACATTTCCAATTATAATGTCCTGTCTGTGTGACGAATCCTGTTTTATAATAATCTTTACTTCGGAGAGGAATCGACCAGAATGCACTATTTATATCAAGTACTGAAAACCACTTACAATCTCTAGTTTTTACGATTAAATCAGTTATTAGTGGAAAGGGTTGGCTCTCAGGTACGATTAATTTATTTAATTCTGAGAAATCAATACAAAGCCTATTTTTTTTATTTTCATCTCTTTTATATGCTAATGTAACGGGTGCAGCAAAAGGAGAGGTTGATTCTTCGATTAGGTTGGCTTTCAATAATCTTGCGATTTGTGTTTCGATCTCTTTTTGATCCTCTATAGAACACCTGTATGGTCTTCTAGAAACATACTTGTGTTCTATCAACTTTATGGTAGCTTCGTGATCAGAAACTGTACCAATGTCGTACTTATCTTTAGCAAAAACCGTTTTGTACCCGTTTAAAATTTCGATTATACATTTCCTTTGATCACTGTTTAAATGATTTAAATTTGCTTTAAAATCGCTTACGTTAATGAATTCGTTTAAATTTACACGATAGTGACTGTGTGTTTCAATTCTTGAAGAGGCTTTGCTTGAGTTGTGGAGCTCAGATAAATTCTGAGTAATTTCTAATTTTTCATTTTGGCATAATTTAAATTTTAAAATCAAATCTAACCCGATCAGGAAATCGTGACGAAATTCCTCGCTTTTCACTACAAAAAGTGATACATTTTGACAAAGGTGCATTATTCTAAGATGAACGTTAACGATTCCGCTAACTTTTCCAATACCACTGATCATACTAAATTTGCTATCATCTGCCTTAGAAACTTTAATACCTGATTTCTTTAGGAAATTGTAATTTATTAGAGAAATATTTGCTCCCGAATCATAAATTCCGGTACATTGTTGGCTATCATTGATAAGCAAATCAACCTTGATCAGTGGTATCGTTACAAGTTTTTTTGATCATTAATTTTTTAATTTAATTCTGTCTCAATTTCTAAATTATTCACAGTTTTAATTTTATTCGTATCTTTAAACCAACAGTTCTTTTCCAGGTGATAACGGGTCCCTCGATTCTCTTTCTCGCAAATCCCACAATTTTTCTTCATTTCAGTATATGGTGCTTTATGAGGTTTTCTAGAAGTTTCCGACATTTTGGAAGTAGTGGGTTTATTCCCCGCATAATCTGTAGGGTTAGTCCTACTTGAGGATTCATAGTCGAATTTCTTTAACTTGGAAATTAGACGCTGAACTGTGCTAATAGATGATCTACTCAGCTCGTTCTGAATATTATTGGGTAGGCCCAGTACTATGAGGTTCAGTATGATGGGATCTGGGATTTCATGATCTAGATCAAGGAGGAACCGTTCCTTTTTTACAACGAAATCTACTAAAGAACCTGTCATATACCGAAAATTGTAGGCGTATCTAATTGGTGCCCACAAATCATCCCTGAATGTTGAAATCAAGTTTTCTTTCCAACATTCCCAATCAGCTTCGATGCCTAGTTTTTTCTGAGCATTCGAAAACCAATCATTCATGGATTGATCCAAACATAGCCTAAAGACTTCAATCATTTTGGCACCAGTCATTGGAAATCGTGTTACTTCTCGCTCGAAATCCTTTACCCAAGCCTGAACGTTTTTGTTCTTAGTTGAAAATTTTTCTACCAATAAATGCTTAGAAATTTCTTCCAAAGAGACATTTTTTTGGTCTGCTAGCCTATTAAGACGTGTAATTAGTTCAGGAAATCCCAGTTCGGAGGTGGTAGCCCCTACTACTGGTTGCACAGAGATTTCTGGTAGCAGAAAATTATTAAAAGTAAAATTCCCCGCTTCGTCTCGATAAATGTCTTGGATTTCCCTTGAAAGTATAACATTAACAGTTCTATACTGACCTCTAGCTCTAATCGAATTCATGGCATTTTTAACTGGAGGAAGCTCAGCTAAATATTTGTGGTGAATCATACCTTGCTGCTCTTCAGGAAAGCTGTACCATGTTTCGTCGTCCGTTGATCGGATTCGCTTCAAATTCAAAATCGTCGTCTTCTCAACTACGCAGCTAGCTTCTGCTACGATGTACAGCTGATATTTCGCCATCTTGTTAGTATTTTTGATTTGTAAGATTCGTACTCGGGATAAGAATCACAATGATTGCATCTGTAAAGAAGGTTTATTTTTATAAAGGATATAAGATGATTACAGAATAATGACAATACAGTATTACGGTATGTACAAGAGCAATAACAATAACTGAACATACCTGTAAAGAAGAAATCAAAATTACATGATCGTTGGAGTAGGAATCTGATAATATAGATCCATCTAGGTGAGGAGTCAAACGTCTACTGATTAAAGGAAACACGGACAGGAAGAGGTAAGGGAAGGAGACAGGCATTGCACTGTCGGCGGGAGATGAAACAATTCTTAGTCTATTATTATGTAGCTATCTCAAGTTGGAACCAATCCAACTTTACATATATATATATATATATATATATATATATATATATATATATATATGTGTGTATATATATATATATATATATATATATATATATATATATATATCCTTGGCTGGCCAACCATATATGTATGAATTTTATACTTATTACATTAATGATTTCACATTATATTGAAAAGATAATAGATAAATTTTTAAACAATAAATAAAAGATATATATATATATATATATATATATATATATATATATATATATATATAAACAAAAAGAGCCAATGTTAAAGAAAAATATTCTTTTTCTTAATAACTAACAATAGGAAGACATTGTTTCTTGTACAGTTCTTTCAAATTTTGGACATTTTCCCTTTTTGTTCCAAGGTACAGATGTATATATAAACTGCACAATTAAAGTGAACCACTTAGGAAATTCAGACATTTTATTTTCATATTGAAAAAGGAAAAGTTTGAAAATGACTTTTTGGGTTTAAACTTTTTTTAAAAAAGTATTTTTTACTGTTATTTTTCAACTTAAAAAATAAAAGTTTTAAAGAAAATTGTTATTAAAATACATAATTGGAAAAAGCTAAAAGGAATAAATTAAAAATAATAATGTTGATTTTTTTTTTGTACCAACAAACATATTTCAGTAAATAAAAAAAAAAAAAAAAAAATGAAAGATCAAACTATACCAATAACTGTTTCTATTCCTTCACTAATGACACTGGGGATATGAACTATTCATGTATGAGTTGAAGGAAAGGCTACCTGTAGATATGTGTTGACAGCATTGGCATAGGTGCAGATACGCCATAAAAAAATAATAACATTAATAATCATTACAAGAGGTTTTGTTTCTGAGTGCTTAGAAAATATGCTTTTCAAAGAATCAATTCAAATATTGCATATTCAAATATCAAATACTCGAAATATCATTCTGCTATCACGATGTGTGTCTTTGGGATCGCAATTGATTTACGAAATGTTATTGTTTCGCAAACCGAAATGGCAGTGTTAAAGTTTTAGCCACGTGGGTGTGAAGCTTCTAATCGTTAGAGGTCAAAGAATAAGTTTTACATACCATCAAGCGAAAGCTTTGACGCACCAGTGGAATACTATGTTAGAAATGTTACTTTCCCTTTTTTGTTATTTAGATCCTTGGAAGGTTTAATTAGTACGAAAGTTTTTAAGAGAGACTTCCGAAAAGCGAAGGAAAGCCTTGTCGTTTATAAACTGCCAAAGAGATCTCATCCGATACAATTTACTATTGATGTGTACGTAAGGGAATGTAAAGTATGCTAAATCGCTCATTGGTTCTGTTAATGCTGTGTCTTCTTCTTTCTCGCTGAGTTAAATACACCTTTGAAAGTAAATCTAAAAAAATAACGAAAGAGAAAGTTGAATTTGAGTACTGATAAACCAAGGAAAAGGATTCTTGTCTGTTTTTCGAATATGTTAGCATTCTCCGAAGAAATGGAGATACTGATGTTGCAGTGATGAAAGAATGTTCGAAAATTGCCTTCATTGGTGTATCTTCCATATACCGTAAATGATTCACCTTATAATTTAATAGCTGTTACCCAGTGAGCCATGATACACCTACTTTCTGCCCATGACTCCGCCCGTATCAAGATCTACCGGTATTCCCAGTTACGTCAAAATCGGTCAAACGGTGTGAATTTGTTTATATCTGTCTACTCCTGTCTCGTGAAACAGCCAACAGAGGCCAGCAGCACAGCAATTCATATTACAGCAGACAGAGGCCAGCATCATAGCCTGCGAGTAGATAGCTCTTGTGAAAGAAAGGCCAGCGCTCAGTTAGACAGAGATTATAAAATTGAAATAAACTGCATTACATGATTATATAATGATGTTAAGTCATCAACAAGTTCGAGTTATTCTAATTATCAAGAACATCAACAAATAAATTTGAGACATTATTCAAAAGGCCGTCAGAATCTGAATGGTTCAGTGTAGCCAATTTTCTTGAACAAAACTTTTGACCTTTTGACCAAATTTTGAAATCTGACTTTTTTGACCTAGCATAGGAGATTTCCCGTATCAAGACCTACCTGTGTGCCAAGTTTGGTCAAAATCGGTCAAACGGTGTAGATTTGTATAAGGAACAAACAGACCTCCGGACAAACAGACAGACACGTGATTTTTATATATATAGAAGATATATACAGTAGGCTCTGCCTTACCTGCGTTCTCTTATCCGTCGCTCTCTCTAATCCGGTGGTCTCAGAGAGGAATGAGTGACGGATCTCGGAACTCGCCGGAGCTAGACCGGCTCAAGGGTTGAAAACCGTCCCTTCCTAGCTAGCCAAACATTTGTTTTGTGGTATTTCATAGTATTGTTTACAGTTCATGAAGCTTTGTAAATGGTCACAGAAAGGAGAGGGAAAGGAAAATTTACCTTTAGCACTTCGAACATGCGCAATTGAATTTTCTGTTTATCTGAACGGGCTAAAGTCGGTTCATTGAGAGAGTCTGTAAAAAAAAAAAAACAATGAAGTTTTGTTTCTTATTTACATGGAGTAGTAAACTGTTCTGTAATCATGCAAAAAAAAAAAAAAAATGCTATGAAAATATATTATTTTACTGGGAGGAGATCGTTGACCGTAGATGATGCAAGGTAGGGATTGTCGGGGTTCGGTCCCTGCTACTTAATAAAACTACATTTTATCATAAAAATGGTTTTATTGTGCCGACGTTTCGGCTTGAACTTCAAGCCTTCATCAGGGCTGTAAAAAACAAGTAGGACGGATGTAGTATTGAAATATATATATATATATATATATATATATATATATATATATATATATATATACGAAGACAGGTATACTATATATATACTATATCTACACTATATATATATATATATATATATATATATATATATGCCTACATACACAAATACACATACATTTATACATACATACATACATATATGGAAAAAGACAAAAACATAAAATACTAGAACATAATATATAGAAGAACAATGTGCTCTAGAAGTGTTTGGATTATTAGGAAAACAGATATAAGAATAACAGATTACATATTAGATTAACAATATGGGCTTACCGATGGGAAGATAGAGAACTATTCCTCACAAATGCGGGATCATTTCTGACAGTTAATACAGGGAAACATAGGAAGAAAGGTGTTGGTGAGGGGGGGGGGTTCTGGACCACCCAATGGACTGAGAACATAGAAGATGAAAGAAAGAGCGGCGAAGTACAGTGAGGGGTCATAAAGTCATAAAATGTTGTGTAAATGGAAAGGGAGGCTGGTATAAAGGGCTATATTGCAGGCGGTATAGGGGATTATCAACACAGAACAAACTGAAAAACTTACATACGACTCTTAAAGACCATATCCCACAAAAAGACAGGACCAATGTAGTCTACAGAATCCCCTGCATCACACCCAACTGCAATAGTGCGTACATTGGACAGACTAAAAACCCAGTAAGAAAACGTATCAACAACCACGAAAATGATGTACGGAATGAAGACATAAAGACAGCTTTAACTAGACATGCCATCACAGACGGACATGACTTTGGTTTTGACCAATACTCCATCCTTTCCACTGAATCCAACGAAGACAAACGCCTCCTTTCCGAATCAATTTTTATCCACCTAGAAAATAACCCAGTTAATGACAAAATTGACAAAGAAGTCATCTCCTCTACCTACTCCAACATCTTCCATTTATTAAAAACTCCATCCTAATCCCCTATACCGCCTGCAATATAGCCCTTTATACCTGCCTCCCTTTCCATTTACACTACATTTTATGACTTTATGACCCCTCACTGTACTTCGCCGCTCTTTCTTTCATCTTCTATGTTCTCTGTCCATTGGGTGGTCCAGAACCCCCCCCCCCCCTCACCAACACCTTTCTTCCTATGTTTCCCTGTATTAACTGTCAGAATTGATCCCGCATTTGTGAGGAATAGTTCTCTATCTTCCCATCGGTAAGCCCATATTGTTATTCTTATATCTAATCTAATATGTAATCTGTTATTCTTATATCTGTTTTCCTAATAATCCAAACACTTCTAGAGCACATTGTTCTTCTATATATTATGTTCTAGTATTTTATGTTTTTGTTTTTTTCCATATATGTATGTATGTATATATGTATGTGTATTTGTGTATGTAGGCATATATATATATATATATATATATATATATATATATATATATATGTATATTTCAATACTACATCCGTCCTACTTGTTTTTTACAGCCCTGATGAAGGCTTGAAGTTCAAGCCGAAACGTCGGCACAATAAAACCATTTTTATGATAAAATGTAGTTTTATTAAGTAGCAGTGGCCGAACCCCGACAATCCCTACCTTATATTATTTTACTTGTTTTTGATCATTCAATTATTTATTTGTTTTGCGTGTTCCGCTTCATTAGCGATCAATACAAAGAAAGGTATCCTCTGGACCATTTATTCTAGAAGACAGCGTGGCGATTATAGTTGTATAAAACTTTGACTATAAAAAACTTTGTGTGAAGAATTTACCGATAAATTGTACCAAAATTTGAATTTAGGGGTTTTTCAATGTGCTAGAAACGAATCTGAAATCCGTTTTTAAATTAAAATTTTTTTTATAATCGATAACTTCTTAAATGTAGGTATATGGAATATTTTGGCAGAATAATGACTTCTATAGAGTCGAGTATGTAAAAAAATTTTTGATTTAAAAACGGATGTCAGATTCGTTTCTAGCACATTGAAAAACCCCATAATTCAAATTTTGGGAATATTACAAAAATAAAAAAAAATGTATTTTAAATTTCGCTAAGGGGGACCCTTAAAATTGTGTTAGAGATTCCCCCCATATTTCAAAGAACATTTACCCGATTCAAACCAAACTTGGAGGGTCGATAACGACCATAATGTGATACATTTCCGGCCAATCGGGGTGTTTCTACGTGTTCTGGAATTGACGTTATATGAAAAAAAGTTTATATTTTATTTTTATTTTGAGAACCATTTTTCGCAAGTACCTTTTGAGATAATACAATAGTCATTTATATTGTTAGAAAAAGGAGTCTTTCTTCTTTCGAAAGATTTCAATGACGTAAAAATCGGATTATCTCAAGGGGAGATATTGAATTTCAAAACGTCACATTACTTTTTCGCTTACAAATTTTTAGCCTCTTCCAGACTGGGAAAAATCATTATTTTATGTTTTCAATGATATTCATTATATTAGGGTTTCTTGGGGTGCTGATTTTAAATCTGCTATTATTTTTGGTGTAAAAAAATGTATAATACTAGTTTACCTGAAAACTTAAGCATATTTTTGAATATATTTGATGAAATATAAATTATTGTTTATCGATTATATTTTTCTATTAATCTACTCTATAAAACAAATTAATTGGTGAACGAATCATGTCGATATCATTTTCTGAACTCGATATAAAAAATAAAGCTCTTTCAACCTATTTTATTTGATTTCTCGGCTCCTAAGGCGCATTGGACGGAACGCTCGGACACGTGTCAACTATTTTTCGATGTAGAATCACCAGAAAAAAATTGGTCTAAATCGGTGACCCCATCGCTGTATACTCCCCTTGTTAGTATCAATGGAAGTATATTGTTATTTTTAAGTCAACCGTACTTATTGTCATCAAATAAGATTATACAGTCCGTTTTTTTTTAGGTAGGGCAGTATAGTGTTGATGTACTGGCTATCATTGCCTAGGAGTTCCTGCATACCATTCGGGATGTTAAAATCGGCAATCTGTGAGTATGTGTTTGATCGTAAGTTCTTTGTTACATATACTGCATATTGGTTTATCTGACTTAGAATCATCAGTATGGATAAAGTGTTTACCTAAGTTTTCAATAACAAAGGCTTCATCGTTATTTGTAAATTAATTTTGAAATATCATCACACTTATTATATTTAGCTAGTGTTGTGTTAATCGAAAGATTTTTTTTCGGCGAAGTCGAGGATCGAAAGTCAGGGAGGTGTTTGAAGTGAGCCACATGCCAGTATTTTTATTTTTAAATAATTTGAAATGTATTTTGTTTCTCGGTAGCTAATACTGAATGGCCTTTGTGCAAGCGGGGTGTAAATACTTATTTGATGACATGGAGAGTAGCAATTAATTAATTCAATGGAAGACCCTAGGAACCTATTAAGAAAGGGTTCCTTATAATTTTTAACACAAAAATATAAATATATATATTCAGAATGATTGAAATAATGTTTCTCTTTTCTGAGTGAGGTGGAAGTGAAAATGGTTTGCGTCTGAATGACTCGCAACGGCTGACAGCTAGCAACGCTCGTGCAAGTACTGTCAATTATGGAATTGTATGAATATGCTAACTACTCCTTACTTCTCGCTTCCATGACTACCTTTTACTTTCGTCTTATATTTTAGAATTCCCGATGGATTCTTACGTAAATAGTAATACAGGAGTAGTTTTGCTGAAATCCCTGCACCGTTTCGCCCCTTCCGAACGTCATTTTGGTATTGTTGGTTCTTTGGTGGAGTGAAATTCAAACATTACAGATTTATTAATCGCAGAAACCCTAAACATTTTTTTAAAAAGTCCGACTCGCAGGAATCGCCTCACCTTAGCGCAGTTCCCGGGTGCCAATAGTAAAGAAATAATACCTAATTTCATTAAAATCTGTCCATTTTTTAACCAATTAGAGGACGAACAGAAATACTAAATGAGATGAAGATAGTCATCCTTTCAGTTGATGCGAAGTCAAGAGATGGTTTGGATTCAGCTAGGAGAAAGAATAGAATAAAAATAAATTGTTTTTTTCGAAAACTTCCTTAACTCCAAATGTAATAAAAATCATAAACACATGGGACCTCGGTAAAATAGCTGTCAGCTCTCCTAGAATGCTTATTGATTTATGGAGTGCAATGAACCCAACCTACTGGAGTCCAACAGGTAAAGATCTGGGACACGCTTGTCCATCCAGCAAGGTAGCTATAACCCAATTAAAAATACTAACATTCTTCTCATGTTTTAAGAGATAAAATGCAATTAAAATAACGTAAAATAAGGCAAACAGAGAGAGAGAGAGAGAGAGAGAGAGAGAGAGAAAAAACAATTAATTATAAACTAAGGTAAACAAAGACAAAAATATTCTCACGGAAAGATCTATTTCTTAGAAGGAAATATTTTTTCTAATTTTACGTATCCTGTTTTTTTTTTGCCAAATGAATTGTTGCCCTATAATCAATTATAAAATTAGATTCAATAAAAAAAATAAGGGTAACAAACAAAAAGAACCGTTTAAATAAGAGAAACCTAATACTTCGAAGCTTTAACGACTTATTTTCTGTTTGAACGAAAAACCGTCACCCCTAGTTCGAACCCACGACCTTAGCCTCCAGGCACGGAGGGCTCACGCTTTAGCAGAACCGATATTTACGGGACTGCTAAAGAAGACCCAACTAAATCTTATGCAACTTGACGAGGGAAATCGAATAAGACCACTTCCAAGACGGTATGTGTATATATACATAAATACGTATATATATACACATACATACATATCTGACAAAAAGTCATACAAAAATCTACTGATACGTACTGTGTAGCTGATTGTTTACTTCGAAATGTCTGAGGGCTGATTCACTTGAAGTTCTAAAAAGTAGCATGCCAGGTGCTTAAAAAGCAGAAAATAAGTTTAATTAACAGAGAACTGCTGTTAAATCAGAGCAACGAGATAATATCCTCATAACTAATCGTTACAAAGAGGTATTAAGCTGACTACAGATTCTCGCGAGAGGCGTGAGTCAGGTTGAGCTATGCCCGTAGTTAGGTCAGTATTAGCATTGTAAATCTCATGTTCCCATTAGCTATCGAGAGTGAGATTGGCTCGCGTATCCAGTGAAATCCCTGATTGTTATGCTCGGAGATGTTCCGCTGTTGGTGTTTCGTCAGTTGGCAGTCTGATGGCTGAGGGTTTTTGGACGTCCTTGCGGATTTGGAATGTTGTTGCACATGGGACGGCCTTTGGGTTTGCCTTCGGGATTTATGAGTCGAAAAGGGAGGCCTTGTTGCATTTCAACTCGGCTGCACTTGCTAAAAATATAATGCCCGACTCCAAGGAACTGTGTCATCATAGCTTCTTTCATTTCTTATCCTTAGTGTCATTTGGAAAACGAAGAATAGAAACAGTTGATATTTTGTCTTAATCTTTCATGGAAAAAGTAAACACGTCTGAAAATTTAAAATTATATCTCAAAGCGAAGCAAGATTATAGGCACCACAGCAGAAATCTGAAATTATCCTTAAATGATTGGAGTTATAGAGGTGATGACTACCAAAGGTTGCCATCTACGGTTAAACTCTCCAGTTCATGGAAGTAGAACGAGAAAACCAGTAGATTAACTGTACAGTCCAACGTTAGCAGGCAAGGCCTAACGTGTATGGAAACTGGACTCGATTGGACTGCAGTGGTTTATTAACTTATCGGGTGTGGGCACCCGACCCGTTCAGTCCAATCCCTGATGCAAAACTGCCTTGAGATTTGAACTGAACGTGTATCTTAAGAGTTCGATTCATAGAGGTAGAAGTCCTAGAAATCCCCTTCCAGAACTCTATTATCAGTTCGACTTTTATAAACTTAATTCTACTTATTGAGGTGAATATTATGTGACTTATTTCATGACCGCAGATTCTGTTCGACTTATTGAAGTTCCGTACAACGAGTTGAGTATATCTTTATATATATTCTTTTTAACGGGTTAATAAAGATTTGACATTTTTCAAAACTTCTTTAATAAGTGCACCCTCAATAGCTAAATTCCTTCGGAGAGTGCTCAAATAGTTTATTCTTGTCAGTAAACAACTAATGGATTCTTACTACAAGGATTTCATGAAAATAAATGTCACCAATTTTGACGTAACATTAATTAACAACTAAGTTAATTATTCATACTGCGTCCTTAATATCCAGGTTCATCTAGTTATACAATTTGAAAATAACTTAAAACCACCACTAGAAACATCTCGTTACAGATGCACTTATCCATGCATAAAAATATTCAAATATAGTTATATCACTTCGTTATTTCTACGCGTAATGTCCTGAAGACGAAGCTATTTGTGTTCACACATTAACATAAATCTAATAATCTTTTACTCCAAGTTCTTACATAAGATGTTCTGGTTATGAATTGCCTTTATAATTATATCAAAGTGAAGAGATAGTCAACGTTGATATTGAGGAGGTTAGATGATCTGGGGTTCGGTCATTTGTTAAATTAAATTGCATTATATAACTAAAATGAGTAATATTTATTTGTCATTGTTTCGGCTCGAATTTCGTGTTTTTTTCTTAAATATCTCAAAAACGGTTTGGAAATCTTGGCATGTGAAAGATAAGAATTCGGAAGCTTACCTTTTTCCCTATAAAAACGGCCCATAAGTGGTTTTCTATGAGACCATTCAAGTCAGAGAATTAAAGTTTTAGTAAAACAAAGTACTGTGAAAATATTTGTCATAGTGTTTTCCTAGAACGAAATATGGTGCCTAAAGTGCTACCTGTTTTGGTGCCCAAAATCTTGCTTCCCAGATTTCATTATACAATTTACATCTGTTTACATTTTTCACGAAAGTTGAAAACAAGATATTAAGTGTTTCTATTTTAAGCTTTCTAAATGACTATAGTGATAGGAACTGAAACCCGCTAAGATGAAGAAGTTATTTTACCTACGAGTTTATTTATAAAATTTTGAATACTTGAAAAATACAAATTTAGACACAGTCTAAACCACCAGAGCATCAGTTCGGATACTCCAACCCTGACCCATTTTATAACAAATCCTACTAAACCATTTATCAATCTGTCGTAGAAAGAGAAGCCTAAATCTTGGGGGAAACCAAGGCCAGGAATGTCTGCGAGCATCCTCCTAGGCTAATATCGTGAAATGCCTATTTTAGCCAAGTTCCTCCTTCCCTTCCTCGGAAACCTGCTAATCACGTCAACTTTATGACTCAATATGCAGGTGCCGATGAGAAATGTCTACGTTTCAGACCCTACAGGGAAAATGCTGGTAGTTCCAATTTGTAAATATATATACAATGTTTGACTGTTCACGCTCTAGCAGCCTCAAAAAAATCGGATATAGTCACCTGATTTTGATGAATTTTGTTACAAAGATACTTTGTCACATACGAAAGGTTTAGTTTGTTAACCAGTAGAATCCAACTCTCCGGCTTCCAGTTACCTTTTTCGAGGTACTTTGTCCTGTTAAATAGAATTATGCTATTTATATATTTTGGAGAAAAGTGGAAAAAAAAAAGATTTTCTCGTCACCGGTTGGGGAATCGTGATAAGCGTAACGCATCTATAAGTCAGCTTAATAAATTTCCTACAAATACGGTTTTTATGCAATTTTCGATAAAACAATACCATTTACTTCGTCTATGTTTGCCTTAGTTTTCAATTAGTGGTTGTTGTTTTCCTAATTTAACAGTAAAATGATTATTTAAGTAAAACAATGTGAATGAAAAAGTAAATTGAGAAGGCGAATGAAGTAATTTCCCCTCAGGACCTAAAATATATTTGTGCCTATAATTTCACTTTTCTTTAAGATTTCGTCGCATTATGTATGTACATTTTTCACAAAAGATTGAAACAAAACCTTAACTGTTTTCCCCCAAACTTTCTAAATGATACTAGAGATAAAAACGGAAACGTCCTGTGATAACGCAGTTCATGATAGTCGGACTTATTTATTGTTATCAATGGTCTGACACCCTAATATGATAACAGTATTCCTAATAAACAAAACGTTATTTCGAAATTTAAATAAAAATATAATTGTTTATTACAAAATAACACTCTTTAATGACAAATTACTAGTTAAATAAAAGACTAAAACAATGAACAAGCGAAATTATACTGACTATTACATTTCTAAAATTGTTAAGTGTAAATTGAATTAAATTAAATAGTTTTAAGTACACATTCCTCGATAACAATATTTTTAACTTTATACATAACTTGAATGCTTGAATGAATATATCAATATATATATATATATATATATATATATATATATATATATATATATATAATCAATGAAATCATTGTAAATAAATTTAGCCTTAGAAACACATTTAATTGAAACAAAAACGTGTGCCCTTACTTCAAATTTTGGTTGAACTATTAGGTAACATTTAACTGGAATATATTTATCTGAATGTCAAACTTATTAACATATATATTAAGAGAAACTTGTGACTATTCTTGATGACAGCTGTGTTAAATATATATATATATATTTTTTAAAGGAAATTACTCATTTTTTTTATTAGGCATTTAAGTTTATAATTTATGTAGATACTACCTATTGAGGCAGTCCTTGACACAATGAACCCCGCGAGATGTCATACAGAGGACTTTCACTAAAGCGGGTTGGGTATCTAGGCATTTACGGAACACCGATCTTGTTTAGTGAGAACATTTAGTACCATATTAATAGAAATATAAAAATACAATTATTGCTAAAAAATAAAAATAAAATAGAGTTTCTCCTTTGACAAACAAGAATTTATTCTATAACCTAAACTTGCATATATTATATTGCGTTTGTGCAAACGTAATGCAGGTTATGAATATTCATTGTGTTTACGCAAAGTAACAGAAGATAATCTAAAGTCTAGTTAATGGATTATAAAAAACGTTTATTAACCTTTAAGTACTGACGTATGGTCCCTGGGACCTTATGGTAGCCATTTGTAGAAATCCCCCCTAGTAGTTCCCTTTAAGTACTGACGTATGGTCCCTGGGACCTTATGGTAGCCATTTGTAGAAATCCCCCCTAGTAGTTCCCTTTAAGTACTGACGTATGGTCCCTGGGACCTTATGGTAGCCATTTGTAGAAATCCCCCCTAGTAGTTCCCTTTAAGTACTGACGTATGGTCCCTGGGACCTTATGGTAGCCATTTGTAGAAATCCCCCCTAGTAGTTCCCTTTAAGTACTGACGTATGGTCCCTGGGACCTTATGGTAGCCATTTGTAGAAATCCCCCCTAGAAGTTCTCTTTTGATTGCACACATTCAATGAATATATAATTTATTTCAAATTTCAGTAAACAAAAGGTCCCAGGGACCATACCTCAGTACTTAAAGGTTAATGTTGTTTTTCCTCAAAGATTAATTTAGTTTGTGTTACATTCTTTATAAGTAAGGAACTCTGAAATTCACCATGTCAAAACAAGATATTCGTTATGGTCTTAGTTTCCCTATTGGTCGGGGACAATGTAGGTATACCAAGTTTTTTTTCTCACATCCAAAAATTACCAGGTTAATTAATTTTTTTTTTCTCGAGTCAGCCCCCTCGTTCAAGATAGACCGATTTTTCCTGGTTATGGAGCTCGTTTAATCGTTTGTTTTTTGGGATATACAAATGTTTCGTTATTTTTTAAATACCATGTTTCGGCCCTACATATATATATATATATATATATATATATATATATATATATATATATATATATATATATATTATTCTTGTGGATGACCCAAAATATTTCTTAATGCGTTTCGTTCTTTTAGGCTTAGGGTCGGGAAAAAGTAGTACTTCCTTGTGTCACACCACTTTATTTTTTACTGCCCTACATGTTTCGTGCTTAATTCATTCGCACCTCATCAGGGGCACTTCTGCAACCAAATCCATTTTTGTACCTCCCAATATTAAACATATTTAAAATATACAAAATTTTTAAAAGTCCAGATTTTAAAATAACTTTACCAAACATTTTTTAAAAGTCCCACCTTGCTAAGAAGTCCTCTCGTCTCCTCATGTACCTTCTACGGAGGCAGGGGTAATACTAGTCATGTCCTAAGCCTACCAATATGGCCGCGTCTTTATCTATATGTGGTATTTGTAAAGTCCGTCCGTTACAATAATTAGGTCTTAACCTAATTATTACAGAATGGAAAATTTGATGTACGTTTCTAAGATAGGTCCTTTTATTAACAGCTGTTTTTGAATTTTTTAGAATATAAATATTTTCTTTAATTTTTCTTTCTTTGTTAAGTATTTTTACTTCTTTGGAATCAAAACAGTGCTTTTTTGATATTGCATGATCCGTCAATGCTGTACCGTTTTCTTGTGTGTCAATGCTCTTTACGTGTTGTATAATTCTTTTACCTAATAATTGTGCAGATTCCCCAATATAACATTTGTTACAGTCGTTGCAGTTAATTTTATAGATATTATATTTTGTGTTTGATGCATTAACCCTGTCTTTAATGTTACTAAACATATTCTGTATCTTGTGTTCATATTTCCAACTAATTTTACATATACCTTTACAAATTGTTTTTAGCCTATTCGCTATAAGCGGGTGATAATTAAACGTAAAATATCGATTTATTGGATTTAAACCTTTGTCATTTTTGTTTTTTTACAAATAATTGCTTTCTTTTTTGAGAAAATAAATGTTGATTTAACATGGTTTCTTCCATTACAGAGTTATTTTTAGTAAAAAAATGTTTTATTTTTGTTTGTACCAATAATCTTTTCCTTTTGTGTGCTCCTACCGAATTATCATTGTGTTCTCGTTTACGCTTATTATTTTTCCTACCTTTATCTTTCAATTCATTATCAATTTTAACTTTTTTAGAAGGCCTTGATTCTACAATGGATTGAGAGCATTTTCTTTTTCGAGTATTTTGCAGATCCTTAAAAAAGTCATCCGCTATATCAAATAGCCATATTTACATTTATCATTATTATTCGGTCGATCATTCAATCTTTTTGAATATATTATGATTTTTTCTGCTCTTTTTATTTGAAGTTCAATTAAACTGTTAGGGCAATTATTTTCTTTGAAAACCTTCCTTAATTTATTTTTTATTTCACTAAAGAATTTAGGGGATGTTCTTTGTAAGGCTGATAATGCCCTATTATATAAAAGATTCTTTTTGAAATTATACGGGTGGCAGGAATAAAAATTAATCATTCTTGTCGAATGATATGTCTTAGGTTTCCATTTAAACTCTATAAAATTATTTTCATTTCTAATTAGTTCCATGTCTAGGAAGCCTAACTTTCTATCCACTTCCACCTCTTTTGTAAATGTTAAATTATTGTATTTTCTATTAAAAATGTCTAATAGTTTATCTACCTCATTTTCTTTCACACATAAAATAAGGTCGTCAACGTACCTGTATAAAAACAATATTAATTTTGACCTCCGAAATAAGTTCTTCAAGAATGAAATTCATTATAATTCCACTAATAGCTATTGAAAGTGGGTTTCCCATCTGTATGACATAAAGTTGTTTATATATTTTATTATTGAATTGAAAATATCCAAATGTGCAGCATAAACGAATCCCCTCAATGAATAATTCTTTATTTTTAATCTTTGTATCTTTTTCAATCCTGTTCCAATTGTTATTAATGATTTTAATTGCCAAATCCACTGGAATATTCGGTAACATGTTAACAACATCAAATGATATTAATTTATAGTCAGGTAAAATTTCAGTATTTTTTAAATTGTCTATTAAATGAGTCGCATTTATAATATATAATGGGTTATCAAGACCCTAAGCCTAAAAGAACGAAACGCATTTATATATATATAAATATATATATATATATATATATATATATATATATATATCAGTGGTAGAGAGTACTGGACTGATATGCTGCAGGACCTGAGTTTAAAACTCGAGCGCATTGAAAATTTTTCTTTCTAGTGTTTTCGTTCGTGGGTTAGATTCGTTCTCCCTGGCCATCCGTAGGCCCACTCAGCGTTTAATTAATTTATTAATGGGTACCTGCAAAGAGGAAAATCAGATTGCCGAAGAATAGTACTGACCACACTATCTCCCTAGTGTGTTGTATAGTGAAGAATCAGAAACCTCTACAGTATCTGCCCCACTGGGCCCTCGTGGCCTGTTAAGGAAGTGATTATATATATATATATATATATGTATATGTCAATTTTTGCATCTAGTTGGTAGGAACCATGAAGTTTTGAAGAAATCTTTAAAAATCTCAATTGCTACATTTTGCGGAAAGTGTTAAAAAAATCAACACAAATGTTCAGTTTGATATTTTACCTTTTTTTTAAACTAAATTTTGAGCATGGTTTTGACTTTGTAGTTAGTAGACGATAATTTTTACAAAATCCTAATAAATTTACACGAAAAAAGTAGAACTCCTCAGTCGGGGAAAACGGTGTGGTAATGTTGGTCACTATCCATTGAAGGTGAAATTAGAAATTTCTATGCTTTCCGAAACACAACAGGTATAAAAATTATATTATCGTTAATTTGATGTTTAGTATGACTCAATTACTTACATTTGGCCGTAGGTCAACAATAAAAACACTTGGTTAATTCTGGTCCAAATCCTTTATTCACTGCTCCACGTGTACATGTGATATGATCAGATTTATTTTTAGCTCTCGAAGAGGCACCAATATAGCGTGAAACATGTAGATATTTTGAGCAGAATTAACTCTGTGCCTTTATTTAACTAATTCAAATATGATATTGAATGACTCTAGGATAGCGTATTTTTGACGAAATGGATTCCTGTATTTTCATAAGTACAGCCTTAAGGAATTCGAAGAAGGCCTTATTATTTACAGCTTCCAATTTTTGAATAGATATCCGTCTCAAACTGCATTGCCTAAGTGTTCAATGAAAATTCGATATTTCCAAATGGTAATAATTATAAGCAACCATTGATGAGTACCTGCGCAAATGCCAGTGGGTATTAGAGTCGAAACTACAAAACGGATGAAATACAACAGAGGTTGAAATGTTAGTGGAAAGTAAATGGGAAGCCTGCATACTTCGTGGAGACTGAATGTCTAGGGGTTACACAACTGTGGCTATAAATTTGTGTTTAGTAATCCACGGATAAAGATGAATATCTATTATTCATAATGCTGTACCCTCCAGAGAACCATGGTCTCTACCCTTTCCCAATATCAACCTTGCATTAACCAAATTCATGAAGAAAGATACTAACCAATATATTTATCAGCAAGAATTTCTTAAAATACGAAATGAATTACCACAAGCTAGTCATATTTTCACTGACGGTTGGCCATAACGAAAGCCTTAAATATAAATACTAACAATAATTATCTTGTAATTTTTACGGATTCGTTGTCTGCACTTCTTGCTTTAAGGAATCCATTCTCAGATCATCCATTAATCACACTTACTCATGAAACCATAGCAGAACTTCACAGTAAAACAGTTCTTTTCGTATGGGTCCCCGGCCACTCTGGAATTAAAGAGAACGAGGAGGTCGATACCTTAGCGAAAAGAGCTGTAAATGAAGGAATCCCCTATCACAATGTTCCAAAGAATATCATTAATTACCTCAAGCAAATAGTCTGGCAAAACTGGCAATCTACATGGCAGATAATAGAGGACAATAAATTAAGAGAAATAAAATCGACAGTTAAAGCTTGGAAGACCCCACCCAGCATCAATAGAAAACATGAAGTTGCCTTAACTCGATTGCGGATTGGGCATACAAGATTAACGCATTCATTCCTTTTTTCTAAAGAACCGCCTCCAATCTGTGAATCATGCAACGTTCAAGTAACAGTAAAACACTTACTTACAGAATGCCGAATATATCAATCAATTAGAGAAGAGCTAATGTTATCAGACGTCATGGATGAAATCCTTGGAGATGATGCTGATAACGTTAGAAAGCTATTAAACTTTATAGACAAAACGGAACTAATTAATAAAATCTAAAGCATACAATTGAACAGATAGCGAATGGTGAGTGTGTTTAATGTTTGTGAGTAAGGCTGAATGGAACTGGGTTTGTGTATGTGCGTAGGTGTGTCCATGTGTATATGTGTACATTTTGAGTATGTTTGTATCTATATTTGCCAATGAAAATGACATTGCAAGTAATCTCAGTAAGCAAAATAAACCAGAATCAATAATAAATAATTAAATAAAATTCAAAAGCTGATCTAACCATTTAATAAATTCAAAAGTAATAAGAAAATATTTCACCACAAAATATAAAACATTCACTCTATGGCGTTAATGACCCTAAGGTTGACACGCCTTAAAAAAAAAAAAAAAAAAAAAAAAAAGATGAATATACGAGAAGAATGTCGACATATCATCCCCCATTACGTAGGCCTTTCACTGGTCGGTCTCTGATTCACTGGTGTCGGGCACACCTTCAACTAGCGTCATCGATAGATGGGAAAAATCTAGCCAATTTTCAATTAGCATTAATTTTCATTTATAATATATGATGGGGCGTCGTTCCTGCGATCCAGGGGTAAACATAGGCGATACTATTTCGAGTCTGTGGCATAACGTTTAACGCGTAGTTCCCTTCCGTACTTAGGGAGGAATCCCGCTTATGAGGAAGACCCAAACGCAATCCGAAAGTGTCTACTAGAAAATTTCATGTTTTCTATGTTCGTATTCCATAGAATACGAAGCTAGCGGTGTATCAAGTTTGTTTATAAACGTCGTTCCATATATGTGGGCAAAAATTCAAATATCATTTAAACCGTTCGAGATATGAAAAAATTGCAAAGAAACAAAGTTGTAGATGTCATCGAGTACTTTCAGATGCGTCATTTGCTTATCCCCCCCGAAAATATATGCAAAACTTGCTATAAGACAACTCGAGCTTAACCGATGAGTCACACGGCAAAACTTGACCAATGCAACTAAACAAAACATAATAAATTATTGGCAAGACAGCTGGACTCGGCTAACAGACAACACATTACATATATCTACTATATATTTGTCAAATACCACTCACTCATTGACTGACTCACTCACTCACTGACCTATCATCCCCCAGCCCAAACCACTCGACAGAAAAATTTGAAATTTTTCATGGGCTCTCCCTATAGAACGTAGACACCCGCTAAGAAAGGATTTTTTGATATCGAATTTTTAAGTATTTTTAGAGGGGTTTAAAGATTTAGTTGGTTAGAGCAGGCAAGCCAAGGCAGCATGCGTTGCTAGGACGATAAAGAACAGCTGTTACCGTACATTATCTATTTAATAGTATTAAATTTAATTGGGGTTAATTTCAACTATGATGGCAGTCCTTGAATTACTAGAAATAAACTGTGATTTTGTCCCTCGTAGAGTTTACGCTCTGGTGATGGTCTATCCGAGGTAATAATATCCCGAACCACTTGCTTCTCGCTAAGATAGGTTTTTATTTATTTATTAAAGAGTTCACAACGAAGAAAGTTTTATTTTTTTTTAACTTCAAATGTTTAAATACATTTAGGGGGGTTTGAATTATTCTGAACTTCCTGATCGGCTCAGAAATGGTCCGATTTTGATGAAATTTGGCACAAAAATCTTTCTTCTCATTTGAAAGGTCAAGTTCAATTATAAACTTATATAAATAAATAAACATTTATTTGTAACGAAAATAAAGTGTAACTTATATTTATAAACATTAATTACGCATTTAAAATAAACACTCATGCCCTGTTCGAATATAAAACTATAAAATTTTCTGATAAACATAAATTTTAACATTAATTTATTATTGACAACGAAATTTAACCTGTATTGGTTACACTGCTGTTACTGGTAACCATGGGCGTAAATCGGAAATAATTTCGAGAGGCGGGGTCTCCCGTGGTCTAATGGCTAGCGCCTTGGATTCATAAGCGGGAGATGGTGGGTTCGATTCCCAACCTCCGGCAGGAATTTTATCATCCCACGGCTCGCTGATAAAATTCCTCGCCACACCCTGGATGTCGGCGCTAATGACCTAGATGTAGATGCGCCGTAAAAAAAAAAAAAAAAAAAAAAAAAGAAAAAATTCGAGAGGCTGGGAAAATTATGGGGGGGAGGGCTGGGGCCATTACCGGGGTATGGAATACTAATAGTTTAGAACTTCGTATAGTTTTAGACAAATAAAACGCTATTACAACTTAAATTAAATATTTGTTATGAACTAAGTGACCTTATTTAATTTATTTTAAGGGCTTTAAGACAAATTTTTACCATCAAATCAAAATGTCGGGGGGGGGGGCTGCAGACCCCTCAGCCCCCTCCCCCTTATATACGCCCATGCTGATAACCTATAGATAACAGGTTATCTCTAGGTTATCTGTTTCTTGGCACTGGCTGGAGCGCCCCAGTGTCAAGAAACGTTATACTTTGATTACTTAACAATTGATGTATAAAATATATAATGACGGAAACCTTTCTGCAATAGACTGCAAAAACTTATATAGTAGCGTTAATTTTGCTGATACATTATTTAATGCAATTAAATAACTACTTTTCTGCCGTAACTAAGCACGGGTATTCGGCTAGTAAAAAATATAACTCAGCGCGGTAACAGACGAGAGGAAATTGTACTTGCTCGACTCTGAATTGTCCACACAAGACATCTCATGACAGGACTTAACAAACCAATTTTTGACATATGCAATACCGAATTTGCTGTAAAACACCTACTTGCGGATTGCAGAAGACGACAAATATTCCACACGTCAAGAACGAATTTTTGAGGGACAGCAGCCAGTACATAAAAACAATACTTTCTTACTTGCAGAAAACTAAACTATACACTCGCATCTAAAAACATGTGCTGAATACCCGGAGGCTTCCAGGAATTTGTCAGACAATTCCAAACCCCTGTTTATGGAAATAAATCAAGAAATGGAAATAAAGGCCCCCAATAATATATTTTCTCATATATCTTCCATGTACAGACAGCAACTCTTTTATTATATGTATAGAAATAGTGTACATTTTGCTTTAAAGATTAAGACAACACATAAACCTTTTCTGTTCTAAATTTTCTTAATAACACTAGGGGTGATAACGAAACGCGCTAAGATGACGAAGTTCCTGTTAGCAGGACGTTTTTGCTTTGCTCTTTGCTATCTATACGCTCTAATTTATTAGCAACCTAAGATAATACATTTTCTTTGGATCTGACTTTTGAAAACAGAAAATTAAAAGGTAGTATTTTTCATGTAATTCGTAAGATCTTGCTACATTGATGTAACAACTGTTAATCCTAAAAACCCTACTACAGCATGAATGATATCACCACTTTCTAGGATTGACTCATCCACCATTCCTCTCTTCCTCATAGAGTTTTTACTGTTTCCATTCATCAAAAAGGGTTATGCGTAATCTAAGAGCATAATAGTTGTAAATAACCTCACGGTTCAATATGAGGCGATACACATTTCCACAAAATGATGCGAGTTATTCCTAGGTTATGATTTAACGGTACGTAACACGATGCTGCGTAGCCCAGTTTCGGCCGATCATAGCCAAGGCTTTGTACGCCCCCGCATGTTACAATGGTTCGTGAACATTGGGAAATACGCTCTTCGTAATGTACTGGATTTCTTAACTGGAGCTTTGTATGATGACGGGGCTTCAGACGATATACTATGTGGGCTAAGTTTTGGATAGACGTTTGTTTAAAAAGGTCTTTGTCAACTAAATTTAACTGTGTTTGTCAAGAAAGTTAATGTTGTACACAACTCCGAGAAATAAAACAAACAGTTAGTGAATGGCTTTCTAGCAAACGAAACAACAGGAGAGAAGTAGTTGTATTATGTCGCTTAAGAATCGGCCATTCACGGCTTACACCTCACGACGAGACAGGACAGACCAAAATGTGAAGATTGTAACTCAACACTGACCATAAAACACCTACTGACAGAATGTATACTTAGACAGAACTATGACTTACCGTACAATTTGACAGACCTACTAGGTGATGGAGCCAATATATAGGACAAATATTTAACTACCTGCAGAAAACTAACTTATTTGACAAATTATAACATGACCACTAGGACTAAATTGGCAAAAACACACCAACATGAAAAAAATAAGAGAGAAAAGGTTCGTTTATATGCAGAGATGTTATGTATTCCATTAAAATAAAACACACATACATTCACTACCAGCTTACTACCAACTTACGGCCAACACGCTACCAAGTACTAAAACCTTATTGAAAAACATACAAACCATTGTAACAAAACCTATACTAATACCATACATTATAGGCAAGTTGAAATGAAACAAATTTGATATTATATATATATATATATATATATATATATATATATATATATACATATACATATATATATATATATATATATATATATATATATATATATATATATATATATATATATCCATTTAATATTTTTTTAACGTTGAATCGCCTGGCCGCTACAACTTATTAAATAATAAATAAATAAATAATGTTGTACAACTTCTTACAATATTTTGAGTTACAGAAAAAAGCGGTACTTGGTTATGGTCCTTGCTTAATTTTACCTAAAAGTGCATACAATGAAGTTGCTATCCTATAAATTTCATCGCATTTTTATTTTCTACTGAGAGTTGCTGAATATTTTCTGATAGCAAGTAACATAAAAAATGATCTCGTGTGAAACCGTTAACTTTTTTTTGTTATAAGTACAAATTTTAATAAAGCGAGCATAGTTAAAAGTACCTTATTGGTTGTTAATTTATGTGACTCAGCAATCGGAAATAATTGCCTAAAACTTCAAGACGCCTGGTTTCTTTGCTTTGGACGGTTGTTTGTGTTGGTTTGTTTCCCTCTTTTTTTCTTCTTTTTTTTTTTTAACAATTCGTTTAACCATGCATTCTAAAATAAGATAAAAAATAATGTTGCTAGCAATAAAATTAATTTGGCAGTAGGGGAAGATAACGTAAAACGAGACAATGGTTTTTGTTGTTTGTAACACAGTTTTCCGAGCGAAATTAGAATATTTTATTTTAATTTTAACGTACATTTATTATTAACTACGAATTCTAGGACGGGTTATCTTTAGGTTACCACCCTTTTCTAGCCAGGGTAGTGTTGACGCCTTTCCTTTTGTCGAGAGAAAAGCCACCACCCCTAGTTGGAATCGAATCCACGACCTTTAGCACGGAGTGCTCAGGCCTTAACCCTCACGGCCATCGGGCCTCCGAAATTAGAGTTGGCCGTTTGAGTAATTTCCACTACTTTATTTTTTCAGTGAATAATGGCGCCTTAATTCTCACGTTTCTTTAAGTTGTCATTGGAGTATGTGTTTAAATGATTCATCAAACATTAGCTATATATGTGTAAGGGACTGATTAGCAAGGACGGGATTTAGAGGTATAGACAATGGGGAAATATTTTAGAGAAGCGGAAATTCCTTTTTAAAACTATAATTTACACAGAGGATACAAACATAAATATCATAAACCATTGCTACGATGAGAGAAAAGGTTGAGTGAGAGAGACAGATAGGTAGAGTTATCAAATATGATCATTTGGGGAGATTATAGAGAATTTGGAACTGGCCTACCTCTGAACAGCATCTGGGCCGAAGTCTCAGGAACGGATGCAAACTCTGCCCGGTCGGAGGTAAGCCAGCTCTTTTTAAACCCTTTGTACCCCACTCCTGCTTTTGCAGGTGATTGAACTAGAAACTCTTGTCAGGTCTTAGATCTTCCAGGAATCTTACGAATCAGCCACGTGCAGTGCCAACATCCCAGACGCAACGTTTGCGGATTCGTGGTTCTCACATCTCTAGAGATGGACAGCCAACCTTTTCTCTCATCCTTATTCACTTAACAAGGCCAAAGGGAAAACGGGGCCTTACATCACCCCCCTATTTTTCAAAGTCATGTTTCCCTTGGAACATTACTTTACCTTTAACACTACCCATCCTTATGTTACTAATAATAATAATAATAAACAATATTAGTGCTAATAACAATACAGGTGATGCGCTGTAAAAATTAAAATAAAATAAACATTATTGGCATCTTTACAAGACAAAACCTCTCCCTTAGGAGGTAAAAATCCTTATGTTACCATTATTTTATAACTATACCGAACACTGTCGTCACAATCACTGAACGGCTACTACACTTACGAGCGGTCTATATCCGCTCCGTTATTACAGATACGACACTTTCAGCTGCCGGTCGATGTATTACGAATCCTGCTGCCCCACTTCCTTCCGTTGGCTGCGAGTTTTGATTCGCACCACGCCGGGATCTGAGTTTTGTAATTAGCAGGCCAGTGGTAAACCCAAGAAGTGCTATTAGAGCAACCGACCCGCCTGCTATCCACAGAAGTTCTCCTTCCTTCCCCTTCTTTTGGGCCGCAAGGATCCGTTCAACATCGCTCCATGTTCCCCATTCAGCCGAAGAGTTATTGGACGCTTCTTCGAGCTCCTTGAGCTCCTTCAAAGTATCCTCCCATACTGCGGGATCATAATCCTCTTTTACTGGCAGGTCCAAGGATGGTTTGATCGTGACGTTGACCCATTGCAACTGCACCACCTGAGAGGATTCCCCAACGTCGGCTATCGGCAAAAGGCGATAATCAGGTGTCCAAGCTGTGCAACCAGGTGCTATGGTAAGCTGCCCACTTCCATCTAGAACCCGCTCTAGCGATTCTACTCCAGCACTCCCTCTGCATTGAAGATGGAGGCGAGTGGGCTTAGACATGCTATACCACCATAGCTCCTTGTGCTCGTCCCAAATCCATGTGGGTGAAGATCTAGGATTCACCAAAGTCCACGGGCACCATTCCTTCGACGTATTCTCCTGGCGAAACGATGAGACAATACAAGATGGTGTTTGTCCGTGAAAGAACTTGAACTCGGCAGGACAGATCCATGGTATCCCGGGACGACATCTGGCTATATCCTGCTCCTGAAGAATTGAGTAGGCCTTCTCGTTGTGGCTCTCCAAGAAGAACGCCCCCTCCGGCTGAGCTGCAACCATTCTTCCTGTTTTATTCTCCTTAAGAGGCAAGGAGAGAACCTGATAAAGCACCATCTCCTGATCCGGAGTTTTTAAAGGCAATTCCACTACAGCTATTACTCCATCATCGGTTGCAATTGCATGTACTTCAGAAATTTGGTAGTAAATTTGGTCATGATATCGGCTTCCCTCCGAGAGGAGTGTCAGTCCAGTTGGCAGAGCCTCTCTTACCTTCCCCAAAATCAGAGTTAACTCTTTAGGACCTAGCATCTCTCTACTCAACTTTCCACTCATCGATGCACCTACTCCATTAAGAACTCTGCGGAATCTAAATAGGAATTCCGTTACTCCAGTTTCTAGGCTTCTGAGGGACGAGGAAAGGTACAGGGAACTTTGGATGAGGTTAGTAACACGCGATATGTTCGTTTGAAGTTGCGCCTCTTTTTGAAAACCTTCCTTCAAAATTCTACGGACCACCCCAGACAAGCGGGTAACCCTTTTTGTGTCCTCTTCGGCTTTCCTTGCAAACTCGCGACTGAGCGTTAGTTGTTCAGAGACCGCATGTATGGTGTCTCCGTACTGCTTACTTAGTTTGTCGAAAGTTTCTTGAATGCCTTGTAAATCGTCCGCGTCTGGGGTCCCAAATAGGTATTTTAATACTATCCCCCCCGCATTGACCAATCCTCGACGTTCTCGGGGACTAGGTAGCATGGACCAGAGCATATCAAGTTCCTCTTCTGCCTCCCTGAATAGACTAAGTATGCCCTCGACAACAGGCTGAAGTCCATCAAGCTCTGGATATTTAACCGAGGCATGAGATAGGTCTAATTGGACCTTCCAAATCTCCCCTCGCAGAGTTTCCATTATACCTTCTAGGTGTGATACATTCAAGTGAACCAGTAGACGCCATTTGTCTCCCGTCACAACTACGTCACCTCGTCTTAGAAAAACCAGACTTGCCCACGCCAAGGGCCATACTCCTAGGACCACCCACAGCGACAACCCTGAAATAAGATATTCAGGAATCATTTTCAGGCAACTTAGCTCTCCTCCTAAGCGGGTATGGGGACCTACGAGAAAAAGTTAAAGTTTTCCCCTTTGGTGTCCAAGTAGCATCAGGTTTCCCCTTTTGCTGAGCTTGGCTCTCGCTATCTGAACCACTGGAACTTTCCCCGGAAGTCCCACCTGTCTCAATCCGTCCTTCGTTTCCCTCCCCTTGACTATCCTGGGTTATTTCCCTGTTTTCTTCCTCAGGAGAGGATCTAACGCCCAGAGGGCAGGCAGGGTCATTACATTCTGGCGATCTTCCCGCAGCAACCGGACAGTGTCTGTGAATCTCACTCTGCGTTTCAATTTCATCTTGGTCCTCACAAGAGTCGTCTTCTGAGCCATAACAACACCCTGGGTTAATTTCCCATTCCGGCTCCATGACCTCATCTTCCGACCCTTCCACTTCCCGGGTTGCCCCACCTGCCTTCGTCATAACCTTAGGGTGCGAATCCCCTCCTCCCCCCGGGGCCCGTTTTAGCCTATTTATATGAACTACATTCAGAGATCCAGTGGCCAGTCGGATCTCATAGTTCACTCGCGAAAGAACCCTTTCTACTTTGTGTGGGCCTGTCCAGGGACAGTGGAATTTTGGACAATTCCCAGGCTTTACGGCTGGACAATGGAGATAGACCCAATCCCCCACCTCTAGGCGTCGCTCCTTACGCCGGGCATTACAATAATGGGTCCTCATTGCCCAGGCCTTTTCGGCACGACTCAAAGCGTCCTTATAGGCTTCTTTCAGCCGATGCCCTAACTTTTCGACATGGTCCGCTGATTCCGATCCGTCATTGGTTGGACCTACCCAGCAATCAAACGGAGTTACCAATTCTCGCCCAAGCATGAGGTAGTTTGGGGAGTATCCTGTCGACGAATGAGGTATTGCTCGATATGCCATGAGAGCATATGGGACCCACTTATCCCAGTCACGACCGTCTCTTCGCACATATTGGGATATCGAATCGGTAAGAGTTCGATGTAACCTCTCTACCATTCCGTTACATTCCGGATGGTAGGCGGTAGTTTGTAATTTCCTAATCCCCAGAGCTCTACAAACTTGAGCAAACAGTCGAGAAACGAAATTTCTTCCCTGGTCTGTTAACAACCTCCTAGGGACCCCATGTCGAGTGATAATATTCTCGACGAGTGCTACGGCCGTTTCTTCAGCTGTTTGCCCCTTCAGTAGTATTCCCTCCGCATACCGTGTAAAATTGTCAATTACGGTCAAAAGGTAACGATGGTCCCTTTTGGAGCTTCCAGGGGGACCTTTTGAGATACAGGACTTTTTCTGCTAGCGCACGCGTGACACCGTTCCACAAAGGACTTAACATCCGCCGCCATGCCCGGCCAATAATATGAGCTTTTGATTACCGCGAGAGTACGATCAGCCCCTGGGTGCCCAGCCCATGGTTTCGAGTGATTTTCTTCAACGATTGTTTTTCGTAGACCCTCAGGCACCATAAGCCTCCATTCCGACTCATCCGTTGCCCCATCGGCCCAATATTGCAGGCCATCGGCATCTGTTTGTACATGAACAGTGCCTCTCTTGATGGCTCTTTGACACCACATATCCTCCTTTTGAGCATCCTTCAATTTACCTCGGGTTATTTTCTGCCTATTTCCCGTGACTACAGCTATTGTACGGCTTAAAGCATCAGCGTTAGAATGTTTCTTCCCCGGGCGATGTTCGACTTCATAGTCGAACTCCTCTAACCGAAGGGCCCACCTGGTCAGCCGTGAAGACGGGTCTCGAAGGCTTAGCATCCACCTCAAGGCAGAGTGGTCAGTGACAAGTTTAAACCTTCGCCCTAGTAAATAACAACGGAACAGCTTTGTTGCCCAAACCACCGCTAGCAGTTCTCGTTCTGTTGCCGAGTAGTTGAGTTCTGGACCCTTCAACTGCCTACTAGCGTAGCAAACAGGTCTCTCGCCGCCATCTCTGTACTGGGACAGAATGGCACCCAGAGCTACTCCTGATGCGTCGGTGGACAATATAAATGGCTCGCTGAAATTCGGATAGCACAAGACTGAGTCCGAACTTAGGATTTCTCTTAGCGATTCAAAAGCCTTCCGTTGCTTGTCGCCCCACTGGAATCGTACTCGTGAGCCAGTTAATTCTGTCAGCGGTCTTGAAAGATCCGCAAAGCCTTTTATGAATTTACGGTAATAGCTTGCCAACCCTAGAAAACTTCGCAACTCCTTCACATTTCTGGGGGCTGGAAAAGACTTGATCGCCTCTAATTTTCTAGGATCTGGTTTCACTCCCTCGGCTGTAACTATGTGTCCCAGATAGGTCACTTCCGACGCCGCAAAAGCGCACTTGTTCAAGTTCACTTTTAGATTAGCGCCTCTGAATATGTCGAACAACTCCTCTAACCGGAGCATGTGTTCCCTCAGTGATGAGCTATAAACCACCACATCATCGAGGTAAACGAAACATCCGGTGCCCTTCAGTCGGCCAAGAAGTTGGTCCATGACCCGTTGGAACGTGGCAGGTGCCCCCGCAAGGCCGAAAGCCATTTTTTTGTACTCATAGTGTCCGTTTACAGTCGTGAAGGCCGTTTTTGCCTGATCCTGGGGTGCTATCGGTATTTGGTGGTACCCACTCGAAAGATCAATTGTGGAAAAGATTTGGCTACTCCCCAATTGTTCTAAGGTTTCCTGTATCAACGGAAGCGGGTAAGTATCGACCTTAGTAACTGCATTGAGGCCACGGAAATCTGTGCAGAATCGATACTTTAAGTCACCTGTTGGGGATGTTTTCTTGACTAGAATTACAGGTGCTTGCCAAGGACTTTTAGACGGCGTAATGACGCCTCGTTCAAGCAACGTCTGAACCTGCCGTTCCATTTCCTCCCGTTCACTGAAAGGCACACGATACGGGCGTTTCACCACAGGTCTGGCATCTCCAGTTTCAATATGGTGCTGAACAGGCAGGGAGCAACCTTCGGGACCCGGTTCACAAAAAATGTCTGAATATCTGGACAACAAGGACTCCATATCCCTCCTTTCCCCACCACTTAAATGGCCCAATTTCTCGCCAACGATCGAGGCGAAACCAACAGGAGTTTTAGAGCTATCCTCGCGTTCCCTCTCCGAACAAGATCCACCGTCTTCCGCCCAATCTCTCTCTACCAGACCTACCACTAGAAGCCGTGGCAATGTCACAGCCGAAGCGGTCAAATTGACGAACTGCATCCACGAACGGCCGTCCCGAGGAGTGTTAATGCATCTCCCTCCTACAACCCCATTGGGAAGTGCTCTTGACGGCTCAATTATGACAGCTTTCTGGTCTAGTTTCCCTGGTACGGAAATCTCTAATAGAGATTCACTGAAGGCCGGAAGCGTTTCCTCTCGCGAAAGACGCGCTGAGCTGGTTTTGTTATCCTTCTTCCCCGTGTGTCTTGATTCCTCCTTGACTATCGGCTTAGCTCCTATATTCACGCTAGTTGGAAGGGATAAAATATGACCTGAAAACTTGGCTTCTAGTTCTCTCGCCGTCCTACTCATGAAACGTACCCACTCTCGGTTCGCAGACATTTTTAACTCATCCCTCTTTGTTATCGAACCAACGGAAGGTAGAGATTCAATTTTAGGCGATGCTCCCGTGACTAACAATCCCGAACGTAGGTCTATATGGGCGTCTAATTTCCCTAGTAAGTCTAAGCCTAATAGTCCATCTCCTTCTAAGCAGACGTCAGCCACTATGACGTCGTGGGACAGTCGATGGCCCTTAACTTCGATATTCACCGTTTGAATACCGCGTACCGGGATTACCACACCAGTTACCCCCCTAATCTTACTAGTCGCGGGTCTTAATTTGAACCCTGAGGCAGGAGACCTGATTAGAGTAACTTCAGCACCAGTGTCTACTATCATCCTATGAATCCGCCCATTTATCCAGGTGCTCACCTTTAACCCTTTCTCACCTCCCCCACCTATGCCTAGTAATTCGTAGCGCGATCCCCTTGTCGCCGACTTAGGGCCGGGGCCCTCCCCAAGTCGTTCGCGTTTGGGGCCTTCTTTGGCAAAGTTCCTTTCACGAGGGGTTTAGAACGACATTGGCGAGCGATATGCCCACGACGACCACACCTATAACAATTCGTACTATTTTTGGGAGAAATATCACTAACCCTCTCTGTTTGTCGACATCCCCTGGCCCAATGATTCGTATCCCCGCAGCGATAACAGCCACTTGGATTACCCCTCTCAATGACCCTTACTTCGCTTTGTCCAACTTCCTCGGGACTGGGAATTTCGTTATCCTGGGGATTCTTCTCTACAGTAAATATTCCCTTTTCGTGTCGCCCTAACTCCGTTTCAATGGCTCTAGCCTTCTCAATCGCGGTTTGTAATTCCTTTGGGAACGCGAGTCTCGTCAGCCTCCCAATCTCTCCTCCGAGCCCATTTAAATATGATGTAAGGACGACTTTATCCAGTTGTTTGCGAGCCCCTATAACTTCTTCCTCCGATCCCTCACCTGAGAGTGATCGTTCACCCATCTCCCGACAACGATCTCCGAAAGTTCTGACATCCTCCCCACGCTCTTGTTTCATTGAACTAAGCTGAAGGAGAAACTGCTCAGGTTGCATAGTCGCTTTAAAGCGGTTTAAAAGAGCATCTCGAATCGTGGAATATTTTACATTTGGCCCCTTGAGATCCGATCTGCTGGCCAAAAATTTCGCAGCCATCCCTTTCAGTCTCATCCTTAACACAAGGGATTTATCACGATCTTCCCAGTTTCCGCTAGTTGCCACTAATTCCAAACCATTGAGATAGTCTTGGATTGGAACCCCAGAATCGTCACCGGACCATGGACCGACCATTCCCTGAAGAGAAAGATCCCTCTTTCCTTGCTTACCCTCATGCCTTGTCCTCTCGAATTCTTCCCTGAATTGCTCATTTGCAGCCAACGCCTGATCCAATGCCGTTTTCAGATCGGCAAACTGCTGTTCCGTTACCACCATCGTATAGCTCTATTTTCAACGTTTCCAATGAACCCCAACACGTTATGCTTACGAATAGGGATTGCTTTACTCTCTAACAGGGCTAACCACCAAATATCCGTATTTGGCGGTCCTTAAACCAGGAAACGTGAGGACATTGAATGAACAACTACCCAGCGCCGAGATATCAGTTCGAGGAATTGTCCTATCAGCGTCAGCAGTACAGCCGCCGGCCTATCTTGAGAGCAGGGTTCTTATCTAATGCCGGCTTGCAGCTGGACATTTAAATACTAACCCCACACCTGACACCATTTGTAAGGGACTGATTAGCAAGGACGGGATTTAGAGGTACAGACAATGGGGAAATATTTTAGAGAAGCGGAAATTCCTTTTTAAAACTATAATTTACACAGAGGATACAAACATAAATATCATAAACCATTGCTACGATGAGAGAAAAGGTTGAGTGAGAGAGACAGATAGGTAGAGTTATCAAATATGATCATTTGGGGAGATTATAGAGAATTTGGAACTGGCCTACCTCTGAACAGCATCTGGGCCGAAGTCTCAGGAACGGATGCAAACTCTGCCCGGTCGGAGGTAAGCCAGCTCTTTTTAAACCCTTTGTACCCCACTCCTGCTTTTGCAGGTGATTGAACTAGAAACTCTTGTCAGGTCTTAGATCTTCCAGGAATCTTACGAATCAGCCACGTGCAGTGCCAACATCCCAGACGCAACGTTTGCGGATTCGTGGTTCTCACATCTCTAGAGATGGACAGCCAACCTTTTCTCTCATCCTTATTCACTTAACAAGGCCAAAGGGAAAACGGGGCCTTACATATGTATTACATGCTTTCTGAATTACACAAAGAATAAGAATATTATGAAACCACGCTAAGGTATACTACAGAACAGTCTCTTTATATTGAAATAACAGAAATATTTCCATAACTGGATGACATATTATTATGCAAATGATTAAAAATAGGAAAGCATATGCTGTATTATTTCTTGGATTTTAATATCTAATAAAGGGAAAACTAATTCTATGCTATTCTTCTTGCTTTTATCTTGATAATAATTATGGCGAAGTGGACGTCCATGATAAAGACGGCTGTCCGTGAACTTTGACTTGAGAAAGAGTAACCCCCATGTTGGAGGGTATTTATGCAGTCAAGGAAAAATAGACTGACATTACTCTGTTTTATTGGCAGCTCTGGACTTGTGTAAGTGGTTTCCCTGTTCTAGTCGTACAGTTCCTTTTGTTGGGTCTTTGATATATTTCTCTTTATGCAAATGGAAATACTGTTCTCTATCTGATATATTTGTCTGGAGTAGGTCTGATAAAGTTGTGTGGAGTTTGTTGTACTGTAGTATCCAGAACTTGTGTCGAATGTCGCCTTCAAGTTTTGCTTTTCTTAAAGAAAATCTTAACTTACGGAGTTAGTATGGATTATTTGAGGAGTTCAGAACCAGAGCGGACTATCCCACATTATTGTAAAAATTGTGTTAGAAAAGTTTGAAATTGTGACTTCAAACATATAACACGCATTGGACCATCTATTAAGTGGCTCTATCTCTTAATTAGTTTTTAAATTAATATTTTTCTCAGTACAGCAGACAGATAGCAAGGCATATTGTGATTAAACTTTTTAAACTCAATTTCCCAATAATGTGGGATGACGTTTTTTTTGTACACCTTTCGCTCATAACTCCGAAAGTATTCATATCAGTGACCTTCCCAAGGATCAAAAAGATTCGTTATACAATGTTAAATTATTCAAAAACGTTAACAGATTAGAGGCTGAGAAGAATAGCAAACTATATGGAAAATTGGACAAAAAATATATTTTTTATATAATTTTGCGCAGGTCAAATCTTGAGATATTCCTCGCCATGTATGAGACAGCCTTGAGACCAAAGATGAACTGTACAGTCCATCGAAGTAGACAAAAAAACCAATAGATTAACTGTACAGTCGTACGCAACTGCTCTGTCTCTCCCCTAGTTGTTTTATTAAGGGGGAATACTACCTGGTGTGATCAAAATCAAAGTCATTTTCTCTAATTTATGAATAACAAATAAATCATATTTTTTCAGCTATTTATTACATAAGTTTTACATGGGATGTAAAAATATAAAAATACAAGGTCTTAATTCTTTGAAAACAAAATGGCGGCGATGTGTCTGACAAACGGAAAGACTTTTTTTTTAACGGGCGTTAGTCTGCAGGTGGCAATTTTTAATCTAGAACAAAAAACTAAAATCATTTTGAAAGAAAATAGTAAAATCTAGTAAAGAACGTGGGAGTTTTAAGAAATATTATTTTTTCAATAATGTTGAACAATTCTTCATTTTCTACTAAACAAACCATCGCAAATCGTTATAATTTAAAAAATCGATAAAATCCTACGTACTTTACTAGAAAATATTAGGAAGCTGCAGTAAAGTTTGAACTTGTTCGGTTGAAAATTGAAGGTGCTCGCTTACAGCCTGATTTGAAAAACATAGTTTTGAGAAAATCGGGTTTTAAGTTTAATGTACTGAAATGTTCACTTTATTTTCTTTTTCTTTTTTTCTTCTTAAATTCTTGTAAAAAAATGCTTTTTTTTTATTTTTTTATTTTAAAATGTATCGGCACTTTAGTTGAAAAATCGAGCACACTACATTAACAACTGTTCAGCCACAAAAACACTCTTGGATGTCATTTGAGATCATTTAAGGAAGCATTTATTTAAGTTCATAAAAAAGAAAATTGCACAAAAAAATCTTTACAAGATAGTATTATTAGTATCTTTAAGATACCAAGACCGAACCCGGACTAAATCTACCTTCGTAAACAAATAATTTCCGAGGCATAAATTGTAGAATATTTTTTAAGTTTTACTTCTTGAAACGAATTTGTCTTAATGCATTTATGTGTATTACTTCATTGTTTGATTCTACCGCCGAGATTAATTAAAAGTAGGATGTTTAATAATTTTTTTTTCTAGCTATAAAATAAAAATGAAGTAATTAGAAATGCTCGTATATGAAAGCGCGGTATACAAAGCGCCCGAGCACGGCTAGCCTTTGGTGTGGGTTTTTCATCAGAAAGCTCAAGAGGGTGTTTGGAAATAGCTTGTAAGCACAGCTGACATTTTCACTGCTCTTACATAAGCACCAGCTGAAAATCATGATTTTCTAGATGGAGTTTCCCCACGTACGCACAGATAGGACCTCTAGTACACAGGCTTTGTTGCACCTGCAATAACCTGCAACTAACCTCATTTTTTTTCGGGGTCCGTATCTAGGTACAAGGTTAGCACTTTAGTCTGGCTGATTCAATTTGGACGTATCAATGAAGGGCTAATCTGTTGTAATTTTTCACTTAGATAAATTAGTAAATAAAAATTAATAAATTCAGTCTTTACTTTTAAACTAAATGTTTAGTAAAAGTGGTTTCCCAAGCTGAATACAACATTTAGACAACTAAAAAGTTTTTTTTTTTTTTTTTTTTTTTTTTTTTTTTTTTTTTTTTTTTTTTTTTTAACTGTTTCATTCGGGTCATTCCATGTCAAATCAACACACTTTTCGGACTTGATATCTCAGATTTTCATGATTTTTGGTATGCAGTAATATATCATAGACTTATGAAAAAATACCAAATTTCAGTTACGTAGCACAATTATTTTTGAAGTTATTAATTTTTAAGATTTAAATTTTTATGAAAAAGCGTCATATTTTGGCACCTTTGGATGCCTATAAGCTGGCAACCAGTGATGATATTAACTTGGGAGTGGTCTTGTTTAAAAGCTGTTGAACAGGGTTTTATATGATATGCCACAAAATAGGGATTAAAGTGTTAAAAAAATTAAAAATTTTAAAATTTAAATTTCTCAGAAAGTGGCAATTTTAAAAATTCCAAAAAAATATCAAATAAAGTTTGTAATGTCTTAATACATATAGCAAAATTCTATCATGTTATCTCAATGGGATCATCATTATTATATCAATGGAAGATACAGAGCTTCAGAAATACACGGTTTGTAAAAAATACCAGAAATAGTATCGTTTCTGAAAATTTTGAATAGTTCATTGAATGAAACAAGCAACACAGTACAATGAAACCTTTACTGCAGGAAATATTCTCGAAACAACCGCAGAAGAAAGTAATTACACATTTACTTTAGTTCCACATTTTAGAGGTATGAGGCATTTAATTTCTGGGTGCCTTATATAACAGCTGTATTGTACCGGTTGGTCAGTTCTTCAGTTGTATCGTATTCTTCAAGGTTCAAAAATACAAAGTCTATGTCAGATATGTTCTGATGTGATCATTTAAACAGTTGCCTTGCATCCATAATTTGGTTCTTATACGGCCTTTGTAGGACTGCTCTGACTGCTAGTCTTTTCATCGCAGCCCCCATCCCATCACATGGTCCTTTTTCCATGAGCTGAAAAATGCCTTATCTCCAAAATCTTGCTTTTGATTACACAAGTTAATGTAGTTTTGTTTATTTTTGTATTGGGCAGCAGAGCCGTAGGAAAAATAGAAGATTGTTCTTAGTTCTCTTTGAAACTTGCATTTCAGATATTCCATCAACTTGGAACAGGTTGGATGCTGTAGTGTTGTGGTTGAGATAGTCTGAAATTATTAAAAGATTTAATTGTTTGACTTCTTTCTCTTTAAAATACACCACAAAAGGGTGAATGCTTGCCTGACTATTTGAGCAATGGTATGATTGTGTCTTATCTTGCAAAATGATCGAATAATTATCAGAAAAGCCACAAATGACAGCCACTTTACATTCCAGAAGATATTCCTTGGTATATCTCAGAAATGCACTTTGCTGTGAAATGATGAAGAAGTAGGACAGGACTCCCCGTTTTATCGGAGTTAAAAAGGGGTTTCCCTCAACTTGTAAGCCAATCAGCTTCAGTTTTCTTTTTAAGAGAGGTTTCCAAACATGGTACTATAAAGTAATCATTACGTTTTATTAATTTAATAGTGTCCTGCACAATTCATAGCAAAATTAGGTATTACAAAATAAAATTTAACTAACACGGTACGTTATTTACAAAGCATATGTATTTCTGAAGCCCTGTATCTCTTGATCCCATTGAGATCCCACGTTAGAATTTTGCTATAGGTATTAAAACATTACAATATATTTGATATTTTTTTGAAATTTTTAAAATTGCCACTTTTTGAGAAATTTAAATTCCAAAATTTCATTTTAAAATGTTTAACTTTTTTTAAAATTGTAACCCTAATTTTGTGGCATATCATATTAAAGCCCCATTTAACAGCTTTAAAATGAGACCACTCCCAAGTTAATACATATCATCACTGGCCAGCCTATACTTATCCAAAGATGCCAAAATATGACACTTTTTCATAAAAATTTTAATATTTAAAAATTAATAACTTCAAAAATAATTGTGCTACATAACTGAAATTTGGTATTTTTTTCATAAGTCTATGATATATTACTGCATACCAAAAATCATGAAAATCTGAGACATCAAGTCCGAAAAGTGTGTTGATTTGACATGGAATGACCCATTCGTTTTATCCTCGGGGTCCCCAGACACCCACATATCACATTTCTACCAGGAGCTAAATTGGCTATTCCCTGTTTATGGACGCCAGTACCTCCTCGGCTCAGTCCTTACCAACTAATTCCATCCCGAAATATATACACAGGGTGTCCCCCAAAAGGATGAACAAAGTTCGGGGTGGGGGTGAGAGAGTGAATGGAGGAGGTGGGGATAAAACATATACTTTTAACGGTTTTTATATATGTCTTATGAAAGACTGCCTTTTCATGATTTATTTTAGGTTTTTGTTTTCTTGGAAACGAAGCAAAAACGAGTTATATACCAAAGGACTTATTTTCATCCTGCATCGGCTTTCGTTTCACTCGGAAAGAACGCTATCTACTCGTTGCTGTCAAAATACAAAAAAACGTGACTTCTAGTGACTTACTCCTCAAGGTTTTGACCATACAATGCAAGCCGCGATAAACAAGAAAGTACACGGCGCAAGATAAAACAAAAATCGGCCAAGAAGAAAGAGACAACGCGTGGGCGCGGAGAAAGAGAGAGTTGTACAGATTTATGTATGTTCGGATTAGATAGAACATGAGGTCAACCTAAACTGCCTTATGTAAGGGCGTGGTTCTGTGGGCTTTGTATTGTATATATTGCTATATTTACAACGACTCCAAGGAATAAAGGCACCCTGATAACAATACGAGATAACAATCGCTACAAGCACGATAAAGGTCTTAGGAGAAAAGTAAGAAGATATTGATTTCTACAAGAAGAAGTAGTCCTTACAAACCTTGGAATAGGACATACTACTAACCCACTCTCACTTAATAACAAAGAAAGACGTACCACTATGTACAGAATGCAATAAGACATTAACAGTAAAAAAAAATACTAACAGTCTGCAGCAAACGAGAAAACATCACCATCACATGTACGAACTCTTGACAGATGATAGCCCAAAACTACCCATTATTTAAGATATATTTAAAAAAGATGAACATATATGAAGAAATATAGTTAAAACAAAATATTTTAATATGTCAAAATTAAATTTCATTTGTGCAAAGAGCGAAAAGACCGCATTTTTAATTTCTTAAAAAAATGTTTATTAAATTTGTTACTTACTTGTTTTTAATTTTATAGTTGATATTTAATGTTTGATGTTTTTATTATTTTTTCTCGTTTTTTTTCTTGTAAAGTATAAATTTCGAAAATGTCATTTGTTTATTTAAATATTTTAATTTTTTGATGTTATAGATCTTTTATTTTGTTTGCATGCTACATGTTTATTACAGTAGCAGCATATATATATATATATATATATATATATATATATATACTCTCTCTCGTAACTTGACCTCTTCCACATGTATTTTTCCTCTTCTTTTAATAAGGCCTTATACGTCAATTAATTGCTTCAACATTTCTTTTATATAATTTTATCCATGTCGACTAGTTTCTGGCAACTAGGACTCTCATCACAGACAAACATTTCTTATACAAAGTAGTCGTCATTTATAACATCGTCAAAAACAAACAAAAAATAATTTTTTTTTAAAGTTTTTTTAAAATCTAACATTACATTCACCAGCCATGGCTGGTCTCGTACTAATGGCTAGTGAATGTAATGTTAGATTTAAAAAAAAAAAATTATTTTTCGTATTTCGTGCTAGGCGGAAGGTCAAATAATAAAAACTTCACCACACAGTTTCACCATCTTTATTACCTCCCTACGTGTTTCGCACCTTTTTTGGTGCCTCTTCAGGGGAAAAAGTTACATATATAAAACTTACAGCCTGAATCTGAGGAGGATAACCTTCCACCAGTACGGCCACGTCTAGACTGATCATGGTCTGAAAGAATCCAACATGGCGAAATATAATCAGCTGATCTAGAATCGATATGTCATACATTTAAAATTAATTTCCAGAAGAAATATAGTCTTAAAAACTAAAACCATCTTCCAACCCTCTAATTAAAACATATTTTTTTCTAATATTTTCAAAATCAAAACTATGTTTATATTTTATAGCATGATAAGCTGTTTTATTCTCTCTTTTATCAATACTTTGCGCATGCTGCTTAATTCGTTTTGAAAATATTAGCACATTAGGTAAAGAATGAAAAGAAGAATTAAGGAAAATATCCATATCATAAAAAATAGAAAGAAAGTGGTAAATAAAAAAAACTGAAATACTACATTTGAACACTATTTTTATTAACTTATTTGACAAAAAGTAAAAATTTGTTTTAATTAGAGGGTGGGGTAATTTTTAAGACTATATTTCTTCAGAAAATAAATTTTAAATTTTAGCTGTATGACATATCGATTATCGATCAGCTGATTTTATTTCGCCATGTTGGATTCTTTCAGACCATGATCAGTCTAGACGTGGCCGTACTGGTGGAAGGTTATCCTCCTCAGATTGAGGTAGTAAGTTTTATATATGTAACTTTTTCCCCTGAAGAGGCACCAAAAAAGGTGTGAAACATGTAGGGAGGTAATAAAGTTGGTGAAACTGTGTGGTGAAGTTTTTATTATTTGACCTTCCGCCTAGCACGAAATACGAAGATTAAGAAAAGGGTCAGGTGAAGAATAACTTTTATTTTATTTTTTGTTTGTTTTGACGATGTTATGAATGACGACTACGTTTTATAAGAAATTTTTGTCTGTGATGAGAGGCCAAGTTGCCAGAAACAAGTCGACATGAATAAAAGTATGTAAAAGAAAAGTTGAAGCAATTTTTTTACCTATAAGGCCTTATTAAAAGATGAGGAAATATATATATATATATATATATATATATATATATATATATATATATATACATGCGTAGCTTGTGAATTTCGATATCTAGATCGATGAAGATTTGAAGACATTTTTCAAAAATTCTTTCATGAGTGCAACCTCAATGTCTACAAGTTTTGCGGAAAGTACAAAAAAGAGCATCCTCATTTTCTGCAAAATAATAAGCATTTTGATCCTCACTAGAAATAAGATTTACACACGCTAAGATTGGAAGTGTGACTAATTGAGGTTTTAAATCCCCGATACGGAACCATTTGAAATAGTTGAAATAGACGGACCATTTCCCGTTTCCTTGATTGAAAGCAGAAGTTAACGACGGAGAATTGTATGTATTTTTTTTTTTTTTTTTTTTTTTTTTTTTTTTTTTTTTTTTTTTTTTTTTTTTTTTTACGAACTCAAGAAACAGAAGGAAAAATTATCGCGAGCTCGTTATTTTTGTGATGTAGACTGTAAATGAAGGAAACCTGACATAGAACAAATAAAAAAGTACGATAATTATTCTCAGTTGACATTCTCCTTAACATCTAATACGCATATATATGTGTGTGTGTGTGTGTGTGTGTGTAAAGGGGACATAAGAGTTTTTTTTTTAATGTTAAAATATAACCTTTCTTGTGGTGTGAAAACGGCTAAATGGACGAAGCTATTTGTAAAATAGAATTCAATAAATAAAAAAGTTTGGTTTGAGGTGTAGATCAAAATGAAAAGGCGTTTGTAATAGATCAGATCTCAGATTTTTAAAAAAAAATGTCATGAGACATCGGGATCCCGGACCACTATGTTCATTTAAAAAATAGTTCTCCCTCTTTTTCTTGTATTTCTTTATTTTATAAATGTCATATATGTTTCGCGGTTTCTATCATACATCTTCATGGGGCATTAGAATCTAAAATTTTTTTAATGTTTTGTATTTACCAATTTAGTTAATTGTGTAAAACTAACTACCCCAACAGAAGTTGTCCTGTCTTTACTACGAATTTTGAATTCGCATTGGTCTAATTAAAAAACATATATATATTACTAAGAGAAAAAAACAAGAACAAGAAAAAAACTCGTCGACACTAACGAAAACAAAAGTATTAGTCTTGTTATTGTTCTTAATTGATTAAATATATTCAATTATAACTGTATTGGGCGAATTGCCTTGGGTCCGGTTTTTTTTTTTTTTTTTTTTTTTTTTTTTTTTTTTTTTTTTTTTTTTTTTTTTCCTGTTACGGCGCATCGACATAATTCTTGGCCATTAGCGCCGACATCCAGGGTCGCCTGTGGGGATCGAACCTATCATCTCCCGCTTATGAATCTAGCGCGCTAGCCACTGGACCACGGGAGGCCCCCCGGATGCTTATTAATAAATTATTTGATATACTTACAATTATAGAATAAAAATTGTGCATGTATACTGTTATACACATATAATAGTTATTCACATATACAATCACGCACTTATATTTTTAATTTAAGGGCTAATCCTACCTTTTAACTTTTGTTTTTACAATTTTTTTAATGGGCTAAAATTCATCCTTAACTAATCAAAAATTCCGTCATGAGTGCAACCTCAAAAAAACGATATCCAAGAGTGTTTATATAGACAACAATTTTTTTATTAGACAAAAATACAATTTTTCTAGTCGGCACAAACCCCAATGGCGATGTGAGCGCAATGATGATTTGAAGATAATTTTTTTACATACCTGTTAGTTTTTGAGCGAGCTTCGATTGGTCCCTTTTTGATTGTTAAGTTTTTTTGGGTTAAATATTAATTTTCGCAAAATTAATATTTAAAAAAATCCTACGTACTTTACTAGATTTATGTTTCTTCTTTCGAAATCATTTCAGTTTTTTTTTGTTTTAGATTAAAAATATCTCCCGAAAAATGAGGGTTTTCGTTCGTCCGACACAGCGCCACCATTTCCTTCCCCAAGAATTGAAACTTATTTTCTTTGATACTTTACCATCGTATTACAAATTTTAGAAAATGACCTTGATTTTGATTGCAATGGGAGCATTACCCCTTAAATGAGTAAAATAAGTATTATGAAAAACAATATAATAATTATAGACAACAGATTTTTAATTTTTATATATAAGGTTAAACAAATCGTGAAGCTGATTCTACTGCTATTCTAGGATTGATCTGAGAACAGAGCAGACAGCTTGGTGCCTAATAATTGTCGGGTGGAGTGAAAGCGCGCGCCCACTTTTGGCGGTAATTGACCGATGAAGAATGTTTATTTTTCATTTGCCATCTGACTTTCCATTGACTGTCATTAACACCGCCTCATCGAGTCTAGGAGTCTAGAAACTTACTCTTTCCTTCTTTCCAATTTTCAGGGAGATTTTTTTTGTATTTCATCAAACTTTTTGTCTTTCATCTTGCTTTTCTAATTAGTAATGCGCGAATGATTTATGTTCAGTATATACCTCTTTTTCAAACAATTTATAAAATCCAAATAATTATGAATGATTCGATGACTGCGTCACATTTGCGCGTTTTCATACTGATCTTAATTAGTCCCTAGTATTATTTGAAACGCTTTAAATAGGGAGTGCTTATATTTTGTGAAAAATGGCGTCGTTTTGCACAGCAAAGTTACAGTAGTGGAAATTCAAACGCCCTCAGTAGTGGAGAGTACGCCCTCTCTATGACAAACAACCAAACGCCCTCAGTAGTGGAGAGTACGCCCTCTCTATGACAAACAACCAAACGCCCTCAGTAGTGGAGAGTACGCCCTCTCTATGACAAACAACCAAAAAATGTTTCTCATTTACTTTTGTTGTTTTACTGGATGATCCATTTGACTGTTACAATTTATTATTAAAAGAACAAGCAATTAAAAAAACTGAGGAAAACAAACGCAGGGATCCGTTCAAAGCAACAATTTTTAATGAATATTTTAATAAAACAAGATATGTGAATGGGTAAAATATTTGTAATTGTGTTTTCCCAGAGCAAAAGATTTTCGGAAGAAAAATAATTTTAGAGGGTAATAGAAAAATAATTCAAGACAAATACTTAGTCTGAAAAAAACAAAACAAGAAAAAGAACCATAAAAAAAAAAGAAAAATAATTATTCTGGTCCTAGGCTAGTCGAATATGTATTTTTTTTTTTTTTTTTTTTTTTCTTATGATTTCTGATGCTAGGTGCATCTTTGCCATTTATAGGACGATTATTGGAAAAGGAAGTAGGATAATTTTTCTCCTTTTACCTTCCTCCATTCGTCAATAAATTTCTTGAATGCTTTGAAGTTTTCTTCTGATGCCACGAGATCTGCTAATCTGGGATGGTAAATGCATGTTTTCTTTATCAATTTCATTCTGCTGGCAGCGTATATCTCGTACCGTAAGACTACATGTTCGTTCGGTCTCTTCTTGTGTGCCACAATTACAAATTCCAGTAGACCAGTGGTAAAAATATGTCGTTTTTAATATGTTCTTATGGTTTTTTGTATGTAGGTTTTTGTTGAAGATTTGAATTAATTTAAAAAAAAAAATTCTTATGAGTGAGAATAGATATACTTCTCCGGAAGGTGTTATAATGTGTAGAATATATAAAAAATATATCCATTGGTGTATAATGTTCCCCTGGGATGTGTAGTGAGTGGCAAATACACAAGGGTTGAAGAGGTAGTGGGGACTGGCTGGAGTACGGAGTGGTAGCTAGAAACACTCAGTTCTACAGTGGCCGGCCTAGCAGCTACATCGATATCTCTATATCCCTTCTCAGTGCCTATGGAGTGTCGGACCGAGCAGTGACAGTGTTTAGTCCTTGTTGTGTTTACAATAGCATTGTGTTTTTTTTCAATAATTAATCTTCAAATATAACATTATTATTATTTTTGTAACATTATTGCTTTTGTATTTTAAACGCCGGTTTAAATATACATAAAGACTTACTTTTTTTTAATATAAAATTTTGTAATTAACACATCTATAGTTCTTTCGGAACCGTTCAAGATGATGTCCTTATACAGAACCCTCAAGGGAGGAACGACCAAGAGGAACAGGGATAGGAGGTAAGCATTTATTTATTGGATCTAGTCAGAATTTTTAATTAGTTGGCCACTCTAAATAGAAACAACCAATTAAGCTACCAGCTAGTGAGGTTACACTCATGAAAGAATTTTCGAAAAATACCTTTAAATCATCATCGATCCCTACCTACTAGATACCGAACCATTATAAATATATATAGTTATAAATTTATATAAATATATATTCTTTTATAACGAAAACTGATAAATATAATTCTTATAGCAAACGATTTTCAATGCGGAGGTAGGGGGAGTGGGCAAGTCATATTCATAAATATGACTCAACAAATTATGAAGATTCTTATCCGAATTTAACGTTTTCTCCCAAAATTATAACAGACATTAACACGACTTAATATAATATGCCTGATGAAGATCCTATACAGTTTCAAAACGTTGTAAATATAAATTAATGTTTGAAACAATTTTGGGGAGCATCTTCATTGAATTCATCAACACTTCCCCACCCTCACCTTTAATTTCTATACACATGTAAGTATATATGATGCAAAAGCGCTTTTGTCCAATTTATGGCTCATAATGTCGTTTTTTTAAATCTGCCCCAAACCTACCTACTTGATATCGAAAAAGCGCCAACATTATAATATAGAACAGTATAATGCAGAATATTATACTGTTCTATATTATAACGATGGCGATTTTTCGATATAAAGTAGGTAGGATTGGTACAGATTTGAAAAAAACATTATGAGCCATTAACTGGATTGAAGCGCTTTTGCATCTATACGCCTCATATAGTATACACACACACACACACACACACACACACACACACATATATATATATATATATATACGCGTGTGTGTGTTAAGAATTTAGTGAACATCATTTTGATTTTTCGTCACGAAACTTGGTCTATAGTATGCCTATGACAAACGATTTGACGACCCGCAAAATAAGCTCATTATTAATAGAGTTTAATGCTAACACAAATTATTCATATTCTCCCCCCCCCCTCAGTGGTTAAAAATTGTGTTTTGTTCATGGCCTTAAGAAATGGGGGTTTAATCAGGAACAAATTTATGTATTTCCACATACATAAATACCACCGTGAGTTTTACTTCCTTGCATTTAAACTCGGTAAATAACAAGCGAAAGTAATGAGGAACACGCGTTTTAAAAATAAACAAAATCGGTACATTAGATGTTGGATTTTATTCCAGAAAATAAATTAATTAAATAAAATAATTATGATGTAGTCAGCTGTTTATTACAAATATAAAATACTAAAATTGTTTATTTCGTTTGGTTGGTTTGGACAATTATTCAATAATGCAGCGAAAACTAACAACCTTCCTTACAGATGTGCTTTAGTTATGTAGTTTCAACGTAGCGGACTTTTTTTTTTTATTTAAAAAAAAAAAGAGATTGGACTTTTAAGGACTAAAATAAGGTTATTATTTCCGAATGTGCTGAAAGACCATGTTTTTCAAATCGCTAATGATTTCATAAAGAGAGTCATCATCAGAGCCACTGAAGCAGTAAAGCAGTCGATAAAATCCTTCAAATACGATTACCATTTAACGCTTGTTACCAATTTGGGAGGACCATGTCGAAGGGAGCGGTCTAGCAGAAACGTAATAAGAACTCAAAGCAAAATAATATTTGTAATAGTCTCTTTGGAGAGAACAGTTATATCGATTATTGCTATCACCGTTTTCACAGGGTTTAAGAAAACTGGGTACCTGGCAGAACGATTAGCCCAAATTCAAGAATTAGCTCATTTTATTGAATGAACGAGTACGAAACGGGTACCCCACTCCCTGAGAGCGGAGTCAAATAAAACGTTTCAGGATATTTCCATTTTTGCCTTTAATAACACCCTAATGTATATCATCCTGCAAAATTTGAAGTCTCTAGCTTTTAGGGAAGTGCCTAATAATTTTGAAAAGTGAGTGAGTCGTAAAATTTTCGATTTTACATCGCCTATATATTAGAAACTTTCTAAATGTACTCACATCCATTAGTATAATAATTGTGTAAAATTTCATGAATGTATCTTTAACTTGTTCAAAGTTATGAGAGAGTAAAAAGTGTGCGTGGCCGGGACTTGGCCTGACGCATTACGTTGCAGCTTAGTACAGATACATATATTTAAAAATTTAAATTACCTTTTTTTTCGTCGCCTAGGGATTATGAAATGCAAACATATGATTTTGTCAATTCTTTCGGTTTAAGCTATCCCGTTCGCATTAATCTTAATTTGTTTACATTTAAAGAAGTATGAGCATCAAAAACGATCCCAAATACTTCTTACAACATGAACGTTTTTCTTAAAAACGGCAGCCTTACTTGAATGTCGTTATCGCACTAATCGGAATTATTAATGCAGTTTTCATTTACCAGGTTGTACCCAACTCACATATTCCAAAGAGCTTTTTACCTGGTGTTGCGAGGCACATTTATAGAATTAATAATTTTATAATACCTACCATAAGGTTATGACGTTAATAAAAGTTGAGGAAATGACAATATGGCGAGCCAGAACACAGGAGGAAGCGGACCTCTATCCCTTTATGAATAATGTGTGGGGTGACACTGGGCACTTTACCATGACGTCGTTAACCTACAAACCTTGGAGACGTACACTCGAATTAGAGACACGATCCATTTACCTACCGTAATCTCTCTAGTTACCCAGGATGTAGTAGCGTAAATAACAAAATAATTATTTCTGGGTAAAAGGCATTAGAATTTGTAGGTATCTAACCGTAAAGAGTAGAATACAAGAATTCGCGGGATGCGAGTTTGAGGCCTAAAGCTAGTAATTTTGTCCCCATTTACTCCCAGTATACAGGGTGTCCCCCCAAAAAACGGCCAAACTTCGGGAATCGATACAGGGTGAAAAACGAAATAAAAAAAGTCCTTTCTCGTGTATCTCGTTTTTGCTTTGTTTCCGAGAAAAACGCAAAAAACTAAAACACAATTTTGAAAACGCATTCTTTCATAATGCCCATATAAAAATCATTAAAAGTACATGTTTTATTTTCAGTCCAGCCCCACCCCACCTCCTTTAATCCCCCCTCCCCTCAAAATAATATAGAAGTGAGCATGCCTGTGATTTTGTGTGGAATAATGAAGTAATAGGTCTCCATTTTTTGGCCCCTCAACTTAACGCAGTCTTTCCACGTATTCCTCGATAATAAATTGTAGTTGTTCTTGGGGGAAGTCCTTTTGGCAGAAGATTAGGAAACTGGTTCCAAGTCGACAGTTCTCCAGCCCGGGGAGGGAAGTCCGAAATTGGTTGGACACTAACTATCCATGGCATTGGATAGGACTTGGTGTGCCCGGTATCTTGGCTGGCTGGATCTTTAATTATTATAATATAAGGTATAATTTAAATTATACCTAACGCCCTTGGATTTCTTCGCATGGGGACACATTGAAGATTTGGTCTACAGAGAGCCCATTGGCTAAAGGAAGTACCTCATCCGTCGCATCAGATGGGCCTGGGAAACAATTACAGCATAGCAATGCACAAATCCCATCCAGTCTGTCAATGTGCGATGTGATGCCTATATTGCTTCAAGGGGCCAAACATTTGAAGTACTTTTAAATTGATTATTAGGAATTATTAGAAGAATAAATTATTATTTTATAAATATGTATGCTTCCAGTGTTAAATGTTAAACAGTTTTAGAAATTGATAATTTCATTTTATTAAGGATTGAATGTTTTTTTTTTTTGTTTTTTTTTGCGTTTTATCACTTTCCCTTGACAAAAGTAGCGATATTAAACTATGTTGAACTTGCTGTTTAAATTCCGTTATTTAATTTTTTCGACCAAGAAAATTTTTTGTTTTTTTTGGGGGGGGGGAGGTGGGTGGCTAGAGGGTGTAGAAGATAAAACATACACTTTTAATGATTTTTCTATAGGCATTATGAAAGAATGCCTTTTCACGATTGTGTTTTAGTTTTTTTGAGTTTTTCTCGGAAACGAAGCAAAAACGAGATGGGTGCATCTCACTGTTAATATTCAGTTATATTCCTATCACATCTGTTCAACAACTCACTGAAGAAAATAATAATTGTAAAGTCGTGTTTTGTGATCAGAACTATTAAAATGGGGAAAAATGTTAGAACAGTATTATAAAACTAATTAGGTATAAAAAATGTTAGTTCAAAAGCGATTGAACACCTTAGATATTGAGGGTTTTTTCTCTCTCGGTACGATTGTGCAGCGTAAAAAATAAAAATATCATAAAATAAATTATGACAATGAATCGTTTAATAAGGAAGAATTGAAAGGAGAAAGTAGCATATCTTGTTGCGCTATCTCGGCTCAATTCCAAAGCACTAGTAAAACTCCTAGGTTCATATTACATAAATTGAATTATCAGATGGCTGATGGTTTTTATTTTTTCCTGATTTATCTAGGGAAATTACTTTTTCATTTATCATTCCTTAATCGATTTACATCGTTATTTCCGGGTTAAAAAAACACACAATTAGAAAGCAAACTTAGACATTTTCCACCTTAGGTCCTAGGGCGTCATCTTAGCGCGTTTCCATGGCGTTATCACTCCTACTAATATTTGGAAAGATTAAATAGAAAATATTGAAAACAGATAATATTTCTTTTGATATTTTGTAAACAAAAAAAAAACTTAAAGTAGCGGAACTTACTCTCACGGTATCTTCGACTTCTTATCGGAAAGTTCTGTTACAAACAACAACAAAAAATTTCTCGTTTTACTGCTATCGACAATTAAAAAAATAACAAGCACTAAAAACCGAGAAAAACAGACAGGGAAATGTTCAAATGAACACAACCATGGACGTTATAAGCACGTTTTTCCCGTCTGGTATCCTCCCATCGAAAACTACTCGAGAATTAATTTTTTGAGGCGAATAAAAAAGATGCTATTAAAAAGATTTTTGTTTAAGTAGCATCCTATTTAAAATGGCGGCATACATATTCATTCATATGTTCCACAGTTAACCAAACTTGGATGTTGGTTTTTTATACGGCGATGGAGACCCGGCGGCAGTGATGGTTAAGGCTTGAGCACTTAAAACTCCGTGCCAAAGGTCGTGGGTTCGATTCCCACTAGGGGTGGTGGCTTTTCTTTAGAAAAAAGAAAAGGCATCACTCTTATCCTTTTAGAAAAGGGTGGTAACCTATAGATAACCCGTCCTAAAATTCGTAGTTAATAATTATTGGGCGTTAAAATTTAATAAATAAATATATACGGCGAGAAGTGAATAGTTAAATGCATACTTACTCATACGTATGCATAAAAATATTAACGTGTTTTTCGTGGCCTACGGTTTATGAAGCGTCAACATTCCTTGCATTGTCGGATTCAATTTGAAGTCATAAAAGAGGACTTCTCCATTTGGATGGAGAGATAATATGGTCCGGTCGAAATAAAAGCAGCAAAATTAAAAATAATTTATACTATGACTACTGAAATTTTAAGTCTTACTTCAAAATTACGAATGAGGTGTTTTGGTCAAATTGGAAGATGGTGTTTATTTCTTGTTTACCGATGGTGCATTTGAAAGTGTTTGCAATGTTTTGATTCACTTGAATAGAATCTTTAATGGAGGTGCTTTTGTGATCGTTGAACGAATTAGACCGAAGAATTGCTCCGGCTCTCACAATCCCAAATCAAGAAAAAGTAAAGAGTTATTTCCTTCGTTTCTATTTTGTCGTTTCGTGACAATCCAGAAGTGGCAGATTCAAACTATATGTATGTGTATATGTAATTTGTGTGTAGGTATGAAATATCGCTCGAATCATGCCGGGCAGATGAATGACGGAAGTTGATTTGAAAATATAGAAACTTTATCGCAAGTCGATGACAATACCCGAAACGGCGAAACTAAAGCAAAAAAGTTGTAAGCGCCTTTTCTATCACATTTTGTTCCAGACGTATGCCGTTCTGAAGTTTATTTCGGAAAAAAAACCTTTTATTGTGTAGTTAAACGAACTTTTATAGCTCAAATTTTGTTTTAATGTTGTATCTGCATTATATTATTAAAATCTGCATTCAATTTTCTTTCCGTTTTTTAAACCCTAATAGCAGTTCAAAAAGTAGAAATGCCTAAAGAAGCCCAGTTAGCGACAAATTTCAAAGGATTGCCATTCTAAAAAAAAAAAAAAAAAAAAAAAAATCCTGCAAGCTGCTGAATGTTTCACAAGTTGTAAAATTTAATTACCGTACTTTGTACAAACTAACTGCTATTATCTCTTGATTTAATAATGTAATTGGAATGGAAGAGGGAAAAATACAATCGATACATATAATAAAATTCTAACGGATCGCTGTCTCTACATGGATGATGTTTGGGAAAAAATACCATTGGGGCTTTTAGCAACGGAATTGTACACAAAATAATGATTTTTGGAATTTTTGTCTGTTTATCTGTTTGTGCGCTTATTGAATGTTAATCTCAGAAAAGGCTTATCCGATTTACTTGCGGTATTCACTAATATATTGTGGTAAGCTACACTTAACATTTAGTGTTCTTCTAATATCGTGTATAGAGAAGCATCACTGTAAAGCCGATTTTTTTTTTTTTTTTTTTTTTTTTTTTTTTTTTTTTTTTTTTTTTTTTTTTTTTTTTTTTTTTTTTTTTTGTAAATACTCATACGATAGTGTTTATAATCCAAATTAAATCAAAAGATATAACCAAAAATTCTGCCTTAAGTCACTATCCACGCTCACAGCTAGTTAATAAGTACAACTGGTTGTTTTATTGTAAAACTGGGTTCGATTCCCACTAGGGGTGGTGGCTTTTCTTTCGAAAAAAGAAAAGGACTCACCCCTATCCTGGCTAGAAAAGGGTGGTAACCTGTAGATAACCCGTCCTAAAATTCGTTGTTAATAATAAATGGACGTTAAAATTTAAAGAAAATAAGTAAAACTAATATCATGTTCATACTTGTGATCTTGATGGAGAGGTTAGCTAACCCAGGGTGTCTACTACACGAAAAAGCCACGAAAATCATGAAAATGTCACGAAATTGAAAATTGGGCACGAAAGTCACGAAAAAGTCATGAATTTTGAAACCATATCACAAAATTTCAGTTTTACCAGAGTCTAACATAATCTCAGGATTTCTGCGCATTCGTAATTGTCCTCATTTTCGTACGGTAACTCAATTCTCTCTGCCTCCCAATCCCCTCCTGTGTTAGATTCCTTTGTTGTAGTATTTACACATCAATTATCCATTATTTACATATATATATTTATTTCTCTTTCTTCATATTCAGACTTTAATATTGAAATTATGTACACTTTAATTTACTAAATTATCTACATTAACAATAAATATTTAGTTAGTAATATTTTTAGACATTTTGAATTCTACTACCATTTTCGAAATTTGAGAGGCTTCTTATTTCTTATTTCCAGAAACTGAAAAAACACTTTTAGCCATATTTCTTCAACCACTTGTAATATTCCAATCAAATTTTTTTTAGTTCAAATATACTTCATTGCGCTGAAAATCATCGGGCTTTTGAATTTTTTTCACTATGTTTTGATGCCAAAAGAAAATCGTCAAATTTACAAAAAACTCGCATTTTTGGATAAAAAACTAGAATTTCTCAAGAAACTGTGCGTGATAGAAAGAATCTGACTTCAAATTCGTGTTCAGCACATTTGAAAACAGTAAGAAAGCATGTTTTGGTTTGAAGGAGGATTTTCGTGCAGAACAGTGTAATTTTCAAATACAATTTTTCATTTTTTCCAAGGTTCTCCTCTTTTCTCTCAAAATCAGAGGGTGATAGGATTTTTCTGAGTTCAGATTAGGACTCAGCACACCTGAAAACATGAGAAACAGGCAAAATTGTTCAAGGGAGGGGAGAAAAGTTTTTTTTTTCAGAACAGTGTTATTAATTTTGAAAATAATATGCTTCCAGAGTTATCTTAATACGTGATACTGTACTACTTAATAAATACACAAAAACTTCATTTTCCGTGTTTTGAGCTGACACAGGAACAGGTACAGTCCCCGTAGTGGGAAATAGCGCTCCTTGCGGCGTCTTTGGAAACCTACGTCTGGCGGGCTAATCCAAATGAAACTGAGTTTAATGTAACCCCCCCCCCTTTCCGATAGACCGATTTACTTCATTTTTACAACCCTTCTTTCTCATGAGATACCCACGACGTATACCGCGTTTCGTTACAATACAGCAGAAATTACGACCGGTATAAGTCATATTAGTACTTTAGGTCCTGAGTAAACCCCCCCTCCAAATAACCCGATTTAGTTTATTTTTACAACCCATTTACCTCTGTTGATTACCTCCACGAATACCGAGTTTCGTTGAAATGTAACAAAAATTACGGCTGGTAGTGGCAAATTGGTAATGTGGGTCCGGAGTAAACCCCCCTCCTTATGTACCGATTTAGTTTATTTTTACAACGCATTTCTCTCTTTAGATCAACATAACGAATACCGAGTTTCGTTGAAATATAACAAAAACTACGGCTGGCATGGTCAAATTAGTGTTTTGGGTCCGGGGTAAACCCCTCCTTCCGGTAGACCGATTTTGGTGGTTAACGAACTCGTTCAATCGTTTGCTAATTGAACGCTATATACCACGTTTCGTGAAGAAAAAACAAAAACTCTGGCCGCTATCGTGTTAACAGACACACACACACACACACACACATATATATATATATATATATATATATATATATATAAACTTTAACGGGGGTCATTTTCGGTGTCTAATAGGTAGGATCAATAAAGATTTGAAGAAATTTTTCAAAAATTCCATCATGAGTGCAACCTCAATAGCTACTTTCCTTCGGAGGAAAGTGCTAAAAAGATGAATGTGTGTTATAGAGTACATTACATAGCTTTGATGTTTTTCTGCGGGGAATGCAAGGCTGATACATTTCTGTTATAACGGAGGACGTTCGAGATTCAAATAAGCAATGTTACATTGAACACTTGAGCCAATAATTCATCAAAAGAGCCGAAAAACAAACTGAATTAATGATACATTGACGTCAAAAATATGCTAACAAAAGAACGTTCCACTTTTTTATTATTATTGTCTTCAACAAACATCACAAGATAACTAACAAATACGCAGAAGATATTGAGTTACAAAAATCACATTCAATAAATCTGAAATCTTGTGTTAAAAAAATGAAACCATGAGCTTGTTTACGAAATACTGCAATATTAACAGGATACCGTACTTTAAAAATCATTGTGAATTCATGGAATCCACAATATCACAAACAAATCGCCACCATAAAGCGAAAATTACGCGCCGACACTGATTTGGTAACACGGAAGTTAACTATCATTGCATAATCCGAATCTGACATTAGTTTTTTTCCCTATACATCAAGTTTTTAAAATATAAGGGTTTTAAGTTGTTATTGATAATACTGAATCATCGGTACTAATAGCCAAATAGTTGATGCGCCTTTAGAAAAAAAAAAGTCCGTCACGCAGGAGCTGCATAACTAAGCACTTTCTTCAGAATTTGGGTAGTGTAGACTGCTTTCCAGAACAATTTGCTTAAAATATCCTACATAAATAAAATAAAAACATGAATAGTTCTCTTTTAAATTTGTAATGAGTAACTGATCAATTATTAATTTGCTTCCAGAGATATGTTTTCACATGGTACCTATTACACTACGTAATAAATACAAAAAACCTCATATTATCGTATTTTGATCTAACGCAGGAACAGGATACAGTCACTCTAGTGGTAGAAAGCGCTCCTTGCGGCGGCTTTGTGAACCTACGTCTGGCGGGCTTTTCTATTGAAATATGTATATTACAAATTAAACCCCCGCTTTCCGATTGACCGATTCAGCTCATTTTTACAACACTTCTTTCTCATGAGTTACCCACGACGTATACCGCGTTTCGTTACAATACAGCAGAAATTACGACCGGTATGGTATATTAGGAATTCGGGTCCGGAGTAAACCCCCCCTTCTAATGAACCGATTTAGTTTATTTTTACAACACATATTTACCTGTAGATTACCACTAGGAATACCGAGTTTCTTCGAAATATACCAAAAATCACGGCTGGTAGTGGCGAATTGGTATTGTGGGTCCGGAGTAAACCCCCCCTCCTAATGAACCGATTTAGTTTATTTTTACAACACATATTTACCTGTGGATTACCACTACGAATACCGAGTTTCGTCGAAATATACCAAAAATCACGGCTGGTAGTGGCGAATTGGTATTGTGGGCTCGGAGTAAACCCCCCCCCCCCTTCTAATGAACCGATTTAGTTCATTTTTATATCTCACTTTTCTCTCTATATTACCACTACGAATACCAAATTTCGTTGAAATATAACAAATATTACGGCTGACATAGTCACATTAGTGTTTTGGGTTCGGGGTAAACCCCCCCTTCCGGTGGACCGACTTTGGTGGTTAACGAACTCGTTCAATCGTTTGCTAATTGAATGCTATATACCAAGTTTCGTGACGAAAAAACAAAAACTCTGGCCGCTATCGTGTTAACAGACACACATATATATATATATATATATATATATATATATATATATATATATATGCATAAATATATATGCATATATATATATATATATATATATATATATATATATATATATATATATATATATATAAATTTTAACGGGGGTCATTTTCGGTGTCTACTAGGTAGGATCGATAAAGATTTGAAGAAATTTTTCAAAAATTCCGTCGTGAGTCCAACCTCAATAGCTACTTTCCTTCGGCGGAAAGTGCTAATAAATAAATGACAATTATGTTTAATTCAATTTACATTTAATTATTAATTTAAGATTATATTAAAGTCTAATTATAAAAATATTACTCGGAAAATTATAAAAGTTGCTTAAAAAGTCCCATTATTATATATTTACTTATTTTTTCAAAATTCCTCGATGAATACACCCTAAATTCAAACAATTTATTGTATTGTGCTAAAAGGTGGATCAGTATTCATTCACTTTCTATATGATAATATTGAACTAGGTATCATACAGGATGATTAGTAAGATAAACCAGTTGTATTAAATTGCCGAGTGGTCTTCCTCTTCGTCACGGCTATCGGCTAGGATTAATAGGAAAAGGAAAGCGTAGCGAGCTGCCGGAACGGAAGGAGTTACTTAGGCAGTGGGCTTAAGGGTAACTTGCTGAGCAATGCTTACATTAAGTAGGTACCATTTGTCAACATTCTTATATGGTGAATTTCCGTAATTTACACCCAAAAAACAAAATAATAAATTGTGACATATTTTTTATGCAGATCTTCTACTGACCCAAATTTCCCTGATCGTATATTTCACAGGTGGAATGTAAACAAATAAAAAATAAACTAAATAAATACAATTAACAACGCCATTTCATTTATTAAAATCAGCCCAAAATGTTTTTCCATTATGTGTGCATCTTCAGGGGCCAAAAAAACACCTTTAAACCATTAATAAGGCGATTTGAAGAATCTACCCCTACAATGAGTGAGATTATACCTTAGTTTAACTGTGTGAATATTGGCTGTTCTTTTTGTACATGTGGACATTTTTATTATTCACTCTGAACAATAAAGACTGTCAACGTTTTGTGTGTTAAGTTGTTTAGTACCTCGCATATCAGAACATGCTGGGAGAAAAATTAAAAATTGTATGAGCTGTACAATATATAATAAAAGGACAAAGAAGCTATTCATGTTTAATTTTTATTTATATAAAACTGATAAGGGAAACCTTAGACATGTTGTGGACCAAACGATAGAGTGCAAAATACGTACGCGGGCCACCTTCATGGTTCAAAATAAAATAACATTGAATTTTAAAGTAGTGTTCATTCATATTTTAGCAATGGATATAAAACATGAAATAATAAGACAATGTTAATGTAATACGATTTATTAAAATAAAATAAATTGGTACAACATTACAATTAAATTGTAAATTTTGGTATTTTTAAAAACTACAAAAGTTAAATTGCGACACAAAATCAATTAGATACTCGGCTTGCTCGCTCACTTGATCAGGGTGTCTACTGCACGAAAAAGTCACGAAAATCACGAAAAAGTCACGAAATGAAAAATAGGGCACGAAAATCACGAAAAAGTCACGAATTTGGAAACCATGTCACGAAATTTTTTTATTCATAGGTTTCCCATCAAAGAGCTAAATTCATCGAAGTTTCTGGAATTAATCTTTTTCCACTAAAACTGTCTACAATCCGGTGGAGTGAAAACTCGCAGGTATTAGCTAGGGCTCATGATGATACCTGCCTTAAAGTTATGTATAGAAAATGCAATTGATGATCCTACAGTTGGTAGGAATTCCAGAGTTGTGCAGAACTCTGGACGGTCTCAGTGGACGGATTCTGCTGGTTAACGAACTTGACCTTTCAAGTTAGACGAACGATTTTTATACGAAATTTCATCAAAATCGGACCATTTTTGGGCCTGTGGGAGAGCAAACAGAGAAAAAGATATATACAAATTTCAACAACCATCATATTCGTGATCTATGGGATCTGAAACTGAAATTTTCGTGTTGCCATCACCGGATTGGGTCATGATGTCAAACTCATAAGCGGGTTTCCTCCCTATAGAGGGAAATGTAATCTAAAAACTTGAATCTATCATTTTAGCGCGGTTCCTCCCTCCCTCCATGGAATGAAACTTGAGGTTAACCTCATGACGCAATTCGGAAATGCCAATACGAAAATTTCATGTTTCAGATCCCATGGATCACGAATATAATGGTGGTTCATATATATATATATATATATATATATATATATATATATAGGCATTTCTCTATAATTAATTGTCGTTGTTCTTGGAGGAAGTCCTTTTGTCACAGAGATTGGGAAGGTGGTTCAGAGTCTGAATATTGTCCAGCCCACTATGGGAGGGCTGTCCGAAATTGGCTGGACATTAACATTTTTTACATAGATTGTTAGGAATTATTGGAAGAAGAAATTGTTATTTTATATTTTTGTATGCGTCCAGTGTCAAATGTTACATTTTTTTTAAGAATTGAAAATTTAATTTTATTAAGAATTGAAAGTTTTTTTGATTTGTATTTTATGACTTTCCTTCGAAGAAGAGTATTTATTTAAATTTTAACGTCCATTAATATTAACTGAGGATTCTCTATAGGTTATCACCCTTTTCTATTTAGGCTAGGGCTGATGCCTTTTCTTTTTTCTAAAGAAAAGCCACTACCCCTAGTGGGAATCGAACTCACGACCTTTGGCACAGAGTGCTAAGTGCTCACGCCTTAATACTCTCGGCCACCGGGCCTCCTCGAAGAAAAGTACCTATTTTTTAAATTATGTTGAACTTGTAGCTTTACATTCCGTCATGTACTTTTTTTGACCAAGAAGATTTTTTGTTGGTTTTTTTTTTGGGGGGTGGGAAGAGGTGGGAGGATAGAGGGGTTAGAAGATAAAACATATACTTTTAATGATTTTTGTATAGGCATTAGGCAAGAATTCCTTTCCTCAATTGTGTTATCTTTTTTTTGCGTTTTTCTCCTAAACGAAGCAAAAATGAGAAAAATGCCAAAGGACTTTTTTTTCTTTCTTTTTTCATCCTGCATCGATTGACGTTTATTTTGGTGACGCTCTGTATGTATATTATATATGTATTATATATATATATATATATATATATATATGTGTGTATATATATATATATATATATATAAATATATATATATATATATATATATATATATATATATATATAAATGTATATATATATATATATATATATATATATATATATATATATATATATATATTTGTCTGTTCGCTCTCCTGACGTTTAAAAATGGTCCGATTTTGAAGAAATGCAGTTGCAGTTTCGTTGTACGAGACCTAGTGGTGTTTATCCGGTGTTTTAACAGCCATATAGTGTCAATCTTTAAAATAATTTAAAATTGAAGGCGGCTTTGGACTAATTTTACGTATTTTTATATATAAAAGCTTTTAAATTCATAATTGTAAAAATTAACTCCAAACTTTACTATTACATATATTTTAAACACATTTCAATTTTCTTATCTTAATTACCAAGCTTAAAAAAATTGTTTACATTAATCATTTGTTGTAATTAGTTCAATTTAGAATATTTGTAAATATAAATGGCATTGTACTCAAAATATTTTAGGTGACTGGCAGCTTAAATAAAACATAAACAACATCAGCAATTTTCGTATATATGAATGTTAAACTGTGAAAGTGGTTGGAAATTTTAAACAAATGTTTTAGAGGTACTGGAATAACATTTCATTGCATTTAAAAATTTCATCTCCGGATAGGAAGTAAATTCTCCCTGTTGGAGTTTTTGGATTCACAGTACATTATACATCACCGAATGGTACATAAGTACAGCGTATGTGTTACATGTCATTTTAAAGGACATATAAAGATATTTTGCTTCAGCAAGATTTTGACCCTTTTTGAAAACTTTAGATGGCCATATTTTAGAAACCGGTTGAGACATTAAGCTGAAATTTGGTGTTTTTCTTAGTCTTTATGAGGGTAACCCATGTACCAAATGCCATCATATTCAGAGATGTTGAGGGACAAATTGTCATACATGAGTGTTGATTTGAGACAAAATGACCCCAACGTCTGCTTCTTCTGAGTCTGACATAGTAAGCTCACACGGCCAAGCCAAGGCCTTAAAAACAAACACATACAGCACTAAATAAACATTCCACTTTGAATGCATCATAGGCGCAGGGGGTGTTTACAACTAGCCCTTTGCCAGTACACCCGTGTGCGGACAGAAGTCTTGTTTCAGTTGCAAACTGGTTTCAGACGCAACTGGTTTGCAACGGGAGTTGCAGAACAGTCGCACTGTGTGCGCTGGGCCTGAATTGACTAAATTATGTCGTTGACAATAAATATTTAGTTATTAATTTATTTAGAAATTATGAATTCTGCTACCATTGTTTAATATTTTTGAGAAGTCATTCTAGAGTCATCGTGTCTTCACTTTTAAAATTAATGTAACTATCCTCTTTAACATATCGCCCCTGCCATACTAACGAATATGCCAATCGGAGCAAAATAGGAACCAAAATATTTTATCCATTGACGAAATAATATAACCAAAAATGGCCTTATTCGATACTTTATTTAAGGCATTAAAGGCTATTCTATAAAGGGGTTAGAGTTGCGAAATGCCGTATCGCCCGCAATCCAAGATGGCAGACGATATGACGTACATTTTATACAGTTTTAAATGTTTGTAAAATTGTGAGTTTATAGATATCACGGTAATCCGTTTAAGTTACAAATAATTTTAAGGTAAAACTTATGGATTTCTCTTTATTTTTTGTTTTTATTTATGTTTTTTTAGCACTTTCCTCCGAAGGAAAGTAGCTATTGAGGTTGGACTCATGACGGAATTTTTGAAAAATTTCTTCAAATCTTTATCGATCCTACCTAGTAGACACCGAAAATGACCCCCGTTAAAATTTATATATATATATATATATATATATATATATATATATATATATATATATATATATATATATATGTGTGTGTCTGTTAACACGATAGCGGCCAGAGTTTTTGTTTTTTCGTCACGAAACTTGGTATATAGCATTCAATTAGCAAACGATTGAACGTGAACGAGTTCGTTAACCACCAAAATCGGTCCACCGGAAGGGGGGTTTACCCCGAACCCAAAACACTAATTTGACCATTTCAGCCGTAATATTTGTTATATTTCAACGAAACTTGGTATTCGTAGTGGTAATATAGAGATAAAAGTGAGATATAAAAATGAACTAAATCGGTTCATAAGGAGGGGGGGGGGGTTTACTCTGGACCGACAATACCAATTCGCCACTACCAGCCGTGATTTTAGGTATATTTCGACGAAACTCGGTATTCGTAGTGGTAATCTACAGGTAAATATGTGATGTAAAAATAAACTAAATAGGTTCATTAGGAGGGGGGGTTTACTGTGGACCCAAATTCCTAATATACTCATACTGGTCGTAATTTCTGCTGTATTCTAACGAAACGCGGTATACGTCGTGGGTAACTCATGAGAAAGAAGTGTTATAAAAATGAGCTGAATCGGTCAATCGGAAAGGGGGGTTTACTTTGTAATATATTTCAATAGAAAAGCCAGCCAGACATAGGTCCACAAAGGCGCCGCAAGGAGCGCTAGAGGGACTGTATCCTGTTCCTGCGTTAGATCAAAATACGATAATATGAGGTTTTTTGTATTTATTACGTAGTGTAATAGGTAACATGTGTAAACATAACTCTGGAAGCAAATTAATAATTGATCAGTTACTCATTACAAATTTAAAAGAGAACTATTCATGTTTTTATTTTATTTATGTAGGATATTTTAAGCAAATTGTTCTGGAAAGCAGTCTACACTACCCAAATTCTGAGGAAAGTGCTTAGTTATGCAGCTCCTGCGTGACGGACTTTTTTATTTATTTATTTGAAATCTGTACAAATTATAGAGTGTACAATGATCAAGTATGTTGATACAGATATGATATGTACATATTTATCTTTTCAAATGAAATTATTTTCTTTTTAATGAGCACGAAATTTTCATTTCAAGTCATGAAAATGTCACGAAAAAGTCACGAAATTGGCTTTCACGGAAATAGTAGACACCATGTTGATGAGCAAGCTACAAGTGTAAGTAAGTAGTGCAATATTTTTTTTTTTTTAATTGGGTTTTTTAAAATTGTCACGCGGGCCGGATCAAATCATACAGAGGGCCGGATCATGAAATAATATATCAATTAATTTTCCAAATCACGATGTAATATATCAGCACAAATCGTGCAGAGGGCTGTATTTTTGAATACATGGTAATTGACTTAAGGTGTGTCAATATTATCTTAATGTATCGGGTATGTTCAGCCAGTTATTCGTCATAAGCAGGGCCGCCACATGGGGGGGGGGGGACAACCGGGTACAGTTGTCCCGGGCCCGGGCACCGTGGGGGCCCGGGTCGATCCTCGCTAATTGGAAAAAATGTTCCGAAAGTGACCTTTGCAGCACCGATTGTCGGCTTTTATTCTCATTTTTCTCAAAACTCAAGATGAAAATAATTTTAAAATGCCCAATGTCCTATAGCAAAGTACTAGAATTTTCATTCTGGCCGTGAGAAGTGGGGGCCCGTGATCTGGTCCCGGGCCCGGCTCTGAGTTGTGGCGGCCCTGATCATAAGTCACGTGGCACTGCTTTGTGGTCTCGTGTTCTGCAGTCAGTAAGAATGTTTTTATATGTTAATGTGCATACAGGTATGTTTCGCCGTTCCATTGGATATCAGTGCGTTAGTAAACTCTGTCATATTTTAAACAAATTATTCAGGAATGCACCCATTACCCATCTTCTGAGGAATGTTCTAAGTTTTGTTGCTCATGCATGACGGATTCACATAAAATTTTGCGTTTATTTATTTAGTACACATGTTCGGAGAGGGAATGTATTTCTTTTAATTAGAGGTAAAGCAAGTAATTTTTAATTGAAGCAAAAACACGAGCTTCGCTAGAAAAACCTTGAATGACTTTAGCGCTAGTTTCTCCTTGCTGAAGTTGGTGGCACTAATGAAACATTGCAAGAACAAGGAAGAAAGTATCATTATATCCCGTAATTTGATAGTTAGCTTTCTTCAAGACTCTGTGTTGCCTCCAAGATGTCTGCAATTCCACAACAGACGGTGTTTCTAATCAGGAGATTATCAGAGGATTACGAGTGTCTTCATACTCGAAAATTCGCGTGTTTTGACCTTGAGTTTCGCATTGTCGTAGCTTTTTTCGAAAACGCCCGACAAGTAGAAACTGCCTAATTGTAGCGTGCTTATAAATAATGCCTATCTCTGGTGTGATTTGGAAAGGTCAGAATAGAACATCAACCCTCAAATAGGACTTCAGATACTTCAAGCGTCGTGTTCTCTGACATTCTGAGGTGTCCCTATAGCCATTCTCGAATGAACCTTGTTGGCGGAAAATTGTTAGGATTTTAACGCGTTTCCTCCCTCTCTCCTTAGGAAAACTCGCTTAACAGACTTTATAACTTAATCCGGAAGTGCCGACTAGAAAATTTCACGTTTCAAAACTCAGGAGGATCTGTGGAAAACAGTGGACCAGCGAGTTAATTCTGCTTGTCAACAAACTTGAACTTTGTTTTCAGACAGAGTATTTTTTGCAACATTTTTATCTTTTCTAGAATACACCTTTTCCATTATTTTATAACTTTTCATTTATTTAACAATTTCAACTTTTACTTTGGATCTTAAAGTATCAATTTAAGTGTTGTCCTCTTTTCTTGAAAACAGCGATTTATATGGCGTTTAAAATGTTTTAATTCGATTTCACACGTAAAATTGCATATTCATATTGTACCTGGCGGACTGTAAACATAAAGCCATTATTGCTAGAGCTTTTTCGCGTGAATTTTTCCAAGAAAACATTTCCTTTTAAGCGGGATCTATTGTACTCCAGTCGAATAATCCATTTTACCGTGCAAAAGGTGGGGTAGAAGATTTTATTTTTTTAATTTGTACATATTAGTATGAATATCAAAAAACTAAGTTATCCAACATGGCCGACTACGGGAAAACATTTGACAGCTGAAAAACCTCAAACATTTATTATTTTTTTTGTTATTTTCAAAATATATTAAAAATCGTTGTTTTTAGCGGAAATTCTTATGTATAGAGTTTAAAGATAATTAAATTTACTACAACCTTCATCTAGGTAAGCATGAGGTAGGCATGAGTAGCAAACGCGCTACAGCTTGTTGAATATATACAAGACAGTTTTGCATAGTATATAAATATACTAGCTGTTCCCCGGCCTGTCATGCTAATTGTCAACAACATCAAAAAATAAATTGTTAGACATTATTCAAAATGGCCGAAGTAATTCGCGAAGCAGCCAACAGAGGCCCGCACCACAGCCTGCGAGTAAGATAGCTCTTATCATAGAAAGAAATCATTTGACCAAATTTTAAAATTTGACTAATTTGACCTAGCCGTCGGGTGTGTTCGGGTTCACAGTTTCGAACCCGTGACCTACGAACTGTGGGTCCTAGACGATTTTACCTTAGCCTATGATACCCCCAGTATTAAGACCTACATGTATGCCAAGTTTGGTCAAAATCAGTCGAACGGTTTGGATTAGTATAAGGAACAAACCTACAAGCAGATACGTGATTTATATGTATATATATATATATATATATATATATATATATATATATATATATATATGGTATATACGTGTGTGTGTATATGTATAAATACATACAAATATAAACCACCAGTATTCTCGGAACCTATAGGTTCAGAACTCATATATGAGTTCTGAAACGTCGACATTTTTGATCGGTACCTTTGGCGTAATCAAATCAACCTCATTTCTGTATGGACGAAGGAAGGATACGTGCTAAAAAATCAATAGTTCTTTAGCCGTGAAGTTGTAACACGGAGGCGATATGAAATTCTTTGTTCAATTAGCCATACCAAATCGGCGAGTGCTTAATATGGAGGTATAATAATAATTGTCGATAATAACCGTGAGTATTAATCTTGCTTGAAGCAAGGTGTGTTGCATGCAACCTCCGCTAGCTCTATGGAGTAACTCCTTGCAATATATCTTGAGTAAAAAAAATTTGATTACCATACATGCAGGAAAATATTTTATTTTCTTTTTTTTTCTACAGTTCTTTGAGTACAATTGTGAAAGGTGATAATTATTGCGCTCTTTACTTTGCTGCATATAAACGTTATGCTTTCATAAAGTTTTTGCACTTAAGTAACTGCACAATTATTAAAACTTTCAATGTTTTGGGTTTCAGGCGTGCCAACCCTTGAGGTCATTAACCTCAAAGGATTACTATTTAACGAAACTGTTAATTTTTCCGTACCTGTCGTAGTTTTGCTTTCGTACAAAGAAATACGGTACTGCAACACAAACTTGACCATATATGACCATTATATACCAAATATTTGCATATATTAAGTTGCTTTGTTCAGAGTTAATTGCTTGTTGCGAATCTCATAGTAGTAAATAAATTATTTATTGTAAATTGAAGCTAAGGGTGGGGAAGAATCAATAGATTCTTGAAGTAACTCACCGAATGTTTTTAAACCATTAACATATATATATGCTATATTTCGATTCTGTTTAGGTTCATCATCAGGCATCTTAAATTATGTTAAGGTCCATAAAGTTATAATTTTGATAGTAAGCTATAAGTGATGATAGTAAAGTTATAAATTTGGGTAAGAATCTTCATAATTTGACTTGTCCACTCAACCAATTATGAAGATTCTTACCCGAATCTTTACTATCAACATTTAAAATTTATGGGCCCTAACATGAAATTTACAAATTATAATTGACCTTAACACGACTTTATTTAAGATGCTGAACCTAGACAGGTTAAGGTAAATATAAGTTTTAAAAACATTTGGTGAGCAACTCCTGCCAGTTACATTGCAAACATTATTAACAAGTTACTTTACTTTGTAAATATGTATATTAATTTTGTAACTCATTATTTTATTGGCTACTCATAATAATAAAGGCATTTAGATATTTCCATGTTTCTTTGTCCGATATGTACTAGCCAAATCGTTATTGAGAGAGCCACAATTTTCGTCCTAAATAAAACAGAAGTTTAAAAAATAAAATAATAATAAACAACAACACAAATATCGCTTGTAAAGGTTAAGATTCCGTTTTATAGCCATGACTACTGACAAGAGCGTAGAGTGCTTTGCCCCCTTGGACTGTGTACTCCGTTCCAACTTCCCGTCAACCAGAGGGCATGATAGGAATAGCAATTATCATGGGGATCCCGCGGGTATCTACCTACATATCAATCCTATCTCTAGTTTAAAAAAAATTATCTAGGCATTGATAATAGTAGTACAAAAATACCTCAGTACGAAAATAATATAATATTATTAATAAGTCTAGGAATAGTTGTTTTTTGGCTAAGAAGAATAGTAAGATTTTCGGAAATGTCTACAATCTTATAGACGTTTCGGTATGCTCTTTTGTAGGGATCTTCGGCTTAAAAATAAATATTTAAAATTACCGAAGACAATAGGCTAAACAGTAAACACAATTTTTAATCATAAAATCAGATTATTAAAAATTTCTTCGTGTGCATATTAAGTAACAAAGTTTTTTTTTTGAAGAAATTACAGTTTTACGCAGAAAATGGGAAACTTCTCACTGAATCCGAAAAACATATTGTGACTATTTTCACATTTCTCAAAAACGGCCACCTTTAAAGTAGGCGTATTCGATTTCTTGAGTGTATGGTTCGCTGATTGGCAGACAACTCGATCAATATAGGGGAGGACCTCAGTTCCACAGGTGAAGGGGTATGATTTTTAGATATTTGTAGTATCGGCGTTGGATTTGGGTCCCTGGCTGTTCTTTGCCCTACCCAGCCAAATGTCTTTGGTTACCTGCAATGACGAAAATCAAGCGGTCGGTACTGACTACACTTATCTCCCTAGTGTGCCGTATGATCAAGAATCAGATACCACTACAGTACCGGACCCTCCGGGACTTGTGGCCTGTCACTGGGCTGATTTTGATTTATTCGATTTCCTGCGTCAAAAAAAATATAAAGTGATTGAATACCTGGAAGCCTCTTAATGTAAAATAGAGATTTTCCTTTTGGCGCTGGGTTTTCAGCGAGAAGAAAGTGTCTCAGTCAGATTCTGCAGTTCATCGAACTTGACCTTTCGTATCGGATTATTTTGTTTTGAATTTCATTAAAATTAGACCGTTTTTTTTTCGTTTTCTCCCGCACTGGGAGGATGTCACACGACAAAGCGCATATTTAAATTCCAACCTTGCAACACAGTTCGCGCAGCTCCATTGCGATGCTATTTTATGAATAAGGTAGCTTCTATTAATTGAATATTACGTGTAACACTTTGATCTAATTAATCAGCACAGTAACTCCCTTCCTGGCGATAAAATGAAATGCATTTACTTCTGAATAGGCGCGTATTATGCAAACCCAACATTACGCCGGCTTATCAAAGCTCTCCTTGAACGAGGCATTGTCCGACACGTCCGCTCATTTTATAGAAAGTCCTTATTTTCATAGAATAAACGAGCCATTGGTATTTTTTTTTAGTTCATTCAAATAGAATAGGTAAATCTATTATCGGTGTTACTGACTACCCGTTGACAGGGAAAGTACCCCCCGCCCTAACTAGAAGACAGGGGGTTAAGAAGTACTTTCGCTACTGGGATGCAGAAACGTGATCGACTTAGGAGGTCCTATTGTCTTGTTCTCGCATTGCATGTACATAGTGGAAACAAGGAAATGGACGAGTTAAGCAAGCTGTTTGGAAACGATTCAAAGAAAATGCTTCTTTCTCACTCTAAAGGTTCGTTTGACAACGATTTTTATGTTGGGAATATGCAAACAGGCTAACTACTGACCTTTTGTGGATGTATCGTTTTAAATCTTATTATTTCGTCTGGAATGTGACGAACTCTTCAGAAACTTCAAGAACTGCCTTCTCGACTGAGTAATGTTTTCTAAGGAAAATTACCCTTTCGAATCATCACCTTCAACATTCCACAATTTATGACCTTATTTCGAGACAAATTAAACGAAAAATTTAGTAGCTCTGATTTCTGTACATCTAGTAAGTATTTTTAATAGTTATTCTTTACCAAAAATAACGAAAATTCATACCATCATAGCTGGCATTAATATGAGACCTGCGGGTAACAATTCAAGTTTCTTTGTCGTCCTTAAGCGCCCAGAAAAAAAAACCCATTTTTTTTTTCAGTTATTCTGGAATCCGCTTAACCCTTCGTACGTCGCAAAACATTAGCGCTTTCGCTCGGTCGAAATATGCCAAAAGTGCTTAAAATTTTAAAAAATCATGATTTGCATCCTTCTTATCTCTGGGGGCGTCTTAAAACGAGTAACAGAGCTTCTTCAGTGTTTAAATAACGGCACCAAAAAATATAAAAATTTATGTTGTACTTTATTTATGATATGTGATAGATGCTGATTTTTTGGCCCACCACAACACGAGAAAGGTTTACGCTTTCTCATAAATAGAGTTACTAAAATTAAAAAGCACTCAAAAGAATATGAAAAACGGAAAATATGAAAAAAAAAAAACAAAAAAAAAACTACGTTTGATCAATAAGTACCTCAAGATCTTTTCAACATGTGGAGTATACAAAGAAGAAAACAATATCAATAAAAGGGGTCTCCAGTGGTCTAGTGGATAGCGCCTTGGATTGATAAGCGGGAGATGGCGGGTTCGATCCCCACCGGCGCACACTGGGCAAAACGACTACTTTACGGCGACAAAAGTCGAAAATGTGATGTCGTCGTAGAAAGTCAATTTACGTGTCAAAACGTGCTCAAGTCTTCTATTCATTAAAAACAGAACAGTTTTTTTTTCTATTTTAACCCAAACCTGTTTAAAACAATAAGGAAGGCAACCATTGCTAGTCTTGTTCCAACTATGGTCCTTTTAAGTTGTGTTTTACAAATTGTGTGCAAATTTTATAAATTCTTTTCACAATGGATTTATTACCTAGTGGTATGTTCTTTATAAATATATAATATATATATCTAATAACAGAAAGGCATATCAAAGAAAAAAAATATTAATGAAATTATTACTAGATTGTTCATATTTTGTTGATTACTCAAGTTTGAGTAAGGTTTAAAAAAAAGTTCCACAATGTTCCACTTCCCAATATTTTTTTCGATAAGCCTTAAGCTTCTACTTTACTGTCTTGAGACTTTTAGTTCCCCCTTCTTCCCCCTTTTAATGCAAATTTAAATTTAGTTTAGGCAGTCAGATAGATGCTGAAGAATCTGCGGCGCACAGTGGGCGAAAATCACATTTTAGGTGGACAAAATTCAAACAAATATTTTACAAATCACTTACTAAATACTGTCTAGTATTAGTAGGATTAAGGTAAAATGTAAATATTTACTTTCTTGGATCATGAAAGGGCGCGGAAGGGAATATTAATCGGACTCTAAGAAAGGGAACGATTTTCCAGTGTTTATTGCAGTTTCGTTCTTGTAATTACTTTTCCATTTTTAGAACAGAAACTATACGTGATTATTTAAATTTCATGTTACCGATGTATATGTAATTAGCCTATTGAAGTGTAGTTTACCACATGATCCACTTCAAGAACTGTCATTAGAAAATGAGGCAGACGATACTGACTCGTCAAAAGAAAATGCTGAAGGATGTAGCAGTATTGAATCAGACGATGATTGATGGATAATTCGTTTTCAGTGCATAATACAATTGTATATATTCGTTATTATTAAAAAAAAAAAAAAAAAAAAACAAAAAAAAAAAAAAAAAAAAAAAAAACAAGTCAGTACAATTACTTTTTTCTTCAAGTTGTTAGTCTATTTTTGTTATTTATTTTCGAATTATAGCCTATGTATTATTTTTTATGAATATATGTATCATGTTTATGTAAATAATAAATGCAAAAAGGTACTACTTACATGTTCCATAGATTTACAAAATGTTTTCCCAATTTTAGCGCGGTTCCTCCATCCCCCATAGGGAGGAACCCCGCTTATAGGGTTGGTACAATGAAACAATCCGGAAGTGCCGACTAGAAAATTTCGCGTTTCAGAACCCCTAGAGACAGAAAATAACGGTGGTTCAAATTTGTATATATATATATATATATATATATATATATATATATATATATATATATATATATATATATATATGTATATATTTATATATATATTTGTCTGTTCGCTCTCTAGCTAGAAGACGAATGGTCCGATTTTGATGAAATTTGGTACAAAAATCCTTCGTCCAATTTGAAAGGTCAAGTTCGTTAACCAGCAAAATCCGCCTACTGGAAGATGGCGTTTGGGGCGAAATTCGCGCAAAAAAAATCGTAACGCTTACGTTTTTGAGTTCATAAGCTTCTAAGTACTCGTTTTATATGATTCCTGGGCGAGGAAAACGAATGAAACCATTTTCAAGGCGATAGCTTTAACCGTTTTCGAGAAAATTGGAAAAATATTTTTTGAATACCGTTTTTGGTTTGGTTACTTAGAATCATGGGATTCAGTTGAAACATTTTCTGCATGTTCTACTTTCATTAAAACTAATATGTTGAAATTTTGGTTACGTTTGGAGTTAAGGAAGGGTTAGAATAAAATATTTTATTAACAGACTTAAAAAGTTTTGGTAACTTTGTATATTTTCCTTAATATCTCGAAAAAGGCTTACTAAATGCTCTACAAAAAAGGTTCTGATGAAAGTTTTGATTAGGCGATGTCAATCGGAGAAATAAGTGCTTAAAACATTAAAGTAATTGATTTTGCTTATTCGAACTGTTCTTTTTGTCTGTTTTTATTCCTTGTTATTTTTTAATTGCTTATAGTTGGATAATGTATTTTACAATAAAACAGATTAGGAAAAATAAGAAAAACAATTCATTGTTAGAAATATAGCTTGCCAAAAGAAAAAGATTCGTTGACGTCTTTTGAATATTTTCAATTGCCTTTATGCTGTTGGTTTTTTTATTTTATTTTTTAATTGATTTTATCTGTAGAATTATTACTATAGTAAAAGAACACAGGAATGTGTGAAAATATTTGATATTTTCCAATTCATTGAAACGTATGAAATGAAGTATCGGTAGAAGAGGATTCTAGGGTCTTGCGGACCTGACCCCAGGTATAGCCAGCCATAAAACCCTTTGAACAAAGGCCGAGGAAAATATTATCTGTTTCTATTCTATGCTTTTCAAATGAGAATAGGGATATGAACAGGAACCGGGGTCTCCCGTGGTCTAATGGCTAGCGCCTTGGATTCATAAGCGGGAGATGGTGGGTTCGATTCCCAACCTCCGGCAGGAATTTTATCATCCCACGGCTCGCTGGTGAAATTCCTCGCTACACCCTGGATGTCGGCGCTAATGACCTAGATGTAGATGTGCCGTAAAAAAAAAAAAAAAAAAAAAAAAAAAAAAAAAAAAAAAAAAAAAAAAAAAAAACTGGAACCGCGCTAAGATGACGCAGTTCCTGCGAGTCGGACTTTTATCTATGATGTCAAAAAATTTGTGTGTCTACAACATTTGTTTGTTAGATATACTAAAAACTATGGGTGAACGATTTTTTTAAATATTTTTCCCTATCTCAGTGAAATCAAAAATATTGAAAAACACAACAAAATAATTTTGTCGCCCAAAAAGTGGATTTTTGCCCAGTGTGCGGCGGCAGGACTTCCCACGGCTCGTTGGGAAAAACAAAAAAAAATATCAATAAAAAGTTAATATTTTATTAAATTAACGTTGCATAAATTTCATTATGACTCACGAATTCCTACAGACAAGATGTGATAGACCTCTCTTTTATTCGTAACGCAGAACTTACGGTCAAATATTGACTGAAGACTGCCAGAGACTAGGCTATATTAAATACCGAATGATATGCAGTTAACATTATGCAATGATACAATTGTTTTATACTAATAAAATTATTTTTATTTGAAAAGAGGCACCATTGAAAATGTGAAAAGATCGGTTGCAGTTCGTTTTCTTGGCCACTTTGTCCGAAACCTAAACCGAGGGTTTAAGCCCGAATTTTCTTCCAATTTGAGGTTTCCCTTCACTGTGGGAATCGGAGAAGGCGTTTAACTGTGAACTTTCGCCGACAGCCTTCCAGGATTTGGGTGAGGATGTAGCAGAATGAGTGGCCTTTGCTAGGCAGGACTAAACCATTTAGTTCCGTCAAAACGTGGAAAGTCATCTCGGGTTTCACCTAAATCCTGTAGAATTACTGCTGTTATTTGGTAAGTACTAACTCTTACTAGACGGTATCCCTCAGGACCATAGATGCCTTTGGTGCGTTGTCCGTTTCTTTCTCCTGGTTGCACAGGACGGCATTAAAATCGCTTGTCTCTTCTCATTTGTCCTAATACGCTTTAGTTATTTCATTATTTATAATTTAACCATTTTCTCATTTTAGGCTAAAGGCCAGGCAACGGTAGGCTTAAAGACTTTTCATTTTCTTTTTTTTTTTTTAATTATTAAATATTGTTTATACTTTTTTTAAAATACAGCAAACTCTCCCTTATTCGGTGTTCTCTTATCCGTCGCTCTCTCTAATCCGGCGGTCCCCGAGAGGAATGAGTTCCTAGAAAATCTTCCCTTCCTAGCTAGCCAATCATTTTTTTCGGAGTATTTCATTGAATGGAAGTCACAGAAGGCATATATATGTTTCGTTTTAGACACAGAAAAATGTGTTTCTACTGAGAAAATAAATGTTTCTACTAAGGCACCTGTGACTGGAGCGCCTGAGATATAAACCAGAAAGGATTTACATGTTTTGAATTTATTTTATAATTTGGTGCCTAAATTTTACTTAAATATGCAAATAAATAAATATATTAAAAATGGTACATATTATTATATTCTAGAATAATAAGATTTTTAAATACAGAAGTGACAGCTTCTATCTGAATCCTCTAATCTGGCGTTTTCCCTAATCCGACTGTACCCCGGGCCCGATGACGCCGGATTAGGGAGAGTCTACTGTATTTTTGAAATTATTTTTCCTAAAAATGATATTAAGTACTATATTTGGCGCTTGTATAATATCTATGGAATATGATCTCTATATACATATCAACTGGTAAAACACAAATAAGGCACTTCGGAGGGATGAGAACTACCCAAAAGGACCGGGTAGCAGAGAGAAACTACTATTAAATAGACTCTAATTGGATTTTTATGAACTCTTCCAGATACTAAAGTGACTAGAGCTTATAAAACTTACCACTAGATATCACAAAAAGCTGTCACAGCGGTAGCTCTCAGTTCTGAAGCGAAGAAATGGCCTTGTCGAAAAAAGTGTCTGTAAATCTCGAAAGGTTTAATCCATAGATGCGATAATTGTCTTGCTGGTAGTTTTGTTAATCTGTTAATATTCTTTACATTTTCTGAAATCAAATACCCGCAAAAGCAAACGAAATGCTATTATTGTTTATGTTGCAATGTTTTTTCGAAAACTAGAAAACCATGGGCTTATATAAGGGGGGCTGCAGCCCTCCTCGAAATTTTGATTTCATCGGTAAAATTGTGCCATAAAACCTTTAAAAATAAATTAACTAAGATTAGTTAGTTCATAAAACATATTTCATTTTTGGTATAATAGCGTTTTAGTTGGCTAAACCTATCCCGAATTCTAAATTATTAGTATTCCATACCCCGGAAATGGTCCCAGCACCACGAAATGCGTACTAAAATAATACGTTCAGTTTTATTCCTTCTTAGCGTGTTTCGTCCCTCCCTATGTGAGGAAACACCATTTAACTCGTCAAGTCTATGTCTGGATGAAAAGGTTCAATCAAATTTCTATATGTATTAGTATATCAATAAAAAGTAGTCGTTTATTGGAGGGTTTCGAATTTTTAACGACTGATCTTTTCGCGACTCATAGTTCACAAACGTCTTCATTTTCTGTAAAACACTTTCGGATTGCGTCTACAGCGAATAATTGTCTTTCGTCACTTGAGAAAGCGAGGAAATGCGTTAATGAAAAATCTATAAAGAAAAAAAAATCAAACCAACTGGAAAATATCTTCAGAATCATTTCTTACTACAAAGTGATCCGCCAAGGAAGGAAAGTATAAAGGAAGTGGAAAAGAAAAAAATTCTTCCTGCCAGTTTTCCTTGAAGGTCCGCTAGGCAGCGCCGGCATCCTTTGCCTAAGTTGCTTAATAACCTTCCTCATAATTAACAGCTTACTCAGCACGCTTTTACACTAATTAGTACACGTTTGTCACTTTAAGTGGTGTACATTCCCCATTTTGTTTATACATACAAATAATGCCCATTGGAAAGAAACGGTTTATATGTGGGAATGTGTTTCTTAGAATGTTTTAATATCCTATGATTCCTCAGTTCTGTTTATGTATTTGGTAAATTGTTTAGCAGACCGCCTTAGTTACTTATGGTCGTGAATAAATAAATAAGGCATTTATTTGTTAGTCGAACATACTAAATTTCCAAATCTTGCCCGTTCTATATTGACTTTTTGAAATGAACTGTTCCTCATGAGGAACTCCTAGAGGTGAAGTCTGGGAAGTATAGGCGATGTTCTACGGCAGTAAATGTTGGTTGCTTCTCGATTTGACACACTTGTGTCTCACATTATGCGGGAGATTACGTCGCAGAACGATCTTTACTTTTAGGTCTTCCGCAACGTTCGTACAACTGTCATGACGTAATGTCAACAGAAAAGTCAAAGGTAGTAAGATGGTCTCTATGTAAATATTCTATATTTTTCATTAGGAAATCTATCATTTTAGCGTGATCAGTAGCTTTATTTTTTTATTACTATTTAGAAGTTTATTTATAATAAATGTTTATTTATGTTCTTGGAGAGCTCCTTAGAAAGGGTGATATGCTCAAACAAAACTAATGAATATAGTAAAATAATAACTTATAAATTGAAGGGGCGGGGAAAAATAGTGCCAAGCAACATTTTTAACTGCTATATGTTGGAAATAATGTGGGACTCTCAGTGTGTGCTGCAAATGCTACTAAAATATGACTACAAGCTCTGTATGCTACTTAATCCTGTTGCCCCTAACCATTTCAACTGATAGTCCCACATAATATCCAGCATATAGAGCAGCTGCAGTTTAGTTTCGTTAAGAATGTTGCTTGGCACTATTTTGCCCTGACACCTTCAATTAATTGCTTATGTTCGAAAAATAAATAAAAAACGGAATAAAACTCAAATTATAGGTAATAGAATAATGCTATAATTGTTATAATAATAATCGATCTAGCCAATGGCTCGGCCACCTGAATACACCGGTTCCCGTTGATCAGTGAAGTTAAGTACGGTCGGGTGTAGACATTACCTGAATGGGTGACCGACCACGTGCTGTTGACATTATAAAATGGCGGCATCCTGTAGATAGACCGGCGTTAAAAGCACAAACGTTGATACGACGTTAAACACGCAAGAAAAAGAATAAAAAAGAATAGTACAAATTTACTTTTTCTAAAGCGACTTCGATAGCGCCGATTTTTAATTGCTTAAAAAAATTATATACCATATATATATATATATATATATATATATATATATATATATATATATATATATATGTATATATATATAATCAGTAATGTCTAACCGCTCGAGTTTTTCGGTTTTGAAAATAAAATAAGAAGAATCGGCTGACATATATTTGGGCTCCTATCTGATCTGAACAGTTTGGTTCATTGGTGTTCATTTTTAATATGTATATTTTAATAATGTAACCTAGGTTGGAACTTTTATTTCTCCTGAGGTATATCTCTCCGCCTGTGTTTATTTATTTTTTAATAGAATTTCGACCAACAATTTAAAAAACTGCTGAAAAATTGTTCCTTAATAACCACTTCTTTCGCTTGATAGTTTCACAGAAGATGAATGTTCATAGCAGCACTTGGCGGCCTGTTTGATCCCAATAAGCAGCTTGATTGTAGAAAGTCCTACCTCAATCACGACTCTCGAACATCTCATGGAAGGAATTCAATCTGACAGTTTAATACACAGTCATTTTCAATTTCACAGCTTTAATAAGTATATTATTTGACTCGCCAAAACTGCTTATTTTAGCATATGCTCATGTATAGCCTATGTGGCCAAAACTGCTTTATTTTAACATATCATGAAAAATTATGTGATCAAGAATCACGTTACAAAAGCAAAAGTTTCTAGTCTGAAAATACAACCTATTAACATTTTCCCTGGCACGAAAATCAACATTTCCGTTTTCTTCAAATAAGTTCGTCCTATGTGAATTCATGCCTAGACATATTTAGCAGAACAGTTATATGAGTTTCGAATAATTTCGCTCCGCAAACCATGATTTCGCAGCAGTTTTCGAATTATTTCAAGAAGTATACGGTAAGTCCAAAACTATTCAAGTCAGTTGACTGAATATTCTTTTCTTGTGTTCTTCCACTTTTCCAAACTTAGTATCAAACGTGTGAAATATTTTTTAACTCAGCCAGTTTTTTTGAAGAAGCCGAAATGAAAGAATAACTTTTCAGCATTTCACTCAAAAATGGTTTAAGATAATAAAATGTGTTTTATTCTATTCGTCATTTTACCTGGTACCTGGAAGCCAATCAACGACCGCAGAAGAGCTAAGGTGGTTTTTTAATTTGCAAATTTTTACGGATTTTACTGGCTAGAAAAATAGAACGTTCATTTTAGTTAAAACAGATAATGTTTGATGTATAAATTTGAAGGACCTTTTGTTTTGGTTTTTTAAGGTTTATGAATGTTTTAATTTTTTGTCAGCGCATCGAGATTAAATCACCGTATTGACGTCATAAGCATGCTTTGTTCCTGTGGTTTCACATGAAGCGTTCTTTGATATTGGCCAAGATAATATTTATCGCTGATTTATAATTTGAACCCCTAAACACGAATAAAACAACGTTGTACTATTGAAATGATACAGAAATGCACCTAGTTGAAAAAGAATGTAGTAGTTATGCATAATAAGACAAGACATTATTCACCTTGGTGATAAACAACAGGTTCTGTAACGCATACCGTTGCAGCAATAAAGAGAAATAAATTTCTTATAAGCACCAGTTTGTGGAATGCATTCACGTGGCAATAAAAAAAAAACGGCCCGCCATGACATATGGTATGTATCGGCGTGCAAGGACACGCGGAAGGTTGTCCGTTGGCTGATGGCCAGCTCGGATCCTGGAGCTGATGTAAGCAGGTGGTCGCGAGTCTTGGTCTGCCGGGATTGATCTTGTGGTGTTGATAGCATAATTGATGTCATTTTAGTTTAGGCCAAATGAATTTAATACTTTATGGTATTGTGTGCGCTATACATTATGGCAATGTAGACCTTGATAAATTGAAGGGCTCAGTGCCAACGGTGACTAACCCACAATTAGACCAAACTGAGAAAATTGGAGTTAAAGCTAAGAAGAGTCTGAAACAAATTGGCCCAATTAAAATAATTTGTCACCAATACTAATTTTTTTCAGATTCTATTTAACTTTAACTCAAATTTCCTCAGTTTGTTATAATTGTGAGCAGTCACGTGTGGCGTTAAGCCCTTCAATTATGTTTTGGCCGGAAAATGATCAACATTTAACATTTATTCCCTTCTAGCTTCATTTAACACACTTTTTATTAAGATTAGTGCTTCTTCATCGTCAGTAAGAGGCTCGTTGCAAAAATTCGTGATTATTTACGCTATACTGCGCTATTATGAAATATTAAATCAGCTTAATTATGATATGTAAAGCCCATAAAATTCGATTGAACTAATATTTTAATAAATCTTGAGAAAAATAGAACCTTTTTGTTTTGCGGAACACTGCTGTTCTGCTGCTGGTTAACGAACATGATGTGTTTTAAATAACACTATTCTGGCATTATATATATATATAATGATAAAGATTGCGAACAGAGGAAATAGTTCTCTGAGATACCCAAAAACGATCACGATTCTAAAAATTGTTTCACAAAATGAAAAATTAACACAATTAATAAAAATAATTGTGATAACTTTTGATTGCGAGTAAAGAAAATTGATTTGTTTAGCAAATGTTGTAGTTTGCAATCAATAAATTGTCCAATTTTTGTTTTATAACAAAACCCGAAATACAGCATCACTATGTCGAACAAAAGTATGTGTAATAAACCTAATCATTAGATTAGGTTTATTGTAATCTTATAAATCACTAAATTCACTTAAATGTGACGGGAGGTTAAGCGCTACACAAGTGAACCAAATATTATATCTAACTTATCCTAATTTTAGTTTTACTGAAACTTAACTAAATATGTGAGGTAAATAATTAATGATAGCATGGTTGGAAAATTTTATAATCTAGGCGACAAATACTATGTCTATTTTTCACCGTAGACAGTAATTTTTCCGGGTGAAAACGTCAACTCGCCTCAGGCTGTATTCGAACCAGCATCTTCCTCGTGGTTGTGCGGCACGTTGACACAAACTTGAAGAAGAAAGGCTTCAGTATCTTGTTATGTTGTGACGGAAAGGTTTGTAATGTGATTTTTATCTCGAAAATTGATGGAGAGTTGTCCCATTTTTTTCGCTTCCGGAAGTGGTGCGTGAAATATCTTCATATCTTTATGGGAGCATCTCAGATTTCTCTTACGCTTTTACGGCCAAGAAAAACTGAAATTGGATACTTGGAGTGTAAACAATTTTAATTTGATATTTGTTATATATTTTAATTGTTAGCAATGCTATTTCTCCTTTCACAATATATAGCGTGAATTACGTCGAAATTATTAGAGATCTGGGACGTTTCTTAGCGAGACGAACGAGGCCCAAAATGTACCTACCCAAACCACGGAAACAGTTCCTGCAGAAATAAATATTTTAATTTTAACGTCCATTTATTATTAACTAAGAATTTTAGGACGGGTTATCTATAGGTTACCACCCTTTTCTAGCCAGGATAAGGGTGATGCCTTTTCTTTTTTCTAAAGAAAAGCCACCACCCCTAGTGGGAATCGAACCCACGACCTTTAGCACGGAGTGTTAAGTGCTCACGCCTTAACCCTCACGGCTACCGGGTCTCCCCTGCAGAAATAATACTTTGATGTCAGAAAAATACGATTATACTCCCATTGGTGTCCAATAAGCACCACAGTACACTAATAAATGCTTCAGAGAAGCAGGAGTTCCACAGGGAGGCGTTTTCGGTCCTACCAGCTAAGGGCAACCTTTGACATGTTGTGTGCCAAACGTTTGAGTACAAATACGTTCGCTGGCTGCGTAGATGGTTCAACACAAAATAACATCGGATTTTAAAGTGAATTACTACAAATTTACCTTGGGCGTATAAAAGGGGGGGCTGCAGCCCCTCCCGAAATTTTGATTTGATGGTAAAAACTTGTCGTAAAACCCTTAAAAATAAATTAAATTAGATCACTTAGTTCATAAAAAATATTTTATTTTACGTGTACTAGCGTTTTAGTTGCCTAAAACTATTCCAAGCTCTAAATTTTTAGTATTCCATACACCGGAAATGGTCCCAGCCCCTCCCGAAATTATTTTCTATATACGCCCATGAAATTTACTACAAAGGGGCTTGCCCGCTTACTTGATTTCGCAGGAGCAAACGATAAACCCCGTCTCACTCGATCTTCCTCATTTAGAGTGAGTGTAAGTTGGGCAATACTATGTTTTTTTTTTTTAAATTGGGTTTTTTTCAAATTGGTTAGCGGGCCGATTGTTGCCCACATATGTTTTATGTTATGTCTTCTAATCCCCAGAACAATGGAAAGAAAATTATGCTACATCTTCCTATCTTCCTTGTATCTGCCAATAAAATATAATACACACACACACACACACACACATACATATATATATATATATATATATATATATATATATATATATATATATATATATATATGGTGAGGAATTTGAACGATTGACTCGAATATTTGGTTTAATTCCGTTAAAATGTAACATTTATCCCTTTCTATTCTGTGCTTTGTCTCCCGTGAAAGTGAAAGAACCGGCCCTGTCACCTTGGGCACCTAGAAATGCAGTAACTCCGCCCTTGCACCCTCTCACGTGCCGGGCTCTGATCCTGTCATGGTTACCTTACGTTCAGTTTTTGTCCTCCTTTTTTTTTAATAGCCGGTCTAACCGTTTATTTAGAACCTGTTTACGGTCGATTCAATATTATTTGTTTTAATGTTCAGTTGCCTTTTATTATTGTTGCGTCTGATTTCAAAAAATTGGTTATTTCATCATAAATCATTCTTTATTTTATACTCTACAGTTATTAATTGAGCACTCCAGAAGTCAAGAGGTCTAAGTGTCATTTTTGAAAAAAAAGAGTTAGATACAGGAATGGGTTGTGAACAACGTAATCTTGTGGTTGGCAAAGATATCCAAATGATTTTCGTGACAGTGGCTGCCACCTAGCTTGTTTTCTCTTGAGTGTTGTCACTTTAGTAATATTTACTTTTGTAAGTCCAGAAGCAAATTAAGGGGTCTATGTGCAGATTCTCCAATTCATTTGCTTATTAATTATAAAACAGATAATTTACCTATTATGTATCATCGGTAATACGCATCTAAGGACCTGAGTCTTCGTCTAGTATGATCGGAACTGTAAAAGTATAGTTTTTGCTATTACCACTAGCGTTAAACTTTGATTCCATGTTCCGCGAAACATAGAGTTTGCTTCTTAGACCCCTTGACTTCTGGAAAGGGGTTCCTCAATTAAGAATATCTGGAGTCCTTAATTAGAGTGATAGTCGTTCACTTCAAGGTAAACATGAAGCAATATTCTAAACATACTTTTATAATGACATTTTTCACAAATATTATAGTTTCTGGTTAATTCTACTAGAGAAAGATGTAACTTCCATCTACCCACACAATGTACACAACTACTCTATCGAACATAGATAGAAGGGTTGAAAATTGTTATGAATACATATATACATACACACATATAAACCTACATATATGAACTTATCCTACGTTAAAATCCTGCTATCCGTCTAGCTGGCGGAAGAAATAAATGAAGTCTAATGACGATGACATGTCGTTTCTTATAGTAGCTGATGGTTCTTTTTGCCAGATCGCCTTGGGACTCTGCTAGACTGCCTATTTTGGAGACTTGGCAAACACCTGTTCTGTGCGACCTTCTTTCCACGCGAAAATTGTGTAACAGGACTGAAACATATTTCCCTTACACCTACTTTAGTATTGGGGACTGTGTGTAGGTTTAACGTGTTTTCATTTTTCATTACACAATATTTAGGTATATCTTTTTAGACGAATCTGACATTCCCAAAAATAAAATTGCTTGTCCGAGGACATGAAAGTTATAGATCTGCTTTGTTTACATTGGTTATTCTGTCTCCAGTCAATGCTCTCTTAGAAATTAAATTAAAAAAAAATACGGGTATAAATTTAATATTTAAAAAATATATATTACATAATGGAGATGGGGATAGTTAGCTGTTGCAGTGTTACGAAAACAAGGGATGGTTGGGATTCGGATAGGAGAAAAAAACGTCTGACCTTCAGGAAGAAATCTGTATTGGACGTTTCGGCCGCACTTTGGCAGCCTTCTTCAGCACTACAAAATGCCTAGGGGAAAGGGAAGAAGGCCATGAAGACATTTAGGTGACCATGGTTGAATGTATTCCTGAAGGTCTGACGTTTTTTTCTCCTAGCCGAATCCCAACCATCCCTTGTCTTCGTATATATTACGTATTTGTTTCGTTTTAGCACTTTCCTCCGAAGGAAAGTAGCTATTGAGGTTGGACTCATGACGGAATTTTTGAAAAATTTCTTCAAATCTTTATCGATCCTACCTAGTAGACACCGAAAATGACCCCCGTTAAAATTTATATATATCTATATATATATATATATATATATATATATATATATATATATATATATGCATATATATATATATATATGTGTCTGTTAACACGATAGCGGCCAGAGTTTTTGTTTTTTCGTCACGAAACTTGGTATATAGCATTCAATTAGCAAACGATTGAATGAGTTCGTTAACCACCAAAATCGGTCCACCGGAAGGGGGGGTTTACCCCGGACCCAAAACACTAATTTGACTATGTCAGCCGTAATATTTGTTATATTTCAACGAAACTTGGTATTCGTAGTGGTAATATAGAGAGAAAAGTGAGATATAAAAGTGAACTAAATCGGCTCATTAGAAGGGGGGGTTTACTCCGGACCCACAATACCAATTCGCCACTACCAGCCGTGATTTTTGGTATATTTCGACGAAACTCGGTATTCGTAGTGCTAATCCACAGGTAAATATGTGTTGTAAAAATAAACTAAATCGGTTCATTAGGAGGGGGGGTTTACTCCGGACCCAAATTCCTAATATACTCATACCGGTCGTAATTTCTGCTGTATTGTAACGAAACGCGGTATACGTCGTGGGTAACACATGAGAAAGATGTGTTGTAAAAATGAGCTGAATCGGTCAATCGGAAAGCGGGGGTTTAATTTGTAATATATTTCAACAGAAAAGCCCGCCAGACGTACGTTCACAAAGCCGCCACAAGGAGCGCTTTCTACCACTAGAGTGACTGTATCCTGTTCCTGCGTTAGATCAAAATACGATAATATGAGATTTTTTGTATTTATTACGTTGTGTAGTAGGTACCATGTGTAAACATAACTCTGGATGCAAATTAATAATTGATCAGTTACTCATTACAAAATGAGAACTATTCACGTTTTTATTTTATTTATGTAGGATATTTTAAGCAAATTGTTCTGGAAAGCAGTCTACACTACCCAAATTCTGAGGGAAGTGCTTAGTTATGCAGCTCCTGCGTGACGGACTTTTTAAAATATGTTCACATGTCTTCTTAGTTAAACTGCAAATACATTTAATTTAGATTTATATTTCTCTATACCCAAACTACGGTGTTTATATTCCAAAATAAACCAAAACATATATCCAAAAACTGCTGTCCAAAGTCACTAATCCACGCGGAAAATCAAATTCAAATTTGAGTCACCGTTATTTTCAGGCTTGTGGTTTCTCAAACGAAAAATGATCTAGTTGGCACTTTATCGTGTCAACTTCATAAGCGGGTTTCATCCCCCTGTATGGAGTGCAAAAAAGAGCGCTAAAAACTGTTATGTATAAAAATATTTCAAAACATTGATGTCCCCGAGTAAAACACCTTATATTACCTAATTCGACCTGGTTTGATCATTAGGATGGTAAATGGAGTCAGTTTTTCAGGGATTGAGGACAGTAGCCCATTCATAGCCTCCAAGGTCTTCAGTGAAAGCTGCATTCCACAAGTCCACATTTGGAATGATCAATGAAGTACATTTACTATCGAGGTTTTTTTTTTTTATTTTATTTTTTTTTTAGTACTCTCCGATAAGTTTAAAATAGAATAATTTATTATGAAACTTGTCTAAAATAATATTAATGGTGTTGTTTGAGAACTATCGTTATTGTTACGTAGTATTGCTTTTAAAATTTAATGTAAATATTTATAAATACACAGCTCCCCAAATATATCGCTAACCCTAATAAAACGGTCTAGAAGTGTTTTCATTCACCCACATACACTCCAACACAACACAACACGCACACCCTCGCACATATAGATATTATATATTCACCGAGTACAAATCCTGTTCCACTCAGTGTTGCCTCTCTTCTTCACAGAAATTAAGAAAATTGATCTTAACTGAAGAAAGAAAAAAAAAATTATTCGACAAATCTTGGCCATTAGCGCCGACATCCAGGATGAGAAAATTCCTGCCACCGGTGGGGATCGAACCCACGCATCGAATTCTAAGATCGAATCTAAGGCGCTAGCCACTAGACCATGAGAGGCCCCTTAACTGACATGTAGTTTTTATATATGTAGATATAGATCATATATATTCACAGAATAAATAACCTACCGTTTTATTAAATAGTAAAAAAATAAATTTGGTCATAGTTAGAGCAAAAAAAAATAATAAATAAATAAAAATAGAAACCAAATAAATAATATTAGCCTTATTATAACGTAAATAAAGTTAAAAAAAAAAAATGCATACAACTTCACTTGCCAAGCAACTGACAATATGCCACAGAAGATAGAATGATGACGTTACGGTCCGTCTTGGTAAATATATAGTTTTTCAAAAGTGAAGATTCTCACAATTTATTCTTCTGTAACTGTTTCGGCTCACAGTTTCGAGTACGTCCTCCTATGCGGCACAACAGGAAACTAACAGTATCCTAAGCAGAAAGTATTCCCATTTCTCTGAATGTGATCGCTCTACTATAGTAGAAAATCTGATAAGCTTCTTTGTAGACTTACAACTTTGTCCTGTCAAGTCAAAAATGCCCAGAGTTTTTAAAGAATGTTGATTAGAACCTCAAGAAATGAGAAGAAAAGTATAGTTTGCACTGGAAGGACGTCTAGACATATTCCCTGGTATCAGTTACCCTACAAGGACAGGAGGAACTAAGTACTGACGGGAACTTCCTCAAGACAGCTTTACAAAAATGTGGGAAAAGCAAGTAAGCCCAGCTCTCTCCACGGGGCTGCTATTGGAAAGAAATGCAGTCTTGCATCAGGATAAATAAAGGACATTACTTCTAAATAAGTACTTCATTTGTAAGGATACATCTTCTATTGCAGAACAACTAGCGCGTTTGGAACACTGTTTTTTGGCGAAATTCGCGTGAACACAATCGATTTTATGCGCTTCCATGTATGCGTTTTATTGGTAACTAGGAGTGAGGAATCAAATGAAACCATTTTTAATGCATTATCTATAACAGTTTTTGAAGAACGTCAATAAAAGTAGTTTTACTAACTACATTTCGGTTTGGGCACTTCGAAACAATTGATTCAGTTTTCTAACTGTTTGGCATTCATCTAAACTAAAATATTTTAATTTTGGTTACATTTGGGATTGAGGAAGTATAAGAAAAAAAAAAGCATTTTATTAACGGACATGAGGAGTTTTAGGATGTTCGTAAGTTTTCTTAAATATCTTTATAACAGTTGGAAATCGTGCTAAGTGGGTGGCAACCATTCGAACCCCTACTAAAATTTCTACAAAATGTTTCTAAAGTAATTTCGAAGTGACGGTTTTGTTCTTTTGAACGTTTTTTTTTTTTAAATCTCTCCCTCACTAGGAAGTACTAGGCGTTTTTTCGAAATTGCATTTAATAGTGAAATGAGTATTTTAGTAAAACAAGGTAAGAAAATGCGAAACATATTTGATGACACCAGAAGTCAAGGGGTCTATGTGACATTTTTGAAAAAAAAAATTAGTTAGATACAGTAATAGGTTGTGAACACCGTAATCCTGTGGGCTGTAAAGAGATCAAAGTGATTTTGTTGACGGTTGCCGTCATTGAGTTTGTGTTCTCTCGAGTATTGACTTTTGTAATATTAATTCCAGAAGAAAATTTAGGGGTCTATGTGCGGATTCTTCAATTCTTTTGCTTATTAATCATAAACCGGATGATCTACCTATTATGTATCATCGATAATAAAGATCTAAGGACCAAAGGATCCATCTAGTATGATCGAAACTGTAAAAATGTAGTTTACCAGATATGATACCTCATATTTTCAACTTTTGCTCCATTTTTATCAGAGCATTGTTTTTGTTTATTGACTCAATGACCTCCGGAGTTTTCCTTGAGCCAAGTTCAGGAGGGTGGAGGGAGTATATTGACAGTTTACTACCGTGGCGCCTCAAATCTTGCTTTTCAGATTTAATTTTACATCTGTTTGAGCTAACCTAGGGATAAGAACAGGGGCACGCTAAAATGACGAAGTTCTTGTAAGTCAAACTTGATTTTATTTGATATGTGTGTTTCCAGTTAAATTACCGTCGATGAGGATACACAAGAGGGGATCTCGTTGTACTAAGAAATAAATTGAGGTATAGAGTTATTGAGAGACGAACTTCTTAATGGGTATTCGTACATAAGTTTGTTCTTATACTCTTACTTGCCCAGAGACGGTAGTCTGCTTATTCGAGTTCTAACAGGTTTACAATTTCTTGGATTGAAGCACGAGTACCATTAAGTATTATCGATCGAAAGGATCAAACCCCGAAATGGAAAGGCTCGGAGAGGAGATTCTGATGCGAATCGGAAGTCGAGGGAATGCCTTTGGTCGAATGTGCGGTGAAAGCTGTATATGTCGAGGCCGATTCTTTAGGCATCGATTTGATGACTGTGGGCAAACTGATGTCATCATTTGCCAAAGCATCGTCATTAGGCATGTTTGCAAATTGTCGCTGAATTACCCACAAGAACATAATCTCCAAGATGCAAAATATTTGTCGCATCTTTGAGTCAGAACTCTTATACATATAAGCTCCTACATCTTTAATCCATTCTTCATTGAAGTGGTTTTGGTTTTGATAATTGTTGTACGGTTATAGCGCTTTTCCTCCCTCACTGTCATAAGAGATTTTATAAAATCTACGATAGAAAAGGGATTTTCACAGACCCCATTTCGGACTTAATTGTCAACCTGCTAGAAGATGTTCACGAAACCGCTTCTCCCGCAAGGGAATGCAGCGTGCAAGGCTCTCCCTCCCCCCGTGTATAGAAATCATTCGTAATCAAAATAGGATGCTCTTATGTTATTTTCATGGTATGTCCGTAACCATTTTCGAAAAAAGTGGAGAAAGCTAGAAATTTGGTTTCGCATACTGTATGCTTACTTACTGATAATATGCGGTCAATGTTACATCAATGATTATGTTTCATTTATTTATGAACATCCGCAACAAAGGCGATTTGGCCAATTCTTTCGGTCAAAATTGAAAAATTATTTGAAACGTTGTTGGGCATGTCTAAGCAGTCCCTGTCCTTGTAGTCTGTTTAATTAATCGTTGCTTGTTACAAATTCTGCAAAAGACCCGTTCTCGTCTAGTCATTAAACGAGAGTAAGTGTGGATTGATCAATTGTGAGTAATAATTCCACGGTCATATTTATTTCTTGAAAATTGCTATTGGTAGTGTATTGATAAATGTGCTCCTATTAGTTTGGAGCAACGCATTCAATTTGCCAATCGAATAAATCCGTACACAGAAGCTGCATAACTAAGCCATTAATTGGCTGGTCAGCCAATTAAAATGACATCAGTAGGTTAATATTTTATTGAAACTGCTCGAGCAGTGTTTCTTGTGGAACACGAAGACTATTAACAAGAATCTACCTCTGAACCTGTAGGAGCGTGGGAACTTCAGTATCGAACGATAGCAATTTTTTTAGTAACCATGGTCAGAAATGTGGTCATTGTGCCAATGGCGTAACACCCGAGACGTGTAATATTGATAAAGGGGAGCCGCCGTAAGAGCGTGACAATCGTTGCATGTTACGCAAGAACGGCGCTACGTACGTCGATCAGTTTCGTAGCGAGCTTAAACAATCGGCTAACATGACAGCTTCTAGCCGACCCTCCTTGCATGGGGCTTTAGAAGTCTTTACCATCCCGAAAAGGGCTTATGTTCTCCGGCCGTACTTTTACGACTGGGAGTTCGTGATCCAATTATATCTAGGATCGTAATACTTCTCAGCATATGACACTTTGACAGTTCGGTGGCATTCATTCATACTCTTTTATATCGTCCAGATGGGCTAGAGAGCGAAAGTAACTCAATGAAACTCTGTTTTAGGCAATGCAAGAGTAATGGACCAAATAAGTTTGCACTGTTGTTACAATCCTTTAATATTATCTCGTTTTGTATATATATATATATATATATATATATATATATATATATATATAACTGATTTTCGCAGGTACTCATTATTAAATTAATTAAGGACACTGTGGGCGGTCTGAGGCGGTCTGAACGAAGTTATCAGAAGATAAAATCATTGGGTTGCATATTAGTCAAGTGCTCTGCCACTAAGCTAAGCTCGACCATATATCTATATATATTTGGGAAGATCACCACACATGTTTTGAAGGGATATATATTTTTAGCAGATAGGGGAATTTTTTTATTCACTTGGCTTCTTGTTAGACCACTTTGTTACATTCTATTCAGTTGGATATGGCGCGTAAAGGGAAATCATTTAAAGACTATTTTTAATGAAAGATTTAGTTTAAATACCTAATTATTAGTTTGTTTGAAATATTTGGTGCGAAAACCTCATGGGTATCGGAGCCCTAACTTGCGAACCTGCCGAATATACATCTCATGCTACTAGGTCAAGATTTTATATTTATTTTTTAACTGTTTTTTTAAATATTTTTTTTTACTTTATTAATATTTCCTCAAACAAGAAAGTTCATATAAAACCTACATACATATACCTGAGACTTTCTGGGTAAATCCTTATTTTTTTACTTTTTAGTAAAAACTGCGATATTCCTACACGGTGAGAAAACAGTAAAAAAGCAATATAGGAATAGTATTCTACAAGTAATTATGTAAAAGAAATTTAAACGTGACTGAACAGTTTCGGGTTGGGAGATTTACCCCCTTTCCTGACTGTGTGTTGTTCATGTTGTTCATAAAAGGGTTTCCCCCTTATAGAATGGAAAGGAACTCGCTAAAACGTAAGATTTGTAGAGCGAATTGCGGAAACAATTTGTAATGATGATCCATTTCGCATTAGACCGTTCCTGGACGGAAAGTTGTTTAGAATGACGCCGCCTATTGTTCTACAAGAAGAATGTAACAAATCTATTTGAAACAAGCTATTTTCATGTAACACTCTGGTAATCGCTTCCTTATCGTACACTAATAACTCTATTCCTTACTACAATCAGTCTGTTTTAGTTTTATTTTATACTAGCCGACCCGGCGAACTTCGTACCGCCCAACAGTCGATTCTTTAATATTTTTTTGTTAATACTTATTCTGCTATTTGGGACACCGGGTCAGCTAGTAAGATAAAACGAAAGAAAAAAACAAACTTAATAAGTCAATAATTACAGTATGTCAAAAAATAAAAATTATAAAACACTTTTATAATCCTTTTAATAGTCACTAAAAAATCACAATGAAAATTACAATATCAGATTTCTTATTATGATACCTACTTATTATATTTAATTTTATTTTTACTTATTCTAAATTAAGTTTCATTTTTATTGTAGTACTTTATGGTACACGATATTTTTTGTTTCATTACCTGACGCGTAAAAAAAACCAGAGCAGATGGTTTTCCAACACGGGAACAGGCAACATACAATTGACCATGCGAGAAACATGGGTTTTCTAGATTAATACCACAGACACTTAATGACTGCCCTGGGATTTGTTTATAGTCCTACTGAGTTCATAGGTCCAATAGCAACACAGCTGTAGGCACTGTAATCAATTGACAGCAGCTCGATTCAAACTTGCACCATTATTAGTCGAATGTCGCGCTTCACGGGTCTGTGTTAGCCGAATTCTTTCACGTTCATTGCGATCTTCACGTTCCTGGGAGTACGATTAGATTGATAATTAATTTGATTCATTGCATTTCGGGTTCTTCTCCCTAAATATGTCCGCCGCTTTATAGGAGGCATATTTAGTAAGACACAAAGACACAGCACTTTTGTAATATTATAGATGCACAGGAAAGAGGCGTTTACATTTCAAGTGATATATTACCACAGCCAATTTACATTTTACCATAGACAATTAGTTTTTGAGTAACGTTACCATCGTAAAATATACGATGGTATATTTCCCCTCCACTAAAACTTAAAGATTATGGTATGGTATTAAAGTTCAAAATGACCTTTAAGTATTATTACGAATCTTTTATATGGGAATATAGAAAAATGGGGTATTTTTTACTTCGTTAATGAAAAAATAAATCAATTGAAGTTGCATTATTAACATGTGATTCTATTGTGACCTAGTGATTACATGTTCGTATTTATTTAACGTCCATTACTATTAAATACGAATTGCAGGGAGGTTATCTCAAGGTTCCAACCCTTTCTAGCCAGGATAGGGCTGATGCCTTTCCTTTTTTCCGAAGAAAAGCCACCACCCTATAGTGGGAATTGAACCCACGACGGCCACCGGGCCTCCACATGTTCTTACTATTCCTGTTATAGTGAATTTTTGCTTATACACAAATAACGCAATACATTAACTGTTAAAAATATTAGAATTGAGAAAATATATTTTTATTTAAAAATGAATTTGCGTTAAGGAAGTGAAAAAGACCCGAAAAGTGTTGTTTTTAGACTTTTTCGGGCAATTTTTTAAATTTTTCTCTCCGTAAGAACCATCCTCGTAGTTCAAGGAATATTATAAAAAAGGAATTAGCGAAATCGGTTCAGTTGTTCTCGAGATTTGCGCTTACCAACACATTTAGCGATTCATTTTTATATAATAGATAAGTCAGGAATTTGATGGGCACTTCGCCGACAAACAAAATTGAATATTTCGGTATGATAAAAAACTTGTTGATGAATCTATGGTCAGATTCGTTAAATATCAGAATATAATGATGGATTCGCAGAAACTGTGTCATCTTAGCGCGTTTTCGCTAGTGCAAAATAGTGGTACATCCTTTGGCTAATATGCTGGAGGACCTGAGTTCAAAACTCGAGGACACTAAAGAGGCTATATTCTAGTTTTTTTCGTGTGTAGGTTGGATTCGGGGGCCCAAGACCGTCCATTGCCCTCCCAGCATTTAATTAAGTGATTAAATGATACCTTCAAATGGGAAAAACTGGCGGCCGGAGCATAGTAATGACCACACTGTCTCCATAGCCCTCGAAGCCTGTTGTGAGAATGATTTATTTATGATTTAAAGCAGGTATGGACAACCTTAAACATACTGTGGGGCAAACTGTGTGTTCGCGGGCTACGTAGACAGTCTAAAATAAAATAACGTCGGATTTTACAGTATAGTTGGAGAGCTGCTAACGCACTTTTTATAAAGTGTTTTATGCACCTTGACATTTTGCTATAATCACCTTTAAAAGTGTTTGCCTTATTTATTATTCATTGTAAAATTGTCTTAATTTTACATTAAAGATAGTTGGCTTCTGAATAAAACAGTATTTTTGCGCAATATTATTTTGCACCTTTCCTGGTATTCCACGGTAAGTCCAGCTAACACTTATTATTTACCTTCTTAACTACCCAAGAGGTACATTATAGCAAAAATTCAAGGTGCAAAAAAGACTCCATGAAACGTGCGTTACCAGCTCTTGGACTAGTAGTGTTCATAATTTTTAGCAAAAGATATCAGACATGATTTTTTTTATTTATATATATGATTTAAGAGCTAGCAACTAGGCGATTAGCTCTAGAAACACGTAGAGTGCAAACAAAATAAAAGGTCTAGCACATCAAAAATAAAACATTTAAATAAAAAATTAAACAACTGAATCTATCAACTATACAAGACAAAAAAAAGGGCAAAAAGAGAAAAAAAAATAGAATAATAAAAATACCAAACAGAAAGGTCAACTATAAAATAAAAAACAGATAAGTAATAAATTATTTTTAATAAACTAAATCTTTTCCCTATCAGACATGAAATAATACGAGAATGTTACAATACTAAAATTTATTAAAATAACAAAATGAAATGGAAACATTAATTCCAATATTATAATTAAGTCGTGAAATTTAGAATTATTACAAACTACGAAAGTTAACTAGCTTGAGCTTGAATTTTGGACTCTAATCCATAGATGCTTGAATTAATTTCACTTATACAAAGAAGTAAAGTATGAACCAAATTATTGTCAGTAAACCTTGTACGATTTTTTGATTTAGGGGAACTCGGGGCGGAACGGGTTACCTAATGTTAATCGATTTTTTAGAAACAGGGTAATTAATCAAAACCTATAATAAAGGCGTAAAACATGTATTTATATTGTTAGTAAACACACGTAAAATGGTTAGTAGTTATACTAAATAAAAACATCTTTTTTACCATTTTCAAAAGTCTCCATGCCGCATACGGGGCAGAATGGGATAGGCGGTTTCTTACACAAATTCTTAAACTAAAAAAAATTTAAAATTATAATTTTCGATGTATTTTGGGTAATACTGAAGGAGAGTGTCCTCAGCACCGATTTTCTTCAAAATTTGCACTATAACGTATTTTGATGCACTAAACACGAATCCGTTGAAAAAAAAAGTTGCTCGCAACTAGGAAAGAAGTTATTAAGCACTAAAGTTCACTGTTATGGAGGTTATAAAAGACGGGGTAAACAGGTTATATGTTAAGACGCGCATGCGCAATAGTCCTTAATGACGAAGTGTAATTGAAATGTAGACTCACCTGTGGTAGCTGACTTGGTCGTAAACAGTCGCTTTTGGGCATACGTGCTATGCGTTTCCGCTCGCTCCACTCGCTCAAGAAAACATCAAAACCCCTAGTCAATCCAACTCGCAGAAATAAAAAGAATTCTATGCCCAAAAGTCGCCCAAGGCATTCTTCTAATCCTCCTAGACATCTTCAGACGCGATGTTCGGTGGATATAAGTCCGCAATCGCACCGAAAAAAGCATTTATGCGCTCTTCATATTTATAGGCACGTTTGAAGAGAAATTGGGATAAATACCCATCTAAATGGTCGTCTCGTCTCCCATATCGTGGTATATTATCTCGAACCTCTCTCCAAACGCGCTCTATATGTTGTGTACGGGCTCCTGCAATAGACAATATTAATTGTATATATAATGTTAATATTATTAATTCATAAAACTAGATGTTTGCTTCTTTACGTACCGGTTTCTGGATCGACAAAGTTTAATGAATGATTGAGTTTGAGATGTTGAAAACCTTCGCTGTTCAAACAGTCGTAAGATTTCCAACAATCCGACATTATCGTCCTCTCAAGCAGTATCCACTCCTTTATTAACGCTAAAAGCGTTTTTTCGGTGCGATCGGGGACTGGAACAAGGAAAACCTTGCGGGTTTCATGTTCATATCCACCGAATATCCAATTTCCATGAACTATTCGACCACGGTTATATTTCCTTTTGCCGATTTTAGCTTCGTCAATTTCGACAATAGCATTGGGCCCACCAAGTTTAACAGTGTTCTTCTCGGCCCAATGTAAGCATACCTATAACAAAAATTATTTAAATTATTACAAATTGTTGTGATATATGTAACATGTTATTATATTAATACTATATTATATACTTCTCGGCAAAAGGACATCCAATCAATAATCGAATGTTCGGAAATTCCCAACTCTTGACATAAAAAAATATGTCTAGGAGGATTCATCATAATAAAATATGCTGTAATTAAACAAAGTTGTTCTAAAGTCAGCTTTGAGTTGTGAAACCACGTATTGTTTTTCGCGCTAGCACGAAAATCTCATTGTTTTGGGACTAATTTTTTGTACATATTCTTTTCATAGTAACACTTTCGACATCTAAATTCTAAAGTACTTTCATTTAGGTTCAACTGTCCCCCACATTTTCCGCAATCGAGAGAATTACTCAAAACTTTGTTTTGTATTAAAAATTTGAGTAATTCTTCTCGATTATGGATAAGAATTATGAAGTCGTGTACCTTCATTTTTTTTTCAACACTTTACACAAAAAACTCTATTAACTATAACAATAACAAGCTAATTACAGCTTAGAAGCTTAGAAGGAACCAATCATAAAGGCATTAGCTAATTATTAAGGGATTTCTGTTATATAATACTTTTCAGGAGCGAAACAAGAAATTTGAAGAATGTTTCATTATTTAAAAAAATGTTTCTGAATAAATAAGTGTTGGTAAATTTTAATAATTGATAGTTAATTTCAATTACACTTCTTCATTAAGGACTATTGCGCATGCGCGAGTTTACAAGTACGTTGTTTATGCGATCGTTTGTAACCTTCATAACAGTGAACTTTTTTTTTAATAACTTCTTTCCTAGTTGCGAGCAACTTTTTTTTTCAACGGATTCGTGTTTAGTGCATCAAAATACGTTATAGTGCAAACTTTGAAGAAAATCGGTGCTGAGGACACTCTCCTTCAGTTTTACCGTATTTTGAAATAAACACAGGAAACACACTATATTACTTGTCGTCCTGGCAATATTTACAAACTAACACTTCTTCAACGTCTTCGCTGTCTACAGCAGCGCATGAGATGTGAGCCGAAAACAGTTGGGAAATTGTGTTAAGTGGAAGGTGACCATTCCAAAACTTACGAAAGTCCCTACAGAGAAGGTTAACAGGTAATTTTCGATGGGGCGATGTCAATCCGAAAAATAAGTGCTTAAAACTTCACAATTGTTAGTTTTGTTCTTTTCAATAAGGTTTTATCACTGTTTACCTAACGTGTTAATTTTTTTTTTTTTTTATTTTTTTATTTTTAATTGCATTTAATAGTAAAATTAGGGGTCTCTAGTGGTCTAGTGGCTACCGCACTGGATTCATAAGTGGGAGATGGTGGGTTCGATCCCCACCGGCGGTAAAGTAAAATTAGTATTTTAATAACATCCCATTTTCGCCTCTCCGTCTTCCTAACGTACGTTCGAACCATCTGGAATGAAAACAAATTACTATCTCAAATCTATCCACGCCAAAAAATGACGGGGCAGAACGGGATACTATCCCATTCTGCCCCATCCCGTTCTGCCCCGAGAGCACGATTTAGGTTATGAGCCATTGCTAAAATGAAAACCTGTCATAGTTATACTTACAACGAGTGTCTCTTTTAGCTACTGACATGCACTACAACGGCAAATAACACACATTAGCGTGACATTAATGATTAGAAGCTTAATTTGCATTTAACTCGACAAAAAGTTACAACAAACTCGGCAGAAATCAAAAAATATCACCACTCAAAACGGTCAGTCAGAACTAATCTAAATTCCTACCATATCTTCTCTACCGTCTGTAGGCATACTTAAATACATATCCGCTAAAGTACCGCCCAGGAAAGTGCCATATCCCGTTCTGCCCCGCTATCCCGTTCTGCCCCGAGTTCCCCTATTACCTTCATAGAACTGTTCCCATTTATAAGTACTGAAAATTAATATTCTTGTGAATTTTCTAACTGCAGAAAATGGCCTTCTTCGAGACATTTTTTGTAGAAATCGCACAACTCCAGGGCTTCAAATTTAGATTTTGGGAGTGAGTTTTCTTGAGTCTCGATGAACTCCATTTCCACCTACCTATATTGGAACATTTTGTACATTATGTTTTGTTTGCGTTGCAAAAAAATTGAAACAGTCTTGTTTGTTCTTCTTCTTCTTTCCCTTCCCCCGTGTGCCTTTCAGCCTGGGGGAGCCCCTAGCCATTGGACCCATCCATCTCGGTCCCTAGCGAGCGCCTTCATGCTTGGTAATGTTTTTCCTCGGGCCTGTCTAATTCTGGATATGTAGTCATCATATGACAAGCGGGGTCGTCCTCTTGGTCTTAACACATGTAGTTTTACATCCCGTTCAACCTCTCTCTTTCCGAGTATAGAGTTGCAGAATTGGTAATATATGTGGTTGGCCTTCTTAATTCTATTGGATATCTCACTATTGATAGTGCCATTCCTGTTTATTACCTTTCCCAAATATGTGCACTCTTGGACAACCTCTAAAGTCTCTCCATTACAGGCAATGTTCACATCTTGTTCCTCTCTGCCTAGATAGAGTATCTTGCTCTTGGTTTTTGTATGTTCTTGAAATTACTAAATTTGTTAGAAAGTGGCTCCGACAGTATCTCTAGTTTTTCAGCATATTTTTTCAAAATCTCTCGGGCCGGTTGTTGGCTATATATGATTTAAACACACAAACACAATTACCTTGTCAAAAAGCGACAGTATCCTTCTGAGCGTATGATACGTCCTTTGCTAATTATCTTTTTGAAATTGAGTCCTTTCCTCCCACTAATAAGGCAGTGTGACTGATGAACCCTCTATTGGAGAGGATCTTACTCCTACACTGGGATGATAAGAAGTGATAAGGGTTGCTTGTGCGGATGCAATAGCTGCTATCCATTCGGAATCTTGTAGATCTTATCTTTTGCCGAAGGTCCTTGGTTTGTTTGTTTATGTTGTCATTGTACTTCAATTTCCTTTTTAAAGGCGTGGCATTAATTCGGAATTGATTGGGAAGATATATGAGGGGTTTTGGCAAATTGGCGTAAGTCCAGAAGTCCAGGTTAAGTAAATATAAACTTAGACCCAACAATATACAATTCTTATATCTATTTAGTAATTAAGTGCAGTAAGCCTAAGTTGGTAGTAATAGCTACAAGTCGGTGTAGTCAAACCACAATTGATAAAAAATAAGTGTCTGACTAGCAGGAACTTCATCATCTTCGCATGTTTTAATATAATGCTTACATATTGTGTCATTAGGAATGCTTAGAACATTTTTTTGTGTTTTCGAACAATTTCTTTCTATCTATCACGATTGCCTTAGAATTTATTGGTTACTTAAATTTATTTATTTTATTTTTACACCATTTTGGTGATTCAACTGTTTCAATGTTGCCATATTATATTATAAGAATAGTTGTCAGTAAATAATGTCATGTATTCTGTGATGTAGTTATTTGTGATCTTTGTTGTCAGGTACCTAAATGATGCCGAGAGAAAAAACTTTATTTAACAAAATAAAAACAAAGTTTAGTTGCCCAACTATATTGGGTTGCTCAGTAAAATCACAAAGTGGCTTTGATTATATTTTCCTTTTTTAAAATATTATTGCATAAATGTGAGTCTATTAGGTATTTCATCACTTCTTCAATATACTGGCTGCGATCAGAAAGTAATTCTGTCAGATCGTACGGTGACATGAGATTTGTCCTGAGTGTACAGTCTGTTTTATTTATTTATTTATTTCTCTTGCAAGACCGTAGCGATGGCGATTTACAAGAATGAATGTGTGCATGGAAACGTCAGCTTTTAAACGTTTAGAGTTTTAAATATAATAATTAAATTATGAATAAATTATAATAATCTTATTTATAAGTTTGGGAAAAATATAAAACCAAGTAAATTGATATGAAAAGAAAATGTAAAAAATAAATAAAATAAAATGTAAAAGAAATAATAATTCAAAAAACAAAAATAAAAATAACATCTTTAGTTAAATTTAGTGCATATTAGTTAAATTTTGTCATATATACCTCTATAATGTAAATATTCAAATATTGTTTCCAAGTACAGTCTGTTACAATATGTAACAGACGATAATTCTATACGACGATAATTCTATTCTATTTTATCGATAATTCTATTTTGCAGAAGGTACAAGTCGGTTTTTCCTGTCTTGACATAATGTACGAGTGAGTCAAACGAGTGTGGCCAATTCTGAGACGGCATAATATAACTTCTTCCCGTCTAGTCGTTCTGTTACTGGATGACCATTCGTGTGCAGTGTGCTTGATTGATCGAAGCTTGTTGTCAGTCATGTTATACCAGGTTATTTAAAAAAATATGCTTGTTTCGGTTACTTTAAAAAAATATGTAAAAAACTACGTATATTAAACAAAAATGTTTATAAAATGAAATACGAATTTTATATGTATATAACTTGAGACATATGTGAAAAATGCGTACCTTAATTCGTAGTTTGAGTGAATTCAAAGCACGAATTGGGCTTAAAAAATACTTTGCTAAAACGAAAGGTGAATTTCGTTAATCAGCAGAATCCCCAGAGGGCACTAAACGTTCGAAACTAGTTGGGCGGTGAATAATAAATCATTTTTGTTAATTCACGTTATTTTTTTCTTGACTCCAAAGTGAATTTAATCATGGATCATCCGAATGCCTAATAGCATTCATTAAAAAAAAACGGCGAATATGAATAATCTATAGTGAGCTATTATTATTGTTGGTTTAATGACCTACCATTTTTTTTTTTTTTTTTTTTTTTTGTAGGCAATACTGACTGAGTCCATATGTTTAATTAATTTACTAAGTTCTTAGTTTTCATGGCCAAATTCCAACAAATATCAATTGCTCTAAATGTATGCAGCTTTTTTTATGTACCTGATGTCTTCTGGACACTATGAGCGTGAAAAATACGTATTTCTACGGAAGAAAAGTGCTAAAAAGCAGAGAAAACTGTACTTAACGCTTGCAGACGGAATAAGCCGTGTGTATTTCCTTAGCGTAACGACATAGTATTCACGGAGAGAGCTCGTCAGCTTATTTTGTCCTTTCCGCTTTCTGACATTATTAATCCTATAGCACTGAGAAAGGGAAGTGTCAAGTCCAACTTCTTCCTACATTTTTTTGTAGTATTGAAGAAATTATCTAGTTATCTATTATCCCATAGTTTCCCTTTCTAATATGCTATGTATATATATATATATATATATATATATATATATATATATATATATATATATATATAACTTATGTTTGACTCGATAGAACGAACGTTTTTAAAAAGGGTAATACACAAGGACGAGTGAACACCACGAATGCTTGATAACAACTGCCTGTATTTAATCCGGCTGCGTCTTATATAGACTCAGCCTTGTTTATTTACAATCTTAACTCTTCGTTCCCCATAACAACCCCCCCTAGTTTCCGGAAATACAGTCCGGAAACTCCTTAAATAATAAACAAAAGTAAAATAATAAACAAACACAAAACTTTCCTTAGAAACCAAAATTTAAATAAACTATACATACTCGTATACAAGAATTAGTACTAAAAAATGAAACAGAGAACTTGTCAGCACGTATAATATACATATTTACATGATTAGAACGCTGGTCCAGGTCCTGCGTTATTGTTGAGGGATTGTACAGGCACTTTCAACTGCTCGAGATGTACCGTTCGATGCCTGGGGGGTCCCCTTGGGATCTGATGGTCACGAGGTTGTGTTCCCGTAGTGCTATCACTGTGTAGGGTCCATCAAAGCGAAGGTCTTGTTTAGTCCTGTTTGTTGGTATTCTACGAAAGACGACGTCTCCGATTTGAAGGAGTTTGTCCGAGGTCTTCACCTGGAGATTATGTTTACGTACCCTGCAACTTTTCTCCCTCTGAAGCCGTGCCCTGGCTGTGCTGATGACTCTCCTTTGATTTGCACGTCGTTGGAGTACCGCTGTCACGATGCCTGGTTCACCCGCGGCTTCGTGCACGTCTCTCCCGAGCCGCAACGTCCCGAACAACATCTCAAACGGCGTAAATCCTGTAACGCTGTGTACGGAGTGATTGTAAGCTGTTACCGCCACTGCCATAGCTTCTTCACCGGTGAGTCCTCTGTCTGCTTGAACTATTCGTAAGTGTTCTCCCAACGTACTGTGTACTCGTTCTATTCCCCCGTGGCTTTGAGAATGACCAGGCGTGGTAATGTGCAGTTTTGTTCCTCACCGCTTTAGTAATGTTTTCACAGCCTCATTACGAAATTCTCGTCCCCCATCCGTAATTATGAGTTCTGGGGTTCCATACACTTGGCTCCAACTCCGAAGACTCCTGACAACCTCGCTCGCGGTTTTGTTAGTAATGGGAACGGCCATAACTACTTTACTGAAAGTGTCCACGATAGTTACCCACAACTGCTGTTTCCATGTGAACACATCCACTTGAACAAGAAGAAGAGGGTTTTGAGAAGTAGGCGTTTCATCCTGTAATGCTTGAGGTGGGTGTCGGTCGTACTTTGTTCTGTTGCAAACCTCACACTGAGCCACCACGGCTCGCACCATCTTCGTCATGCCTTTCCAATAGTATTTCCTCTTCAGGCCGGCCAACGTCTCATTTACACCTCGATGGTTGGCCTTACCTTGGTGTTGTGCGACAATTATATCCAACTGTGTTTGAGGTTCTGCAACCACCTCTCCTAACCTTGTACACCGGACAAAAACTCTGTCCATGCCAATGCGTTCTTGTTCCCAGAGCCTAGCAATGTTGTCCCACACAGCTGCGTTTCCTACATACAAATACGTGGTGGTCCCTGGTACTGAAGCATCCTCTAGCAGGCGACAGATAACCTCGTCCGGAGCTGCGATGGGAGCGCGTACCGTACACTTCAGACTAGAGCGTGTCCTGCGGCCGTAAGTGATTTGTGGTGTACCTTCAGTCGTTGACTTCCAGACAATGTGTCTTTTCTGTCCAACCACTGCCTCATCAACTTCCGTCATAGTTCTCTCTCGTTCATCCGCCGATGCAGTGGCCTCGCTGTCTGCTCCTGTGCTTTGCCTGTCATCCGGGTTCCACTCGCGAAAAAACTGTCGCAACGACGGAGCACCTTCTTCTCCGTTGGCCGTTGTGACGTTGACGTACTGTAACCTCGATAGCCAGTCCGCTATCACATTGTCTTTTCCTGGCGTATACTGCACCCGGAAGTTATATTGGCTAAGGGTTTCTTTCCAACGTTGCAACCTGGCAGAATTGTCTTTGAGGGTTGCAACCCATTGGAGAGGTTTGTGATCTGTTTTCACCACAAATCGCCGTCCGTAAAGGTATGGTTTAAAATGGTCGACTGCCCAAACTATTCCTCGAAGTTCTCTCTCTAGTGCGCTATACCTCTCTTCGGCACCCGTAAGCCGTCTGCTAGCATAAGCGACGGGTTGCTCTCCCGTAACTCCTTGCTGCGAGAGGACTGCTCCTAATGCGTAGCTGCTGGCATCTGTTGTGACGATAAAATCCTTCTCAAAGTTCGGGAACGCTAACGCCGGCTCTGATTTAAGCATCTGGATGCACTGTTGTATGTTGTTGCTCATCTGCTCAGTCACTCGCACCCTCCGTCCCTTTTTTAGAAGATTGTTTACTTCAGCTAGCTTATTAGCCATATCCGGCACGAATCGGCGATAGTAATTTAGCGCACCAAGAAGTCTCCTAATACCCTTGATGTCAGTGGGAATCTTGATTCCGGAAAGTGCCTCGACTTTCGCCGGATCGGGGCGAATTCCGTCTGCGGAAACAACGTGTCCCAAAAAGGTGACTCGAGAAAGGCCCATGTGTGTCTTTTCTTTGGACAACTTTAACCCGAACTCCCGCAGTCTTGCAAATACTTTCCTCAAGTGTTCTTCATGTTCTTTGGCTGACCGACTAAACACGAGGAGGTCATCCATATACCCCTGGCAGAAATTTGGGTCTAGTTCACTGAGGAGCTCATCCATTAATCTCTGGAAAGTGATAGGCGCGTTTTTCAACCCGAACGGCATTCGCGTGAATTGAAAGTGTCCTCTCTCGAAGGAGAACGCTGTTTTCTCCTCGTCCCGTGGGTGCATCCGAATTTGGTGATATCCCGCCTTAAGATCCAAAGTGCTGAAAATTGTTGCGCCACTGAGTCGATCAATTATGTCTTCCAGCCTGGGCAGCGGGTACTTCTCGTCCTGTGTGGCTTCATTTAGCTTCCTGTAATCCACAACTCGGAATTTTCCGGGTGATCCAGCTTTCGGGACGGCCCACAGGGGGCTATTAAAACCAGATGAACTTGGCACTATGATTCCCTGGTCTCGTAGTTGTTTGAGTTCCTCCGCAATCGCAGCTTTGAGACTCTGAGGGTACCGCCGTTCCTTGACATAGATCTTACGGTCTGATGTCAGATGAATCTCATGTTGGGTTTTTCCAGTGGCACTAAGTGGTTGTCCTTCCTTATGAAAAATATCTCCAAATTCTTGTAGTAACTTGTCCCAAATCTCTGCTGCTGGACGTACTGCCCCTATGTGGGGCTCCCCTTCCGCTTTATTCCTCTCACACAAATATTGCTGTTTTCTGAATTGCACCTTCCACTGCCTGTCTGTGGTCTCGATCTTGCCGTCAAGCATCGCCAACGCATCGCATCCTAGAATTGCTTGATACTCGGGCGGCATCCGTGGGACTACGTGAGCCGTCATATCTTTGCCCTCAGCTCCCCAAAAGGTCAACGGGATGTCAATTTCTCCCAATACGTTGCATGTCCCTCCGAGCGTTTGCAGCTTGCACCTACACGCCCTCACTGGTCGCCTCAACCATGTAACCTTTCCGCTCGCTAATGTTTCCACACTCACTAAGGTACACGTGCTGCCCGTATCCACTAGCCACTCGATCCCGCCTTTCTCAATGATCGGCAACCCATTCTTCTCGCTGGTTGTAATTGTCGCCGGGTCGCCGCTCGAGTCACACCTGTCTCATACTGTTCGCTTTCGTATTTGAAAATTTCTCAGGACGGCAGCATACGATACCGCTGGGGCTGCTGGTTTTGCCTCGTCGGTTGCGCTGCTATCATCGGAGTCCACCTCGGATTCGACTTCCCGACGTCTCGCACTTGCCCGGCTTACTCTATGGAAATTGACCTCCATAGGTTCTCCTGAGTCTTTTCTCTGCTGCTTTTTCACATATGGGCAATGTCTCGCCACATGGCCTGAATTGTCGCATTCGAAGCACCTGACTTTTGGACACTTAGCAGCTAAATGCCCAGTTCTTCCGCATTCGAAGCATTTTTTTTCCACTTCCCTTTTCCTGGTTCCTCTGCGTTCCACTGGTTCACGGCGCTGGTAGTCGCGCTGGAAGCCTTCTTGCCCCGCACTCCATTCTGGTCTCCTCGGTCGATTATCTCTCGCTGACCTCCTTACATATTCCCTCCGAGGTCTCCCACTGACGTTGATCCAGGGTTCTTCTTCTTCTTCTGGCCCTACTGAGTGCCTCTCCGCTTCCTTTTCCCCTTCTTCCACCAACGCTTGGGCGGCCTCCAAGAACTCTTTTCCCGCCTCGATCACACGCTCAGTTTCCTTGCCGAGGTGTGCTTTCATTACCCTTTTAAGGACCAGAATTGTTGCTTTCGTTTCGGTCGCCTCAGGTGTTTCGCCCAATTTATCCATGATTTTGTTGTACCACGCTATAAGCTTGGCGGCGAAGTATCCTACGGACTGCCGTGGCCCTCGACTCTCACGAAGCATCTTTATTATATCCTCCTCTGGAGCCCATCTCCCACCTCCATAAGCTTTCTTTAGCCTAGCCTTGAGATCCTCCCATGGCGTGCCCGTGTCACTTTGTATTTGGTTCAACACCTGGCGACGCACCCGGCCTACAAGGGCTGCGCGCAAAGTTAGTACGTCATTGGAATCGAGCCATCCATTTTCCGCCTTGCTATCGATGGCTGCAGACAGCCTATCACCATCTTTTAGAAAATGAGACAGTTCTCCGACTTCCCCAGTAAACTTTTCAACTTGGCTAATGGCGGTTCTCATATCTTGCGCATTCGCTGCCTGAAACTTCAGCCATTCTAGTGTGGTCGCAGCATCTGTGGCCATTCTGATCCGGTTCAACCTGTCTTGCACTGTGTCACGTGCGCGTTTCACCGGCATACACTTTTACACCCGCGGTTCACAAAAAAAACTCCCGGGTTTCGGCACCACTTATGTTTGTCTCGATAGAACGAACGTTTTTAAAAAGGGTAATACACAAGGACGAGTGAACACCACGAATGCTTGATAACAACTGCCTGTATTTAATCCGGCTGCGTCTTATATAGACTCAGCCTTGTTTATTTACAATCTTAACTCTTCGTTCCCCATAACATATATATATATATATATATATATATATATATATATATATATATATAAATATATATATATATATATATATATATATATATAAATATATATATATATATATATATATATATATATATATATATATATATATATATTTCATAGGTGTGATGTCGTGTCTTTGAGAAATCTCGAAAAACCAAATATTGTTTTTTTCGGTTAAACAAAAACGTGAGTGACTTGTCCAAAGGTTTTAAATTTGTTCAAACTATGATTTGATACGTTTTTAATAGTTGAAGTATTGATTTTTTTTATTCATTTATTTTTTTTTTATATGCAATTATTACAACCATTGTACGATTACTTTTTGAACAGACAGGAGGAATATTTTAGATTTTTTGAAATTTATTTAATATCAATACATGGAGAATCTTAATTACATTTTGTTTACTTAAGAGGATTTATTAACAAATTGTTATATAATTCATAAATATAATACTATAAAACACGATTTAGAAAAACAGTCATATCATAATGCTTAAGCAGGCTACACACGGTCAGGCAGGCCTGTCAGTTAGACCTGAACAGTCCGCCTGAAAGGCGGTCGTCTGAATACTGTTCCGGCGGCCGGAATATACACACGTTCAGGCGACCGGAATATATACACGTTCAGACGGCCGGAATATATACACGTTCAGGTGACCGGAATATATACACGTTCGGGCGGCCGGAATATATGCACGTTCAGGCGGCCGGAATATATACACGTTCAGGCGGCCGGAATATATACACGTTCAGGCGACCGGAATATATACACGTACAGGTGACCGGATTTCAGGTGGACTTTTCAGGTCTAACTGATAGGCCTGCCTGACCGTGTCTAATCTGCTTTAGTAAATCAATCGTCATCTTCCACTGAAGATCATATTTTTAGTAGGATTAGGTTTTTCTGGTCGATCAACAGCAGATATAAGCTGCTCTTGAGTTCAGTGGTTTTCTGTGGTTTGGCTCCTCTGCTATTTCATTTATTAATTTATCTACCTCAGTAATGCTGATTCCTCCGAGTAGATTCAATAATCAAAGAGTACATATTTTATATTTCTAGCTATTTTTACAGTAAGCATTTTATTTTATTTATTTATTTATTATTTGTTTTAATATATTATATTTTAACATATAGGTTGATATGCTTTAAAATGTTCACCAATTCCTCAATCCGTTTTGTCGACTCCTGCGCTGAAGTAGTTCGTCGCGAATTAGGAAATGCAAAGTAACTACTAAATATTGGGAAATCTTGAAGGATGTGGTCGATAATGAGAGGAATCTGATAGGTTTCACACATTGGATGAGGGCATTTTGTTATGGTATGTATGTCGTGTTGCCTATTCTAATCCTTGGTATCTATCTCTTCGCGTCTATTTGTATTACCAACAGTAAGAATGCTCTATAGTTTAATAGTTCTTAATTTGTACGAAAGAGGTACTTCTGTCCACAAGAATTCAACTTCATTTTTTCTTGTTCAAAACTTTCAAAGCGGAGGGGAATTCATTTCTGGCAGCTTCTTTGGTGTCTTAATTTTTTAATGCATCGGCTTGAATTAACCATTACCGGCCTATCCCGGGGAAATTAATTTCCCTAGGTAGACTCTGCAAATTATGCAGGATAAAGATAAACTAATTAACACATCCATGCTAGAAGTGCAATGTTGTTAGAGTTTGTTGCTGCGAATTCCATGTTGTGGTTGCACAAGACGTGACCCCTGACACGACCAAACATGGACATTAACTTTCTACTCAATACAGGGTCTCTTGCTTAATTAAAGGAATATGTGGTTTTCATTATTGTACATTTTTATTTCATAACTCAATAATTTCTGGTATTGCATGAAAGGCATTATTGACTATTAATTATTATTATTTCATTATATTATCATAGACTCTTAGAACCTTTTCATCATAAATTGATGGTTTATAATGCTACACGCAGCAGATTGCTTGTAATAAAATCAACTGTAGAACCTTGGTCAAAACATAAATGGCCCCTAACAAGGAGAGGCCAAGTCATATTGACCAGACTACGCATTGGACACACATTCCTGACTTACTCGTACTTAATGAATAGAAACGACAGACTTACTATAAAACATTTACTTACAAATTCGAGATTCATTGGCCGCTAATAGAGGGGAGCCCACTACTATCTATTATAAAATTAAACAAATAAATTGTGAAAACAGAATAATATTTGTATTCTTGTGTTTTTATACTACCAATATACTCATATCTCTGAATCAATTTTAGTGTTTAAACTATTTTTTTATTTCATTTTATGTATTTAATTTTCGAGCGCCCTAACTCAGAGATTCTCTCGTTGATTAAAAATCTGTTCTTATTAACAATCAAATTCTTATTGACATCTCATAAATTAATTTACTTGTGACAATAAAAGTATTTTACAAATTAATATAACAGTTATAAGCATATACAATATTATATATATTAAATCATTACGATATAATTACATTATATGTGTATATGCTCGTGCACAAAATCACATACATATACATTACTTTATTTATATGATACGTAGCATATATTATATGCATACACATGCACATGGAAATATATTTTTCACGATTAAGTGAAAATTAAATTTTATGTTAAAATAAATTTTTATTAACAAATAAATATAACGAAAAGTATCTAATCTCCAATGCTATCAGATATCAGAAGTAGCTTGAGAGTCTAGAATTAAATCTTGTTGTATAGCTGTGTTAAAAATAGTGTTTTTCAATTGGACACCCTTTTTTAAAAGTTCAGTCATGTCGTGAGGTATTTGTAAGTAATCACGTCTTGTACACTCTGTCAACATGATGTTTAGACTGTGTACTTTACACTGTTTGCAAGCAGGTTTTTCAGTTTTGATCATCAAAAACGTACACATTATCACCGTCCGATGAAGAAAATGTGTTGTAGGGAAATCAAAACGGCCCATACTGAAGTTTTGGCTTACTCAGAAACAATTCATTTTTAATATTCAGTTTTTAAGAAATGCAGCGTACACTATCCACTTTTCAATGTTCTTAGTTATGCTGCCACTGCAGAATAGAATTTTATTTTGTAAGTCATTCAGAATAGAATGTTGACCGTTCAGATTACAAAGATGTAGAAAGATTGGGTTACAGTCACCTTTGTTGGTAGAAACTTATCTTCTACATTCGCGCCAACGAAATGAAAAGCTGTTTGCCAATAGTGGCTGTCTTTGTGTTTCCAATTTCTTTAACCCCAGCAATAGAATCACCATACATCTGATGTATACCGTTGTTGAAAAATGTCTCGAATAATACTCCCGTTGGTATGAAAGCCCTATTCGTTTCCTCATCACGTACTCTCCGCGACGTGGAAGAACGTTCAGACGGTACGTCCCTTGCAGAGGATCTGTACGCCTCTTGGAGTATACCTCGCTGTCAGTTCTCGATGCACCTTATAGAGTCTTTGTTGCTTGTTTGTTTGTCTGGCTGTTGTTGGTTTCCGCGACTCCTTTACGTGCGTGAAAGTACAAGGATTGGGATATGACTTGGTTTGTTGGACGAATGCTGTAAGGCAGTGAATGGTCTTTGTATTATGCAAAGTGCTTTATGAATGAAGAATGCAACTGTTGCATCACAGGATAGAATATCATGAATTTACCTATTGGACTTTGGAGTTTTGGAGTATTTACATTACCGTAATGACTATTTTTTTTTTTTAGTAAATTATCGGAATAGGTGGAAGGTCAATAATATTTCAATGTACATTTAACAATATCTATATGTGTTGCACCCTTTTGGTTCCTCTTTTGCAAATTATATTTAAACATAACATCTCCTGGCTCGACTTTAGAATGAGAAAATATTCTACTAGTATGCGCATATGAGGCGTTTAGGATACGAAGGGCGAACTCAACATAAGGTAGTTTTTAGGAAAATGCGTTTGAATATTTTTTTCATAAGGGCGAACTATTGTATATTCAAAACATTTTTTCGTTGGGGGGTGTCCCTAAGGCAGTGTTCAGCTGGCTTGTTGTCGTTCTCTGTGTATTTTGAGAGGGAAAGAAGGGCGAACTCAACATGAAAAATATACCTATAGATTCTCTGAAGCGTCTAGATTCTGATGGCCGGAAAACAAATTTGACCGAATGTTGAGTTCGCCCTTCGTATCCTGAACGCCTCATAATAGGAGCGGCTAGTTAAAAAACTAATTGAACAGAATGTTAAAAATATAGATTTAGATAAAGTATATAATAAAACAGCGTTGGCTTATCATGCTATAAATTATGACCACACATTCGGTTATGAAAGCATTATAAAATTAGAAAAAAGAAGTAATAGAATGAAAAGAAAACTTAGGAAAAACATCATTAATCATAGAAAGAAAGTATTAAATAAAAAAAAAAAAACTAAATTCCTGCACGTTAATAATATTTCCATTAATTTATTTTTCAACAAATAAAGAAAGAGGGGTTGTTAAAATAAATAAAAAAAAAAAAGTTTTTCATGTATACCGTAAAATGGGGTCACATTGTACAGTACAGTGTGGTGAAGTTAGTACAAAACTATACTGCAAGGATATTTTCATTTAACCCATTAAATCCCAAGCCTATTTCTAATGGATTTTTTTGACATTTTTCTTTATTTGTTCCTCTTAGGCACTTCAAAGAATGTATAAAAACCAATTACAAAAAATCAGCAATTATAGTTTAGGAGAAAAATAATGTTGCGTTTACATCAAAAACGCAACATTCGTTGAAAAAAAAACGCAACATTATGTTCACAGACCCACAGAATTGCCATACAAATTTATGATCGCAATTACTTTTATTGGTAACTTTTCTTATATGTTCAAGTAATGATTAGAAAAAAAAAATTGTTTAACAAATGCATAGATATTTTGGAAAAATTTCTATCACACTTCAATACAATATTTTTAGCAATATTAAAAAAAAAATAGCAAAACATTTTATTTGGGCTTAAGATTTTTTTTTCCTTTTCTTTAAGGAGTTGCCTTGTTAGAAAAAACTATTCAAACTAAATTAAAATATTTATTTGCACGAGAAAAAAAATCGTGAAAATAATGTTGCGTTTACGCAACTTTGGAACGAAATGGGTTAACTGATACCAAAGGATCGAACATGGCCCAAAGAGTGCGAATAGATAAATATATAAGCATATATTAGCATTTTCGGTATGTACCAATTTAACCACACAGTAAATGTGACTCCATTGTAAAGTATATTTAATTCGGAAATTATAATTAATTTGTAAACTTATGCTAATGCCCTCAGCAGACTTTCCACCGAAAAAAAAAGAAAGTAAACGTATGAAATATCGATATCGATCGACCATCTGACTACTTTTCACCATATTGGATTCGTTCGGTAAATGAGTAGTCGCGACGTGGCTCTAACAGTGGATTTTCTCTTCCTCAAGTTAAGGCTTAAGCTGTTTTATTTAAAACATACTCCCCTGAAGAGGCAGCAAAAGGGTGCGAATCATGTAGGGAAGTGAAATAAATATTATGAAATGTATATCGAAATATTAATGGCCTTCCGCCTATCTGAAGAATTGACTAATTTTGAGCAAAGGGTCAGTAAATGATAAATTTTAAAAACTTTTAAAGTAATTCCAGAATCATAAATGATAAAAATAGCATGAAATGAGAGGAACATATAATTAATGTTACTAAACCACTGAATAATAAACAATACGGTATACTTCGACAGTACTTATTTTCAAACGACTATTTACAATCAAAATGAACCCTTGTGGATCCTAGAAACGTAACTCTTATATGACAATGTCATTGGCAAGTTTCAGATAAATATCAAGCTAAGCCTTCTATCGGGAGCATTGACTGTTTCTGTTCAATAACCTTGCCTTGCTGAAATATGAAGCTTGATAGCAAAAGATAAAAAGACATTATCTGGGTTTAATCACCAATCTGACGAGCTCATTATTATAAAATTCCGATTCGCTGAAACTGCGTCATCCTAGCAAGTTTCCATGCGGTTTTTATTACCAGTGAGAATAGTTAATATAGTGTAAAAAATGTAAACATCTATTCCAATGACATCTCGAAGAATACTTTAATTTTAGGCACCCTAATGCAAAGAAGCTATACAGTATAGAAAGCTTACAGAAAGTACACACTCGTCCTATTCAAATTATAAACCTCTATTACAAACAACTAGCGTTCACGTATTTTGCTTGGCATACAAATTCATTTTAAGCCTTACAGCAAATTACAAAAAAAAAAGAAGCAATATGGTACTAAGTAAGACAAACACAAAGAAACGATTCACCATTTAAGCACTTTTTTGCGACTGACGTTGTCCCATCGAAAATGACTTAGGGTACGTTAATGGTGAGGATTGATTCTGCGATGCTACGATAGCTACTCCGATGAGCGCTGCCCCGATGTATTCTACATCGATGGAGGGTGTTCATGCTGACTCACCATTGCATTGGTTCTTGCTGGGAGTAAAGTAACCTTCAACAGTGAATTAGCTTTTGTTTATTATAAAGCTCTGCTTATGTTTGTGAGAAAAAATGAGCCTTTACAATTAGTTCGCGATGTTCCTGACAAAGAAAAAGGGATTGGTTTCTTACTATGGAATCCTATTAATTTTAGCGAGTTGGATAGACTAGAGTCGCTTAAATTAATATAATTCTATTAATTGCGAGTTGGATTGGCTAGAGTTTTCTTATATCTTCTTAGAAGAATGGAGCGTAGCGTAGCGAGCGGAAACGCATATCATGTAATGCTTAATAAATGTAAAAGATCCAAAAAAGAGAGAGAGAAAAGGAATAAAATATGTTTATTTACAAATATCGTTGTTTGTTATCCTTCATAGCCTGCAAAACAGTCAACTTTAATGCTTAATAACTTTTTTCATAGTTGAGAGAATTGATTTTGATTATATTAACCTTTTTATTAATAAATATTACTTGCCATTATCTAATATGAATTATAACCGTAGATAACGAGTCAAGTAGTAATAGATAACCAGCAAAGAACGTGTAAGCTAATCAGTAAGCTTATCAGCGAGTACGAGTAACTGTTATAAATCACTACTGCTACTTCAAAAGTAACTGGATGTGGCCTTCGCAAAAAGACCCAATTTTCTTTCATCTCGACAACGAAATAACCAAAAAAGAATAATCACACAAGATGAAGTAATGAGAGAGGGTAGGTGACCTGCGCACTAGAGTCCTTTTGAAGGAACCAATCACAGTCAGGCCAACACATCGCGGCTTCCCTCCTCACTGCGAGGAGAAAACAAAATATTTGTTCTTTCCCGCGGTCACTGCGCGGGTGCGAGAATACCGTCGGAAGTAAGGATCCTCACTATGAACACTCCCACCTTAATACATGTGTTTGTTTTACATCGGGGCAGCGCTCATCGGAGTAGCTATCGTAGCATCGCATAATGAATCCTCACCATGAACGTACCCTTAGAAATCTTTTTCGTAGAGAATGCAATAAGTTTCAACTTAAAAGGATTTCCCAAGCGTATTTGAGAAAATATAGGTAAATCCTAAAACTGCTTAACTCTTTTAGTAAGAATATGTTTTCTAATAGGGTAAACGCACCAGTAGCTGACAGGTGCACCAGTAGCAGACAACATCTTCGAAAAATATAAATAATAAATGTTCAAAGCCTTTCAGACCCCCCTCTCACAAAGCCATGGCTTCTGTAGGTATTTCTTCGATGTTAGGTTGCCTATCCTGCTTTATTTTGGCGGGCGTAGTAATATCAGGTAATCAAATCAACTGCATGTTCTCTGAGACTAGTTCAACGCCTTCCACGTAGAGAACACCCGGCTAGGACACCAAGTTATGGATCGTGTTCTCCTCTTTACTTATTCTGTTATATTCTCAAATTAGCGTGTTGTTTCTTCTAATGAGTGTTTACAGATTACGTTCTATCTGCCTTTGAACCTTTTTTTGCTGAGAATTAAGAAATTATATGGGTGTCAGGTATTGGACCCTAATATTGGGCATATCACCATTAGCTGACAGACCCTGTCGCAAGAAGAAAAAAAATTGGATGAACCTCAGACACTCAATACAGCTCTTCCCAGGAAGGGATCCCAGCATTCAGAAGAAGAGAAGAACAAGCAAGCCCCAACCGATGTTACCAATTTAAGACTTCCCAACAAGCTATCAGATATGACGAAGAATTTGGGCAGCACGATGATTCGATGTAGCGAGTATCTCACCAAGAACAGCTGGTTGTCCCAAAAAAATCCTGTTTTGTCTGCTATTGGTCATGAAAGAAATTTTGTCATAATTGCACTAAGAAAAACAAGAAGAGCTTATGAAGTTGTTAAACAAGATGGAAAAATCTCTACTTTTGCCCTGACACTATTGAATAGCTTGCGGGATGTGTTCATGAAAAGTGAAAATAAGCCTAGAGTTCTAAACGAAAATTTGATCATGGAAAACAATTCCTCAATCTGTTAATGTAGCTTTTTAACTTAAAGACTATTTTTTTGTATGTCTTTATTGTCCCTGTCAACTACTGGAGCAATCCCTGTCAGCTATTGGAGAATTGCCTGACAACAACTGGAGCAAAGTAAGTTTTCTCAAAATTGGCATTTATCTTATCATTGAGCGAAGGTTTTTCAAATTTGAAGGTGTAGTAAGCACGAGGAATAGATTTTGGACAAGATAAATGTGAAAAAAATACACCGCCATCACCATTAGAATATTTAAAGCTAAAAATGGACTGAAATTTCCTTAAGCATGTCAGCTACTGGTGTGTTTACCCTACTTCCTTAACTCCAAAAGTCACCAAAATTTTAATATCATAGCTAGAAGAAATATCAAATGTCTGGAAAAAATATCCACAGAATCCGCCTCTTTTGAGTAACCAATCCAAAAATTATTTAGTGGAAATTAGTTTTATCTATTTACTTTAAAAACGTGTGAAACTTGATATTGGCTTGAAAATGGGCTACTTCGTTCCCCTAAGCTAAAAACCCTATAAAATGTATATCTGCGAACCTATTAAAGCAAAACAATAAGTACTACGGCACTATTTTCGGTGGAATATCGACGAAAAAATCGTTTTCTGGTAGACGGATGCTGCTGGTGACTTAAAAATCTGATAATTTATTTTGGTTCAAAATTTGATCAAAACGGGGATTCTTGGGAAAACTACAGAGCAAGCAAACAATGATATATATATATATATATATATATATATATATATATATATATACACACACACACACACACACACACGTACGAGGGTCGTTTAAGTTCTCCAACCTCAAAAGCTGCGTTCCTCCGGAATTTACTAACATGAGCATTGGCTTCAAAGCAGGGGATTCGGAAGCTGTAAAAGAGATTTTATTTTGTTACAAATAGATAGTGTAACCACTTCCAGGCTTATTAGATGTACTCAGCTCTCGCACGTGGTAAGAAATGTGCAGAAACAAACAATAAATATAGCTTATTAGATAGTATTGCGCAAAAATACTCACTTGCGCATTATACAGGGTGTCCCGTAAATGTCTAGTCATATTGTGAGGGGTGATAGAGGACCCTTAGGGGAACAAAAAATGTTCTATGACGATTTCCCGAATTCTCGCCCATAAGGGAGAAAACGTCGTTTTGTCGATTTTTCGAGACAAACGTGGTTTTTAAGAAATAATCTTTGTTGCTCCGCCCCAGGTGGTTCTACTAGAAAGGGAGTGAAATCAATCGAAAGCTGAGTAAATTTACTATAAGACTAGTTGGGAATAAACGTAAAAATAAATAAATGTATGTATGTATATCTTACCAAAAGAAAGCTATTCTAAATTTCCTGATATTTTATTGATATTTCTTTCCAGCGTTACTCCTCAATGGGCAGGATCTGAGATTTCCGGGTTTTAGAAAAACTTCTTCATTTAACCAGCTTTCCATTCATGTATCACAACCCTGTGTTATTGAAGTATTTGAACGATTTAAGAACAAAAGTTTAAAAAAAAAACATGGATCTGTGAAAAGAAAATTATATTTTTTTCTTCAGTTTATTCAGAAAGCTGAAGACAAATATTTATTTTTATAAATGTTTACATAAATATTAAGTAAATATTTACTTAAAACAATAAAAAAAATTACTTCCACGAATATAAAAAAATTTCTAAAATAGTAAATGAATAAAATTCACATTTATTTTGAATTTATTAATTCAGGTAACTAATACTGGGTCCAGGAGGCGGCCTTTAAGGGACCCCAACCATACATTAACCTCAAAAATTATTATTTTTACCTATATCACGCGTTTCAACACATTTTTACAGGACTATATACATCTTATTTATGAGGGATAGAATTTTTAATTACCACAACAAAAACGCATGGGCTCACGAGAATCCCAGTGAGTTTCACAAACATAGCAATCAGTATCATTTCAAGGTAAAGCATTTGTTTTCTAAATAAATACCTATAAAAATATGTTCAAATGCTTGATCTAGGTAAAAATAGTAATTTTTGAAGTTAATGTATGGTTGGGGTGCATTTATGGCCACCTCCTTGACCCATTATTAGTTACTGTAATTAACAAATTGTGTATTTTATTTATTTACTGTTTTAGTAATTTTTTTTATTGTTTTAAGTAAATATTTACTTAATATTTATGTAAACATTTATAAAAATAAATATTTCTCTTCAGCTTTTTGAATAAACTGAAGAAAAAAAATATAATTTTCTTTTCACATATCCATGTTTTTTTTTTTAAACTTTTGTTCTTAAATCGTTCAATAACACAGGATTGTGATACATGAATGGAAAGCTGGTTAAATGAAGAAGTTTTTCTGAAACCCGGAAATCTCAGATCTTGCCCATTGAGGAGTAACGCTGGAAAGAAATATCAATAAAATATCAGGAAATTTAGAATAGCTTTCTTTTGGTGAGATGTACATACATACATACATTCATTTATTTTTACGTTTACTCTCAACTAGTCTTATAGTAAATTTACTCAGCTTTCGATTGATTTCACTCCCTTTCTAGTAGTACCACCTGGGACGGAGCTACAAAGATTATTCTCTTAAAAACCACGTTTGTCTCGAAAAAACGACAAAACGACGTTTTCTCCCTTATGGGCGAGAATTCGGGAAATCGTCATAGAACATTTTTTGTTCCCCTAAGGGTCCTCTATCACCCCTCAAATATGACTAGACATTTACGGGACACCCTGTATATATAGAATTCAAGTAATAAATAACAAGATTTAGAGAGGATAAATAGAAAGATTGCATCACTTTACTAGTGAAAGTTTGACGAGTGACTGATATTTGAAAGGAATAGGAATTATTTCCTTGTTAGTGGTCACCCCTAGGCGACGTGCAGGAGTACAGGTATTAGAGTCTGCTATTTGGGAATGTTCTACTTGGATTGGGTACTTGATGCTGTTGTTGTGTACAGTCAGGTCGTAGCTGGCTATTATGCCCAATATGTCATGTTTTTTAGGTGACTGGGCAAGAATAATTTCCTTTCAAGTAATAATTTAGATACTGAAGTATTAGGCATTAGAGAGGTGAATGTGAAGAGCCAGGGGAAAAACTTCGCTTTTCCTTTTAGTATGACCCTGGTTCCCTAATAGTGGTTTTCGTACATCGAAACTTGCTATAAAGTTCCCAGAAGTAATGGCAGACTTGCATTTCGAAAAAAGTCCTTCTCGAAGGAACAGGGCTGTCTTACCGACTTTCCATATAAAGCTAATACGTGTCTCGTGTGATAGTAATCTCAAGTTCGATTTGGAAAGCTTTGAATAGAATATTCTTTAATATATTTTTCCGAAAAAGAAATCACCCTGTTGATATTGAAGTATGGGTACAAAGGAGGCGAATAGAGTGCTTACAGTGTTGTGGGTTGGCATTAAAACTGCGTCATCCTAGCGCGCTTTCGTTCATTCCCCTAGTATCATTTGCTAAGCTTAGAATAGAAACAGTTAATGCCTTGTTTTAATCATCCGTAAAAAATGATGTAAAATCACGTAAAATTAAATCTCTAAGCGAAGATCTTTGGTGCCACAACAGGAAACTGGCAGTATAACTACACTTAGGCATAGGTTTCTCCGAATGAGATGACTCTATGAAAAATTGCATGAAACCCGTATTTGTAGTAAATGCTATAAGCTTTCGAATATATACTTTACATTTAGTAGAATTTCCCAATAGGTATGGAGTTGTATAAGAATATATCCAAAATTCCCTACAAAAATCTATTTTTTTTCATTTTCCACGAAAACAGTTTTAGAGGTGGCTTTGAAAATGGTTTTATTATTAGGTTCCCCTACCGCAACGAATTATAAAACGTATACCTAGTAACGCAGAAACGTAAGCGTTACGATTATTTTTTTCTCGCACGAATCTTTCAATTCACACAATGTATTTTTGTACTAAATTACTTTAAAATCGGTCCATTGGGCCAACTTGGGAGCGAACAAGCATATATATATATATATATATATATATATATATATGTGTGTGTGTGTGTGTGTGTTCTCAAATTCGATCAAACATTATCTTCGTGAACTATGCGTTCTGAAACGTGAAGTTTTCTAACCGGCACTTTCAGATTGCGCAGAATCAACGTCATAAGCAGTTTCATTCTTATGGAGGGAGGGAGGAAACGCGCTAAAAACATATTATTTACACTTCTTATATCGTCATTTGTTATTGAAACGGTAATTTCATTTAAATTTACAAATTCATATATTTTTATTATAAGAACAAAGTAGATTATAGCTTTCTTCCCCGGGCAATAGCTCGTGAGTAGTATTAAAAAGTAAAACTCCTTCAAGGATAATTTCTGTATAAATATTGATAAGAGAATCCCTATTAACATTCCATTTATTATCATGCGCGAGAACTGGAGCAGAACACTACTTTCTTCACTCATAAGGTCGCCATCTCTCTTTACCAGCTGTAGCTTATCTACAAACAGCTCGGGGATTGCATACATCATTTATTGATAAGAATACATTTTGTAAGACATTTTTTATGACTTACAAGTTGGGTTTTGACTTGTAGAGAGAGTCCTACCAAAATATCCAGCCAGTCTTTTAGTGAATTTTGACTGTAGGGATTGCTCTTATGACAGAAATTGTGATAAATTTCTTCAGCCAACCTAAATTGGCACAAATTTACTTCCGTTAAAAGCGATACGTTTTTTTATAAGTTTGTAGTAGGTGTTAACTCCGGACCCCAATCATTAATATTCCCCGGGTTGTTGCGAAATTGTTGCATTCGAACGAAACTCGCTTTACAAACTGAAAGGAAAGATGGAAAGAATTAGAATAAGAAGGACGTGACACGGGAGATTATGAAGAGGACGAATGAGCATAAATATGCTTTAGCGATGACTAAACTGAAAAAAAAAGTTACAAGAAAGCGTTACAAAAAAGTGTCCATTGGCTTTCGCGCACGCGCGGTGGCGTGTACGCAAAACAAGTCTGTATGTTTTATAGTAATTACATTGGTTTGTCGGTTGGACCTGAAGTATATTTATGTTCATGAATTTGAGCAGAAGGCTCTAAACAATTTTTTTTTTTTATGAGTTTGTTAGAGGTCGGAGGAACTGGAACAGGTATTTCGGGAATAGATCGAGGATATAAACTTAACTTCGCAGTTTTAATACATGTAAAGTGTTTTCTGTTTGTACGGTAGGGATTCCAAGTGTAAACGTTTTCAGTGCGAGAAAGAGAGGGGGGAAATTTTATTGAAATACCCCAAATCTGATTGACGGATTGAATATTTTGGCCTAATATTTGTGTGAACATTTCGTGGGATTAAGAATACATGTCTCCTGGAACATGTACCGCACTTTGGTAAATTCCAGTAAGGCACTACAAAACCTAGTTGATAGGTCATGCAATAAAATAAAAGATTGAGAGAAAAACGTGATGCGAAGGTAGAAATTGTCGTAATTTTTGAATAAAACTACATTTTACATATGAAAATGGTTTTTATTGTTTTCCGATGAATCGATCTAAACGTGGAATATATCGATTAAAAAGAGCTGATTGACAACGGCTATTTTATTTGTCTGGACTTGGTTCTACCAAGAGGAAGAGGCGCCCGTCTGAAGAAGCTAAACGTGTAAAGTGCCAAATAATGTTCGTTATAATAGGCTGACGTGTTTTAAATATATAAACGGCCTTCTGCCTTTTTAAAACAAACAATTTTTTCGAAAATAAATAGTGACACTCTATAAATATAGATATTAACGGTATATACATATATAAATATATAACACAATGTGTCCATTATAGATCCAAGTTGTATGCGTGATGAATAGAATATTTCTAAGGCGGAACTACAATGCCCCGTTACGCTACTTTCTACGGCCTTATAAGGCGAGTGGCTGGTCTAAATATTTCGCATTCACCTCGCTGATGATCGATTGATGAAGTGGCTTCGTGTGTAAATTCTTCAATGATTTGGTACGAACTATCAGATGAATGGGCTATTTAGTCATTCCGTGCTCCCATTGTCAACCATTCATCAAATCATCACAACAGAATCACGCCCTTTCGAAGGATCACGCATTGCAGATTTTGTGCACCAGGAGTGCAACGAATCGGTCAGGGGTTCAGAAGAGGAATTTGAAAGGAAAAGGTTCCCTGGAAGAAGTGAAAGTAAGATATCAAATAAGTCTTTGGTCATGAGGGAATTAGGGACAAATCATTTCATTTTCGTTTGGTAATAGAACAGTCCGACTCGCAGGAACTGCATCATCTTAGCGCGGTTCCGTTCATATCCCTTTTGTCATTTGAAAAGTTTGGAATAGAAACAGATAATATTTGGTTCGGCCTTTGTTCAAAGGGCTTTATGACTTTACCTGGTCGGGTCCACCAGACCCCAGAATCCTCTTCTAGTATTTAGTACGTTTCAATGCATTGAAAAATATCAAAAAAAATCACATTTTCTTGTGTTCTTCTACTACAGTAATAATTCTACAAATAAAATCAATTAAAAAATAAAATAAAAAACCAACAGCATTTTCAATTGCCTTTGAAAATATTCAAAAGACGTCATCGAATCTCTTTCTCTTGGCAAGCTATATTTCTAACAATGAATTGTTGTTCTTATTTTACTTAATCTGTTTTATTGTCAAATACATTATCCAACTTTAAGCAATTAAAAAATAACAAGGCATAAAAACAGACAAAAAGAACCGTTCGAATAAACGAAATCAATTACTTCAAAGTTTAAGCACTTATTTCTCCGATTGACATCACCTAATCAAAAAATTGTTTCAAAATCTTTTTTGTAGAGAATTTAGGAAGCTTTCAAATAGTTTCTATCCACTTATGAAAATTTCCTAACCGTGTTCGAGATATTAATGAAATTATACGATGTTCCCAAAACTTTTCATGGGTGTTCATAAAATATTTTATTCTAACCCTTCCTTAACTCCAAACGTAACCAAAAGTTTAACATGTTTGTTTTGATGAAATTCAAACATGCAAAAAATGTTTCAACTGAATCCCATGATTGTAAGTACCAAAACCAAAAACGTTATTCAGCAACTATTTTTCCAATTTTCTCGAAAACGGTTAAATCTATCGCCTTAAAAATGGTGTCATTCGTTTTCCTAAGCCAAGAAGCCTATTAAACGAGTACTTGCATGCATGTGAAGTAAGCGGAATTTTTTTCGCGCGAAATTCGCTCCAAAAACCTTTTTCCGGTGGGCGGATTCTACTGGTTAACGAACATGACCTTTCAAATTAGACGAAAGATTTTTGTACCAAATTTCATCAAAATCGGACCATTAGGGGAGCCGGAAAACCGCGAACAGACAAATATATATATATATATATATATATATATATATATATATATATATATATATATACATACACACACATTTGAACCACCGTCATTTTCGGGCTCTAGGGGTTCTGAAACGCAAAATTTTCTAGTCGGCACTTCCGGATTGTTTCATGAGATCAACCTTATAAGCGGGGTTCCTCCCTATGAAGGGAAGGAGGAACCGCGCTGAAATGGCAAAGAGTCCAGGTACTAATTGGTTCGAAAAATCAAGCACAGTGTAAATGACTTGTCATCCAGTAAAAAATCAAATATACGACTTTATTTGACTCTAAAAAGCGGATTATAGTAGTTAGTTTTCGATGTTGAAATGGTGTTGACGAAAAGGCTTTACCAGCAAATTTATGACAACCGCCATACCTATAGTTTATGACACACCAGAATATGGAGACATTACCTATGAGAAATTTAAGAGATATATGACAATAAACCCCTTACAACTACCTTCCATAAATCATGAATGCTCATCAGCTATATGACCAAATAGACGGGAAGAAGTCATTTTATGCCGTGTCAGGATTGGTCAAACTCGTATGACTCAATGGTTTACTTTATGTCTAATAGATACACATTTATAAAATTTTATTTTTTTATTTATTTTATTTCGAGCTTCGTAATTTTAGTGATGAGCTCATGATGACGGAAGTGACATTTATATAAGAATAGTAAAAAACCTCACGAAAAGTCTAAAAATCCTCTTGTCTGTAGATATTTTTTTTTAAATACTCCCAACGTTACCAGCAATTATACATCCTAAATTGGATGAATGTTGAATGTATGAAAAAACATTCAACACAATCCGTTATTTTTCTTGTATACTCCAAACCAAAATTCTGGTTTTCCTTTATTGTTTACTGTGTGTTTATTCTATTGGTTAATTTTGTATACCTATTTTTAAAGCATGCCGAAATGCCTAATTATATATTTTTCCGAAAATCGGTCTGTTTTCTTAGTCGAAACCCAACAATTCCTTTTACTTACTATCACCTTCACAGCCAAATCTTTACATCTCATTACAAAATACTAGTTCTTCCACTTTTATCAAAAACTGTCAAATATTTAACTTCGAAAATGTTCATTTGCAACCAAAAAAAGGTGACTTTTTTTTTTACGCCGCATCGACATATAGGCCATTAGCGCCAGGAAGGCTATTATCGCAAAAAATGTAAGGGACACAATTTATTCCGCAAATAAATAAATAAAAAAACTGGGAAATACCGTGCCCCAGTGGGCATATTAAATAGCAAATACAAAAATTCAAAAAATGGAAGGCAATCACAGCCATTTAGTGGTGTTGATTTAGACTTCATTTCGCCTGAAAAAGGGCGCCTCTTTTTATTGGATGAAGGATATGTATGGATATTAATTAATTTCATTCCTGAACCATAGTGGATGTATAAGGAAAGAGACAATGTTCTCTTATATATATAATAGTATATATATATATATATATATATATATATATATATATATATATATATCTAATATATAAAATTCTCGTGTCACAGTTTTCGTTGCCATACTCCTCCGAAACGGCTTGACCGATTTTGATGAAATTTTTTGTGCTTATCCGGTATCTATGAGAATCGGCCAACATCTATTTTTCATCCCCCTAAATGTTAGGGGTAGTCCACCCCTAAATTTTATTTTTTATTTTTTAGACAAAATTTTTAATTTCTATTTTTTTATGATACAACATACAAAAATACATACAATCCTCAATTTTCACCCTTCTACGATCAACCCTTATTTTTTAATAGCCATTTTAGTAATTTAATCATTTTTCCTCTCCGGTCGAAAACTGATCAATCGTCATTTAATTAGTTATCCCCGCCAGATGTCTACATCTTGATAGCTGACCCGGAGTCCTGAATAGCAGAATAAATATTTTAAAATATTATTGAATCGACTGTTAGGCGGTACGAAGTTCGCCGGGTCAGCTAGTATATATATATATATATATATACTTTTATACATAAAAAAAACATTGTCTCTTTCCTTATACATCCAGTATGGTTCATATATATATATATATATATATATATATATATATATATATATATATATATATATATATAGGGTAGAAGTAACATTTAATGAGCATGATAATGTTTTAATGCCTTTGGTGGAACAGTTCAAAGATCGTATTGATAGTTTTAATATAGTAGAAAAAAGGTTTGTGTGGATGTGCAAAAAATTATTTTTTGTTGTAGAAGTGCCCCTGAAGAGGTGCGAAGAAAAGATGCACGAAACATGTCGGGCCCAATAAATAAAGTGGTGTAATAAAGGAAGACTGCTTTAATGACCCCATGCCTCCTAGGATAAAAAATAATATATATATATATATATATATATATATATATATATATATATATATATAAAGCCTTTACAAAAATGAAATAATATACGTTATTAATTTGTTTTGTATTTTTTTTTCCAGGTGAGTTTTCTACCTAAAAATCAATTTATTTCACTGTAAGTACAATTTGAGCTTCTCTTGTACATATGCTGTGAATGCTGCATGCTTAAATTATTTGTTGCAATGGGTTCTTGGACTTCTTATATTACATTTTTCTGTATATATTTTAATCTATAAAAAGTCCACTTATCTAAACTATGGTTGATTTAAAACCAGTTTTAAATTTTTTTAATATGTATATTGTCATACAAAATTGTATGTTGGTATACAATATATATTCAAATATTGGTGGCAAATTCAACATAATACAATACAAAAGCTATGAAAGATACACAAAATTGGACAATATTTGACTATACGACGATTCTTCTTTTCTTTTCTTTTTTTTAATTATCACTGATTACATTATTAGATCGATTGTTATTACAATTATAGCATTAAAAAATTCCCCCCCCCAAAAAAAAAGAAAAAAAAAAAAAAAAAGGAAACGTTTTAACCAATTGAAATGAATTTTCTAAAGCTTGATAACTACGCTGTCTGTTTAGCAACCCAATATTGTTGGGCGGCACACTTTGTTTTTAAATAAACAATTTCTTCTTCTAGCTATTATTTTAAATATAATTTTTCTATTTATAGTTCTGAACATGAAAAATCAGTTTATAAATTATTACTTCATTATTTTTATTAATTTTTTGAGAGCAGATCACTTGCGCAGTTGAGCTCTTCAAGTAAATAAATATATATGAATTATTAGTTTTTGAAATTCTAATTCCTTTTTCTCAAAAGCACGAAATAATTGTTCATATTTCATTTTAATTATATTGGTCGGTAAACAGTGTATATAATATGTCATTAATGTCGTATACTATACACCATCAGTGACATAATATATGTATTTATCAACTATTTTTTTTTTTTTTTTTTTTTTTTTTGGAAAAATGAAAAAAATAAACAAGAATACGTTTCAAGCTCAGATACATTCATCCAAAAAAGTCAATGCATTTGTTAAATGGCAAAGCTTCATATTTTACTAAAGTCAACATAATTGCCAAATAAGGCAAGGAAATGTGTAGGTTTTTGTTTACTCCGTTAGTATATTATAAATAAACATTATTCTTGCAGAAAGATTTCATGATACTACCACTTTTTTACGCATTCATTTTGAAAGGAACACAACGAGGGTATGTATTGAAAAGTTAAACCATTTTCTCATACCTGCGGAAAAAATGTTGATGGTTTGTGGTGAAAACTGCTCTCGTTCACAGGATAATTGTCGAACATAAAAATAATCGTTTCTTGAATAGAATAACGCTACCTTTATCTGGGACAGAGTTCATTATCTACGGAGAGGAAATAGTGTTTTTTAACCTGTTAGAGTACAATGTCTTGCCGAACACCGCATAAAATAATAGCACTAAGAGTTTAGTCGTCCTTAATTAGTTAAAATTCGGGTAACACAAGGTATCCATGTAAGACCTATACTTTTTCATGTTTCCTAACAGCTAAACCATTCTCTTCCAATGGTCTAGGAATGAATGGGTCTTTTGTCCCAAGGTTTTTAATGATAATACAGTACTACGGCTGCGGATAATGTCACGAGAGGTATTATGCGCCTTTTCTCGGTCATCCAGAATGTCGCAAGCATCGAGCTCGCTCTTGTGACACTCGTCTGCAATTATTCCGGGCTCACGGTGTCGCGGGCTCCATTTACTTGCAGCTCTAAGGACGTGGTCGCTGGGAAAATTGCATGTTGTTGTGCAAAACAGAAAATGAAAGGGCTGATTGAAAGGAAATTGAATTGGGGTGTGGGGTAAAGCGCTACGGGATTTATAGTTTTTGGCGCGTTTCTTCCATCATCAAGTAGAGAAAACCAGCTTATGACGGGCCGGAGACGCCGACTAAAAATGTCGACAATTAGGGCATCAAAAATATGATAAGCCACACAAATACCGGTATATATATATTATGAGTTGGCGCGTTCTGACGACATCTTTACAGCTATCATTAAGGCGCCAAAGAAGACACTCGTAAATACGCGTCGGTACTAAATATTCCATTCCGAAACCTCAAAATAGTTGGACTAAATTGCTTATTTTCCTCCTAGTTTACTCATAAAAGAGTATTAAAGAACAGAACTAACAGGAATCTTAGCCCAATTAAGGCTCAGCTCAGAAAAGATGATAATCCTCTACAATAAAAATAAACTCACCATCGATACAACCACGCTATGTTCTGCCTGCGAACTACAAGAACTGGAAACCCTAGAGCACATATTCTTCATCTGTCCCTTGTACTCTCCTATAAGGAAGTTGTATATAGATAAATACATCACAGCTTATCCTCCAAAGGTACAAATACTTCTATCAGCTCTAGATAAGGCTTTAATTAACGATTTAAATAAATACTTAGAGACTCTCATAAAGCTGAGGTCATTTATTATAGAATAAACATTGTAACTTGACATTATTTTCTTTATTATTTAATTTATTTTTGTTTTTACTGTGTGAAATTACACTTATCTTAAGATGTATTTATGTATTTATTTTTCTTAATTTGAATTCAGTAGAAGCCTCATTTTATTATTACATGTAAAAGATATTACAAGTTTTATTTTGTTTTGTGCAAATTATATTTTTCATTAATGCAATAAGGCTGCAACCCTTGCATATAAGTTGTAAAACTTCAGCAATAAAGCATATATTATTATTATTATAACTAATAGGACGTAACAGTTTAGGCATTTTACTAAATATTTAGATAATCGTTGTAAATATAAGTTGATCTTTTCAAGTTCTTATGAAGTTTGGGATATTATCAAAGATCTTATTTATTTATTGGCAATGTTGGACTGAAAGGAAGAAGATTTACTATCTGAAGGTTTTAATAAAAACATAACAATTAATACCGAAAACGTGAAAAATAGATGGATTGCAATGAACAAAATATAATCATAATAAATGGAGAAAATAAATGTAGTTGTGAATAAAATAGTATTAAAAACATTAATTTAAATAAAATCCTGCGTCAAAAAATAAAAGAGCTAGATTTCGATCATGATAGTTCGTAGAACTCAATTTTAAAATAAACATTACTTTTTCTCGGCAACGTTGTGGTTCAAGCTTCAAGGCTTTAAAAGGGCTATAAAACAATAATGAATCAAGTAAATATTAATAACAATATAAAAAAAGTAATAATATATTATTATTACTTATTTGTATATTCTTATTAAAACATTCTCTTTCAAAGTTTATGTATTTTTCAGATAAACGGTGGAAATTCAAACGGTAACCCTCACAATAAAAATTCCATTTTATTTTAAAATTTTGTGTTATTAGCTGTTGTGAGCAAACCTTCTGTTCTGAATGAAAAAAATAATAGAGTAAAGTAAAAAAATAAAAAGAAGCCGTATTTTTGTTACATTTTCTCATCTACATAAAATATCATGTTGTTTAAATATCGCGTCCAAATAATGGCTACTATCAGTCAAAAGTAACGAGAGATCATTAGTATTTGTCGAAAGTCAATACGGAGTCAAGGTAATACTACTATCCGGGTTTCATTTAGACAGTCATTTAATAATATGTTTAATTTGTCAAAGAGGCACGGTGTGAGCGCTAAGGTACATGCTCTCCGTGCCAAAGTTCTTGGGTTCGATTCCGACTAGAGGTGGTGGCTTTTCGTTCGAAAAAAGAAAAGGCATCATCCTTACCCTGGCTAGGAAAGGGTGGTCACCTCTAGATAACCCGTCCTAAAATTCTGATTTAATTATAAATGGACGTTAAATGTTAAATAAATAAATTTGTCAAAGTTTATTGTCGTCAATGTCATTCAACAATTTAGGCCAATGAATTTGCAATTTGTTGTTAGATTCTTTTGTAAGTTGTGATTAGAGCATGAAGATTCTACGGGTATGTACTGGTAATGTATAACTCACGAAGCTATTAGTTACGCAATGTTTCAGGAAGTGAAGGAATTATAACTTAGTGGTTTCCATTTAAAAAATGTCTGTCTTAAGAAAAAATAACATGCAATAAATCAGAAACACCAATAAATCTAATATTTAACAAGTCAAATTCGTTTACAAGCATACATATTGCTCGTTTCAATGTGAAAATCGTGAAAAACAGAGAATAAAGCGATAGACGGATCTGAGGAGAGGCGAAACGGAAAGGACTAGCGGTATTGAAGGTCAAACCGCAGGAACGGGTCAAACGGGTCGCGTAGGAACTGTTACTTTCTTCCGAGTCACTGTTACACCCTCAGTCACTTTTACTCCTTACGGTTTACTTGCTCTTCAGCTTTAGCCTCGGGAAGAAAGGATAAGTGGTTAGCGTCTTTGCAATATCGTTACGTGCGGAATTTTAATTGATTCACGAATGAAAGTGTATACGCTTCATCAGTGGAGTTAAGGAAAATGTAGTAACAACAGCAATTTCATACAGGGGATGTAAGTTTGAGTACCGCTTGTGGAAGGTTGAATCTTTTGAGCGAAGAGCTCGCTGACGAAACCCCGTGCTATTCGATGGGTATTTAGAAAGGGCGTTCACCTGTAGATAGCATGGCACTAATGGTCTCCAAGAAGATGCACCATGAAAAAAAAAATATATTAGTACCTAAAATACATGCAGTTAACTACTAATTAAACAATAAAGTTTGTTTAAACATCAGTTACATTTATTATGTCAAAACCTCTCGTGTTCAAAGTTCCAGCAGGCGTACTGGAGTACTGAGGACCCCAATCTCCGTTTTTTGGCTGCTATACCGGTCAAAACGCCTGGATGCTCTAGTGGTCCGGGGAGTGTATTCTCCAAACCCTTTGACAAGTCTTCCCCCATTGCGTAAAATTTGATGATTATTTCATCTTAGGTAGTTAACTATATGCTTTATCTGATGTTTGTAGTTAGTAGAAACAACCAATTTTTGGCAACTAGTAGTTAGAAGTTAAAATATTTAATTACTAACTACAAGTTGAAAAAAGTAGTATAAATAATTATTGCTGGTTGCATTGAAGCAGAGTAACTACTTAACAACTAGTTAGTAGTTGAAAATGTACTTAACTACTCGAAGTTTTTCTTAGTTGAAAGCAATAAAAAATGTGGTACAACACAATTGAAGGGAATGCAATAGTTTGAAGGTTTCAATAAAAAAAAATATTTTAAATTTCGCCCCCCCCCCCAAAAAAATTACAATACTAATTTTCTTATGGCCTAACTGAAAAAAATGGTCTGTATTTCAAATAATTCGGAATGCCTACAGCTAATGTTTTAATGGACTCGTGAAGATAATTTTGAGTAATTCATTAATATATTTCTCAAAACTACCTACGCGAAAATCTCGTCAAATGAAAGTGCAACTCAAACAGTTTACTCGAGGCACAAAGAGGCAGATAGATACCTGATTCTTTATTATGTTTTCGAAAGTGCGATTTCAGTCGAAGAATTTAGTACTTAAAAAATTGGTTGTTGTTTGTACTAATTAGAGCAGTAAAACAAGGGAATTAAATGTTATTAATACGTTTTGTAATAAAGGTTTCCTTAAGAATCAGCACAGTGAGGGAAAGTAATTTCCGGTTACGATTGGCAACGATAATTTTCCTGTATAATTTAGCGCCTAAAATTTCGTTTAACTTCGAGATCTGTTTCTATTAGGTTTATTTTGTCACGAAATGTCATAAAAATATATATTAACTGCATCAATTCCAGGCGCTCCTATAGAAAACAAGGATTAGAACAGAAACGTGAAATGATGTCGCAGTTCCTGTAAGTCGGACTTATTTTTGAAAAAAAGAAAACAAATTAGTTTTCTAGAAAGCTGAGGTAATAAAATACATATATAGTCTTGGAATTATGAAGAAACGACTAATTGTATTATTGCTGCTGCCACTTCCTGACACTTTCGCCACGTGATTGTCGTGCCTCCAGTGAACGTACGGCGCGAAGCTTTTCTTACGGGCAATTAGCTGATTCGCGCAGGCGTATGGAACCCTTAATCCTAATCAGTCGAACTATGTTGCTTTCTAGTTCCGCAGACGCACGCACGAACTCCCTAAAGCTTTTGGCCTTTCACTTTGAGGAGCGATTGGCGTAGCTCGAGGTTCGGGAATCGACTGCGATATTAGCAAGTAAACTCTTGGAAGGAATATTTTGAACCGACAAGGAAATTGCCCGCTTATATATATATATATATATATATATATATATATATATATATATATATATATATATATTTCTATTTCTGAAAATTCTGCTTAAGCTGATCCCTGTGGATCCTCGACCAAAAAATGTTTCTAGAAGCAAAAAATGTTTGCTTTTAAAGCAAATATCAGAGGACGCTTCTAGAATGCAGTTCAGAGCATCCGCAATCGGGGATATCCAGAAAATCTCTGCCATACTCCGGGAGGATTATCCGGTTGGATTATGCTCCAATCATGTACTCCCGAGAAATCATCCTCAGCGAACATCAGAGGATGCGCCTAAAAAAAAAACGTCGGAGTATGCTTCCCTTGTGTAAACTTAGTTGATGCTCATTAAGTGGACGTCAGAGGACTGGAATGAACGTTAGAGGACACCACTAAACTGAACATATATATATGTATCTACGATCACAGGAAATAAGTTGAGAAATTGCTAAATGTGTTAAGTGCACTATGATTATTTCCCATGACTTATGGATAGTGTAAAAAAGTCACTAACTCACAGCCTTGATCGTTTTACACAAATAAAGATGCGGGTTTCTAGGAATTCCCTATTAAAGAGCTCCCCTGAAAAGTTTGATTTTGAACTTACCAAATAATTCCCTGTGGCTATCCATATGTGTGTTTGTGTACAATTTTGAATAACCGTTTTTTCGCCGTCTAAGGGTTGGAAACTGGCATTCTTAAAATCATATTTGCACTAAAAGTAATCCATCTGAATTTTTAAGTCATCAGACATTTTTCATTTATTTTCTAGAATGCCATTCTAGTTTTGTCTACTCAGAAGAAAAAAAAGGGATTATTCATCTGTAATTTTGAGTAATTTATATTCTTTTAAGTACACTACATATGATGTAGGCTTAGTTTGGTGTAGAAAGTGCTGGATTCTATAATGTTATTATTCAAAAGTAACTTTGACGTCTGGATGAAGGTAATAGCAAGTTCAAAAAATGTCGGACTTTTCTCTATTTGAACACTAACAATGTCACCCAAGGGTATATGGAAATGATCAGCTCCATGTCTGATAACTATAACTGAAAGGCTATATAAATCAACTAAGAGCTCAACACAGTCCCCTTTTGAACTCCATGGACCCTGCTTGTTACGTGAGTTAGAAAGCTGGGTCCTGAACTCTCCATCATATAGTCTGCACATAATTACAGGTCCGAGATGCCGTTTAACTCCTGGGCTGCGCACGATACGCTGTATTTTCTACGGATTTTGCAACAATTGATACTGCCTTTCCATATATTAGGAATCCCCAGCATCCTCGAAAGGAATATGATAAATAATAATAATAATAATAATAAATAATAAATATAATGCTGTGTATATAGCAACTCAATTTATTTGAGCAGCGTTCTTTATTTACAACAAATAAAGTTTTTCTTTTTCATATTCAAAATAATGCAAAAAAAAAGGCAGCGTAGTAATACATGACCATTGAGGAGCTCAGTCAAAAGCCCTAATCAAAATAGTTTATTTCGTAAAGACCTCAATATGTCTTTAATCCACGAACTGGCAAATACGCGTGTCCAAACCTTCTACTCTAAACTGGTTGCCCATCTCAATCCCAGAGTGTAAAATGTCTTTACACCCATAAAATCAGTGTAACTCCCCTACTAGCATTTTGTTACCCATAAATCATTCGTATAAATTAAAAATAAAACATTGAATTTCAATTGCATACTTTTTCAATTAGATTTATGAATCAGTATTCCATAGAGTGAACATTCGCCTTTGAAACACTTCTAGAACTTTTTACTTCGATTTCCCAACGTCCGGATTTCGTGATTCGCCCTTTCTCTTCCAAGGTCCTGACATTCTTATGACTTATTTGTATTTCCTTAATTAGAATGATTAACCATTATACTTTATTGTTTTTACAAATCTTAATAAACGTTGTGAAAGAAAAGAAATAGGAGCTGAAAAAGTTCATTCCTACAAGAAAAATCGACAATATTTTTTTTTCTGTTACCTACATTTGAAATGCGCAGCTGAGTCAATTATTAATATTTTATTAAATATTTACTTGGAGTAGCACAAACTTGTAATGGTCCAAATATGGTTTTATTTACAGCAGACTGTCCTCATTTGTCGGACATGATGTCTATCGAGTTTCATTGCAATGACGTATCAAAAAATGACGGCCGGTTTGGGTAAAATAATTATTTGATTCCGGACAAACCTACTTTCCTAATAAACACATTTAGTTCATTTTTACAACATATTTTAGCGCATCTGTTAGTTTTTTATTTTTTAGGTTCCTAAAAAGGTATCCGTGGATGCGAAACATGTAGAACCATTTATTACAAATTGAGGATTATATCAATTTGGATTTTTATTCATTGAACTTCTGCCCCAAAGAGGAGAAAATGTCGATGGTATTTATGTAGAACGGGAATATGTGACTATTAAGAGTGGCGGATAGATACCTGATACTATCGCACAGATATCGGAATACCAAAGAAAGCTGGCAACCGCAGACTCCTGGTCGCACCAACCAGAATAGTAGGCTTTCACTGTAGATGCTCTCTTCCTGAAAAATATATCTCATAGTTATTAATTTCAAAAAATATGCATTTTTTTTTTTATATTCCTTCTTAGTAGCAGAAGACCAATCACAGCAGTAGCTGGGCCACATTGGTCGGCAGCAATTGCTCTAATCTAATATTAGGATATTTAATAAAATGTATTTGATATGATTTTGTTGTTATAATTATTTATTCGTTTAATTTATAGAGTTCCGCACCATAGCCGACAAATTCTTTCTACGTCAATGTTAAAAAGGAAAAAATAAAGAAACGATAATTACAAGGAAATTGAGAACTTTGGCAAAGTACAAATAAATAAATTTAAAAAAAAACATTAGTAATAAAAAGAGATATTAGGTGAGAATATATCCGTTAAAAAATTGAATAAGTTAAAATTTGGAGTACAATTGTTTTTTAAATGTTTAAGTAGTGGACCGATATGTAGACTACTTAGTGTTAATAATTTGCATAAGTCGAAGGGTATATTTACATTATTGCATTTTTAAAAATTATTGGTGGACCCAGTGCTCTCTTTATTTTATTTGCCCTTATATTTGAACTAGTATTTAGTTTGACATTCATGTTTTTACATCCACAAAGATGCCAATTCACCATTCTAATTGTGTTTTCAAGAATTATTTTACTTTGTAAAGAGACATTTTTTTTTTTTTTTTTTTTTTTTTTTTTTTTTTTTTTTTTTTTTTTTTTTTTTTTTGTATTTCATGGCAAACGCCTGAATGTACTGCGTTATGTTGCCGCGAGCTCCAAATTAGTAGTACTACTTCCAATTTTTTATTCTTGTATGTAATTCTTAATTGTGTAATTATCGGAACCCTTTCTCCAGTACACACCAAAATTACACGAGTATAATTACACACAGTATATATATCTTTTCACGGAAGCTTTGTATTATAATTAAAGTCCTCAACTAAGGAAGCCTATAAAAATATAGACCAACATAAAATCGTAAAAAAAAATCTCAATATATATATATATATATATATATATATATATATATATATATATATATACAAAAAACAAGAATATTGGAAGTTGGAGGTCAACAATGGAAGAATAAGTGTATATATATATATATATATATATATATATATATATATGTGTATATATATATGTGTATATATATACAGGGTGTCCCGTAAATGTCTAGTCATATTGTGAAGGGTGATAGAGGACCCTTAGGGGAACAAAAAATGTTCTATGACGATTTCCCGAATTCTCGCCCCTAAGGGAGAAAACGTCGTTTTATTGTTTTTTCGAGACAAACGTGGTTTTTAGAAGAATAATCGTTGTAGCTCCGTCCCAGGTGGTACTACTAGAAAGGGGGTGAAACCTATCGAAAGCTGAGTAAATTTACTATAAGACTAGTTTGGAGTAAACGTAAAAATGAATGAATGTAAGTATATTTATCTTACCAAAAGAAAGCTATTCTAAATTTCCTGACATTTTATTGATATTTCTTTCCAGCGTTACTCCTCAATGGGCGGGGTCTGTGATTTCCGGGTTTTAGAAAAACTTTCTCATTTAACCAGCTTTCCATTCATGTATCACAACCCTGTGTTATTGAAGTATTTGAACGGTTTAAGAACAAAAGTTTTTAAAAAAACATGGATCTGTGAAAAGAATATTATATTTTTTTCTTCAGTTTATTCAAAAATCTAAAGAGAAATATTTATTTTTATAAATGTTTACATAAATATTAAGTAAATATTTACTTATAACAATAAAAAAAATTACTTCCACGAATATAAAAAAAATTCCTAAAACAGTAAATAAATAAAATACACATTTATTTTGAATTTATTAATTCAGGTAACTAATACTGGGTCCAGGAGTTGGCCATTAATGAACCCAAACCATAAATTAACCTCAAAAATTACTATTTTTACCTAGATCACGCATTTGAACACATTTTTACAGGTATTTATATTTTTTAAAACAAATGCTTTACCTTGAATTGCTACTGATGGCTATGCTTATGAAACTCGCTGGGATTCTCGTGAGCCCATGCGTTTTTGTTGTGGTAATTAAAAATTCTATCCCTCATAAATAAGACATACATAGTCCTGTAAAAATGTGTTCAAATGCGTGATCTAGGTAAAAATAATAATTTTTGAGGTTAATGTATGGTTGGTGTTCCTTAATGGCCGCCACCTGGACCCAGTATTAGTTACCTGAATTAATAAATTCAAAATAAATATGTATTTTATTTATTTACTGTTTTAAGATTTTTTTTATATTCGTTTTTTTTTATTGTTTTAAGTAAATATTTACTTATTATTATGTAAACATTTATAAAAATAAATATTTCTCTTCAGCTTTTTGAACAAACTGAAGAAAAAAATATAATTTTATTTTCACAGATCCATGTTTTTTAAAAAAACTTTTGTTCTTAAACCGTTCAAATACTTCAATAACACAGGGTTGTGATACATGAATGGAAAGCTGGTTAAATGAGGAAGTTTTTCTAAAAGCCGGAAATCACAGATCTTGCCCATTGAGGAGTAACGCTGGAAAGAAATATCAATAAAATGTCAGGAAATTTAGAATACTTTCTTTTGGTAAGATATACATACTTACATTCATTCTTTTTTACGTTTACTCCCAACTAGTCTTATAGTAAATTTACTCAGCTTTCGATTGGTTTCACCCCCTTTCTAGTAGTACCACCTAGGACGGAGCTACAACGATTATTCTTCTAAAAACCACGTTTGTCTCGAAAAAACAATAAAACGACGTTTTCTCCCTTATGGGCGAGAATTCGGGAAATCGTCATAAAACATTTTTTGTTCCCCTAAAGGTCCTCTATCACCCCTCACAATATGACTAGACATTTACGGGACACCCTGTATATACACATGTATATATATATATATATATATATATATATATATATATATATATATATATATATATACAAAAAACAAGAATATTGGAAGTTGGAGGTCAACAATGGAAGAATAAGTGTATATATATATGTGTGTATATATATATATATATATACACATGTATATATATATGTATATATATATATATATATATATATATATATATATATATATTAGCCGTCGATGAGCAGTAAGATACATTTAAAAAAAAAATTAAATAAACAATAAATATAAGGGCTTTGTTTCAACTCACGAGTTTGAAGGTGTTGAAGTTAGCATTAATCATCTATTTTTGATAATGAATTCCATGGGGATCTGTTTCGATTTATTCTATATTAAATATATATATGAATTCTTGTGAAAGATGACCCGATATATATTTTCCACTTTATCGACCCCCTGCTAGAAAAATAAACAAGAAATACATACATATATATATATGTATATATATATACATATATATATATATGTATATATATACATACATATATATATATGTATGTATGTTGCCACCTTTCCTAAATATCTATGGTGGAGTAGAGAATTCTTTCAGCGGGCCCATAGATGAAAGAACTCAACCAGTGCAAGTGGGACTTGAGCCCAGAAGACCCATTTTTTAAGTTTATGAATCCTATCGTTAAGTCGATTGTAATTAGGTATATATTTAAATATATATACTCTATTCCATTGTGAGGTGCACATATAAGTAGATAAGTCGATGAAAGCTTAAAAATCAGTTGGAAAAGTTGACAAAAAAACTTGTTATAACAAAAACGTTTGGAATCGAATCTGGAAAGTTAATTATGTCTAGAGAGAAAACTCTAGATAATTATAACATGAAATACTTATGAGAAAGTTGTACGATTTTATGTTGGTCTATATTTTTATAGGCTTCCTTAGTTGAGGACTTTATGGTTTTATAGGTTTTTTTTTTATCGAAAATGATCTTACCAAAATGGCAAAATGTACTTATACGATTTTTTTTTAACTGACTAATGTTTTATTTTTGTTTCATTTTACATCAAAATCTTTCATTATTCGAAATCTTTATGTTACAATTTGAACTACACTGAATAGTTTTATTTAATACTATACACATACACACTAAGCACCTATTTACCGATTAAATTTCGGAGTGGGGCTGCAGCCGCCTCAACCCCCCCCCCCTTATATACGCCCACGAATAAGATACTTATTAATTAAAAATAAGAATATACATTAAAAATAAAGCCAAATATAAGATAAACTTTTTAAACCAATTTTTAAACTTCTTATATAGCAATCGTCGGTATTATTTCAAATATTTTAAATGTAATACAATTTTTCGCAGTTACTTTCGTCCTGTTTCGCCTTCACATCTTTATTGGAGAAGATGTTCTTGCTATTGTATGCTCTTTCATCACAGAACATCATGATGTGAGTAAAATCCGTGTTTCTTCTTCTCTGTTTAAGATGCAAATGGCGTAGTGTGCCGGAAACAATGCTATAAAAAATGTCATTTTCGGACTTATTTTTCATGCTCATTGCTATTTTGCTCAGCCAAGAATCAATATTAACATTTATTATGTTTTGATGCCTTGAGAAAATCTCTAGCGATTTGAGTTATGAACAAAATAAGTCCAAAAAAAAAAACTTGTTTTATTTATTTATTTTTTAATTAAAAAAAAAATGTTTCGGGACATTTTCGCATTCCTCAATTATTGTTATATAGAGTACATATTCCGAAGATAGTCTCGCAAAATGTAGCTCGCCCGAAAATCCATGCGTTCTGATGTGAACACCAAGCTGTTTTCGACAGCTATTAACTTAGAATTAAATAGCTCAGACACATACGAATCAAACTAAAACAACTAACGCTTTGTAAAAAACAGGAGGAATGAACTTCAAGAGGATAAGTAAGACTATCCAGTCATTGAATAAATTGAATAATTATTGCAGAATAATAATCGTAAATACTTTTGAATGAATTGTAATCCGTAGATATGTGAATTTATGTACATCCATCTGGGAGGTGATTACCTGCTTAAGAGGAAGAATGGTGACGTAATGATTGCAACGAGGTTGCATAAGATGTATCTTTCTTATATCGTCTTCTTTGGATGCCCATCACTAAGACTGAGCCTGCTGTTTAGATAACAGTGATTTCTCTTGTCCGAATCATCCAACAGGTAGAATCATGGTTTCCTTTCGACCCCTCCTAATCTTCTTTCTCTTTGAATAATTTTATTATGAACTTTTGCGATTATTATTAGTATTAAATTATCCGTTTTTTCGCAATGTTTGCCCTTTCCTATTTGTCAAGTGACAATTATGTTTCTCCGCAGTCCCCTTAATCATGAAAGCTGGGGCAGAGATACAGCATCTGAACAGGAGGTCATGGTGCACGGGATAGCGTGCACACTACGCCATTTGCATCTTAAACAGAAAAAAGAAACACTGTTTTAACTCACATGATGTTCTATAATGAAAGAGCTTACAAGAGCAAGAACATCTCCAATTAAGATGTGAGGGCGAAATAGTACGAAAGTAATTGGGAAAAATTGTATTACAGTTAAAATATTTGTGATAATACCGACAATTGCTACGTAAAAAGTTAAAAATGTATTTAAAAAGTTTATCTTGTATTCTTAGGCATATATAAGGGGGGTTGAGGGGGCTGCCGTCCCCCTCCGAAATTTAATCGGATTTAAAAATGTGCCATAAACGCTTTTGCTTAGTATGTTTGTGTATAGTATTAAATAAAACTATTCAGTTTAGTTCAAATTGTAGCATGAAGATTTCGAATGATGAAAGATTTTGATGTAAAATGGAACAAAAATTAGTCAGTTATAAATAAAATCTTATAAGTACTAATAATACCAAACGGGTGAAGAATAACCCTTCAAAACTTCAAAAAGATATTTGTAGCTCCCGTATTTTAAATTTTAATTCAAATCATCCTAAAACTCAAATAATTAATACAGCTAAAAATTTGATTAACACAGCTATAAATATAACAGATAGTATATACTTGAAAGAAATAAAAGGGAAAATTTATAAAATACTAGTGGACAATTTTTATCCATTAAAGCTAATAAATAAACTATGGTTCAATAAAATTAGTAATAATACAAAGAGTAGTCCAACCATAATACAGGAATCACAAGAGAAACTAATAACACAAGCATGCAAATTTAAGGTGAGATCCAATGATAATAAGCCTAATTTAATAACTGATTATTTTAAACTATTAAACAAAACTATTGAAGAGAATGGAGAAAATACTAGTAGAGAGCAGTGTAATGTAATGGGTAATAATATAGCTCATAAATTAAAATATATTCCTGGTTTAACTGAAAAAATAAGGAAAGGATTAAAGAAGTATGACCATACTAATTTAAAGATTGGTCTTTATAATGATAATAAAATAACAAATGCATTAAGTAATATGAAAGATAGAATAAATAGTATAAATAAACAAAATGTGATTTATCAAATTAATTGCAAGCAATGCATAGATAAATGTTACATAGGGGAAACTTCCCAAAATTTAAAAAATAGGTTAAAACAACACATTTATAATTGCAATAATAGTAAAAATGTCAATACCACAGCATTGGCAAATCATGCTATCACCAAACAGCATAAGTTTGATTATGACAATGTTAAGATTTTAAAAACTGTTAGTGATAATAAAGCTAGAAAATTTACTGAATCAATTTACATTACTAAAAATATCAATAGAACCATTAATTACAAAACAGATGTTAAAGGTATAGGACAACATTATGTTGACATATTAAATAAAATTAATTTTTGATGACAGTGTAACAGATTACTTTCACAGTTTAAATATCTGGGTTACATACCTCAGTGTATTGTATATTAAATATGTTAATAAAACAAATGTTAAGTAGAGATTACACAATTTGTCTGTGATATGTTATACATAATTTATTATATATTTTGACTAATTGAATTTTAATGTTTTAATTTAGTTTGTAGTTATACCAAATATAATAGGCCTAGGAAGCTTGATAAAGTCTAATATGGCTGTGATAATGAGTGTTTGATGTAGGTGGAATTTTTGACTTGGTTCCTTACAGGAATCATGTTTATTTATTGTATGACTAGGACATGGTTATTGTATGACTAGGACATGGTGAGTTTAAAATTATGACAATAAAATTTAGTAAATAGTTTTGGAGGATGTAATGTCTGAAATAAATATACTATTGTAGATTGCCTGAAGATGGACCTGGGTGTCCGAAACGTAGTGATGGGAGAATAAATGGATAGTTTGAAAAAGTTTTGAAGGGTTATTCTTCACCCGTTTGGTATTATTAATTAATACCCTTCATTTAGTAATCCTTATAAGTACATTTTGCCGTTTAGGTAAGAACATTTTCAATAAAAAAAAATCGTTTAGAGCCTTCTGCTCAAATTCAGGAACATAAATATACTTTATGGACATAAAGTATATTATAGGGTGGACACTCTAAGTATAATCTATTAATAAACCTATGTAATTGTATAACATACAGTCTTCTTTTTCGTACATGTCTACCGCGCATGCGCGAATGCTTGCGGACACCTTTTTGTGACACTTTTTTGTAACGTTTTTATTTAGTTTGATCATCGCTAAAGCATATTTATGCTAAACGCCTAATAAACCATAAAGCATATAATACGGTTAACATACATATGGTTTGTGTTTGCATTAAATATGATGATAGTGAGTGTCCAATTCTAAGACTTCTTAAGAGAACTTAGTTCTTGTTAAGAGAACTTAGTGTTTCCTGCTTAGAAACAATTTATATAATAATGCTCTAAACATTCATATAAAAAAAATTGTTTATATTTGTATAAAATAAAATTACTTCCCATTCAATATCCTTGCTATTAAATTATGCGGGTAGGTCCAAATGTTGTGGTTCGGATTTAGACTCTGGGTGTTGGCTTTTCTTTTGGAAAAACGGAAAAACTTCACCTCTCTCCTGGCTAGAAAAGGGTGGTAACCTATAGATAATACGACCCAATCTTGGTATTAATAAAGGCACTAATAACATTTAAATTAAAAATAATTTTTAGAGTTCTGATAAAATCTTCCTCTAGCTACGATCAGAATTGGCGCTTTGGCTAAAATATAAATGTACGCCTGGGAGCCGTAATTTTTTTTTTTCAATTGAACCAGCTATATAAGGCTGGAAACCAATTAAATAGGTCTATTGTGCTTATCAGATAAATCGGATTAATTTTTAATAAGATATTTAAATGAAGATATACTTTTATACTAATAATATATTTAATATCTAAGAACTATGTGTTAGCACGAAGGAATTGGTCATTTGATATTATCAGTCACTGACAGCTGTTTATCATAAAAATAACAAGCGTAAAATTGGCCACCAATATATTATTTATAGCTGATTAACAACTCTCAACAAGTGTCAATAAAATGCCCACGCGAAGGTCTCGCTTAGAAGCACAAGGCGAAGGACAACACAGCATAACTCTCCAGGGTAGGCGAGAAGACAGGCTTACCGTTGTTACGGTAGTGATAACAGCTGATAAGAATATCGTGGTGCAAGAGATATCACGACGTCGTGATAGGTAAGCGCGTTCGCAGTCCTTGACATTTCCCCGGCAGAGTATCATCTTCAGCTGAGGAATGTCCGTTAGTTCAGGTGTGGATAGTGTGGGCAAGAATTGCAGATATCCTTCTAGCCATGAAGAAATCCGGCTTCCTGGACGTTAATGGACTACCCTAAAATGGGCTCACATTAGTACACTGTAGTGTAATTGATACAAATCTATACTGCTAGGATATTTTCATTTGACTGATACCAAAGAGTCAAACTTTGCCAAAAGAGTGCGAACAGACAAATATATCAGGCTGTGCCGTATGAAATGTCAGTTTTGTTTACTTTGCGATTTAATCCTTTCCCTTTTTTATTTCATTATTTACAAACATCATTGTTAGAATTAAAGCTCTTTTATTCCTATTATTTAATCA